>VXBJ01006632.1:147039-170451 GCA_013400055.1 Nycticryphes semicollaris
TTTTTGAAACCTGGGGGCAAATCTGAGATGCTGCCTGCTAAGGACTGCCAGATTTGGACAGGAATGTGGCGCTGGATGGAGTTCTTCCTGGGAGGGGATGAAGGAGCAAGACCACAACCAGGGTTATTTCCACCACAGACCATCACAAGGCAGCAAAAGTCAGGAGAAGCATCAACAGGACCAAGAGTGGGTGGAATGGAATAGGATCACACAAAGCAGGGGTTATTTGGAAGTCCTATCCACTGTCTCCTGGCAGAGGTTGTTACCACAAAGCAGATGGCTTGAAGGACGTCACATCGCTGCTCTTCTGCCAGGGGACTTCCACACTGTTGGTGGGGACAGCCCGCGGCCACACACAACCCCTGAACAAACAGCTGGCAGGGGACATGGGCTAAAAGTGTCACCTCCAGCCTCCTGGGGCTTTCTGCCACCCAGAAATCCCATCCTGTTCACACTATCACTACCACAAGGCTGAACTGAATTCCACCAACCACGTCCCTTAGTCACAGCTAAGTTTTCCTTCTGGGAAATGGCTGATCTGGTTTCTCACTGTCTGACCTGAAGTTACCTCCGTCTCCAGTCCCAACTGCAAACAGCACGGTACCCAAAGCCATATGGGGCCAAATCGCCTCGAAACCCAAACTCACTTCAATACAATACACTGGGAAAGCTAGCTGGAGAGAGGAGAACTGCACTATATACATTTTAGCACCAAACTGGCCAGAAGACCAGGACAGAAGGAGGGCAAAGAACTCCTAGCACCAAAGGGATGTGCTGTTCGCCTCTTCCTTGCCTTTGCTGGGTGCACACCGCCCTCTCACCCCACGGGGAATATCCCCATCAGCTCAGCAACACAGTTGGCCGCTGATGTAATTCCAGTTTATTCGCTTATTTAGGTCACAGCTAGACTTGACTCCAAGCGCACAACCACTACGGAGCTTCCATCACACAGGCACATCATCGCTCAGCAGCACCAGAGCACTGGGACCTTCACCACTCTCCAGCAGGAAACTCCAGTGCAAAGCTTCATGCTCACAGAGGTATGAAACCCCAGCAACATCGCCAAACTTTTCATATAAATGAGTAGAACGTAGTAAAACCCAAAACTGATCTGATGTCTTCAACCTCATCCACCGACACACATTAAATGTGCAAGTTGCCCTGTTTTACTCTCCTTTTATCCAAAATCAGCTAACATTGCTGAGGGATATTAATTTTTCTTCATCTTCTGTGTAGTTTCAGGCAATTTCATGCCATAAAACAAGTATGTAAATTTTTTTTTTTTTTTAAACATCACCATTATGGTCTCACGTGCTTGAGGGGAATGGAAAGGCCTCATTGCTCTATGCAAAGGCTCCTCAAATCCAGCAAAAAGAAGAAAACCCCAGGAGGTGCGGGTCAGGTCCCGAGAGCTGCATGGAATAAGCAGTTACATACGTCCTCTTTCCTCATCCTGCTATAAATACGTATTCCAGACTCACTCAGCCAAGGAGTAACAAAGCAAGGAAAATTAAGACAAAGAGGATCACCCAAGCGTAATTTCCCCTTTAAATTTTTTATACAAAAGCCTGATGTTAATTGGGTATTCTTGGTGACAAAAAGGCTGCAAGAAACTTTAGCCCTGAAGTCTTAGTGTTTAGAACTCAATCTCAGGAGATTTTACTGTGTTGCAAGTGCCTTTCCCTGGGACTTTTCCCCCAAAGCCCTCCGGGGCTTGGCATCTATCTGGGAGCCCATGGGTAAAATGCTTATCCTTGATGGATACTGCAGGGCACAGGGCAATGGGGAAGCTGTGGTCACCCATCCACCAGACACCAAACTCCTGAGAAAATCCACCCCCATGGTGCAAGTAAAACCCCATGAGATGCGTGGGAATCCAGGTATCTTTAAATAGACCGACTAAAGCTTTCTGGCACTCATCCCCATCAGGTGAGGCAAACTCAGAAACATTATAATTCAGAACAGGCTCTAAGAGCAAAGCCAGGGAATGCCAGGAAAGACAGGAAGTGACTTATCCTTGAAATATGGAGTATTGTTGAACAGGGAACGCGTTCAGGACATGGCTGATCAGCCAAGCTTCTGCAGCACTTGCTCAGACCCACAAACACTCCCCACTCTGCAAAGGCTCCCAGCAAACTCCCAGTACCCAAAGTGTTGGCAGCAACCGGCTGCAGCACAGCCGTCGCTTCCCAGGAACTGGAGAACAACTGGGTTCTGTTTGATTGAGGTGATTCCCTGATTAAATCCATCAAACCCACCTCCTGCAGGCACTGGCACAGTGGATGCCATGTTTCTAACCAGGCTTCTAAAAATCCATTCAATCACTGAGCTGGGCAAGACACCAGGGTTTATTTTGCATTAAATTAAATCCCTCTGGGTTATTATAACTTTGTTGTTGTTGTTTGTTAATTATTTTGGGGTATTATCAGCCTCTCCAACATGACAGATTTTCTGTCTCCCTTTTTCTATGAAATTTCTCCTTCAGGCTCTGGCAGTGGCCAGGGAGGCGGAGTGATGGAGAGCAGGGTGCTGCGAGACAAGTTAGAACATAGGTTGGAAGAGGCACTTAATATCATCATTTTATCACCTCCCATACACACAGCATCACACTGCCTTGTCTCAAGTTGCCTTTTCCTCCCTTCAGTTTATGACTGAACACACTTGGGCTAACTTTTCCCCTTGATTTTTTAAGGTGCAAGGCAACTGAATAGCTGGGCAGATGGAACTTGCTACCAACCTTATCCCAGGTTTGGGAAAAGGAAAAAAAATAAAAAAATGAAATCATGTTTAAGAGATCGAGGGTCAAAACCCATCCTTTGAGAAGGACAAGTGGAGCAGCCTGTTGTCCCAGGCCAGGCAAGAAGGGTAGAGGCTGCTGATAGCCCAAGAGCTCCCTTACAGGGACAGGGAAGGGCAACAAAGGGATCAGAGACCTTTCTGCTCCAAAGCGTTACACAGGAAAAAAGTGCCACTTTCAAAGCCTGCTACAAAATTAAAAAGAAAATGAGGCAGCAGGCATTAGTACAAAGTATTTTTGGGATCTCCAGTATACCTCCTGTCACTGGTCCCCCGGCCACCAGCGTCCCTGCCATGCTGCCACAGACCATTTTGTTTCTCCCTTGCTCTGTCATTGCTGGTTTTTCAGAAAAACATGGAAAAAACCCAGCGAAGCCACATGGTCTGTGTGGAAACAGGGTCAAGCCCTGTCGGCTTTGGGCAGCTACTGCTGAAGAGAGCAGGGTAGGAACGCGAAGAGGGTGCGAGCTCTTGCCCAACTGGACACAGTCTCCCCAGGTTCTCATCCCCTACCCTGAAAGATGCTCCAGGGCATGATCCTGTGAAAAAGGTAAAGCATCAGGACCGGCTTCCAAAAAGGCCCCAGGAGCAGCTCCTCCTAAAAAAAAAAAAGTACCTAGAAGGACAACCTGAATCTTGCTGAAGATTTGGAGAGAAACCATCACCAACTTAATAGGGACTGGCATCCTTGCTGATTCCGGATGCCAGGCTCGAGAACATCTCAGGACTGACTTATCTGACTGCCTGCAGAACTCCTGAGAAATAAATAAATGCTAGTGTGAGCGATGGTTCCCAAACACAGCTCAGAAAGTTTTGCAATGGCTGAGCCTTCTGCGAAGCATCGCCGGGGTAGTTCTCCATTGTAACACAGCTGGGAGGAAACAGCCAAAACGTTTATTGAGAAGAAGGGTTTGGAAAGTTTTAGTTTCTTTTTTCAAAGGAAAAAAAAATCCAAAAGTTTTCCAAGAACAACAAAAAAAAAAAAAGAAAAGAGAGAAAAGGAGGAAAGAATTTAATATGCTGCCCCCAACAGCCTGGAAAGCTCAGTAATTAAGTTACAGAAACTGCTCACGGGGAGAGGGAATCCAGGGATGAAAAAGCAGGAGGGAGGAGCAGCAGCAACTTATCTTTTCAGAGGGTAAAAGGATGGGATGGAAAAGCTCATGTTTACTGTTTCGGTCAGTGTCATGCTGTTTCTTCACTTGGTAGTCCGAGCTTACAGGAGATGGGGAGACATGGGACACAAATCTTGAAAGGAATCTGAAACTTTCCTCCTGTTATTTTGTTTTTTTAAACAATAATAATAATAATAAAAATAAAGAGACTCTCAAACACAAATCACTATCCAGATCCTCCCCAAAAGGCTGGGTGCGGGTCCAGCCCCTGTTGGGGGGCTGGGGGCCGGCAGGGTACCTCCTGCAGCCCTGGCAGGAAGCACCTTGGCAGCCGCCCCGGCGCAGGAAGGGTAGAGCCATTTCTCACTGACAAAGAAAAACAAGCCCCAGCCTTTCACTCTGGATCCCGGCAGGAAGAGGCTGCTCCACCTGCTCTGTTGGCACATTCGCCAACCACCCTTCACCCCCTGACGGATCCGTGGCGGCGCATCTTCCCTCTCCGTCCGTGCGATATTTTTGGCTCGCCCCAAACTCTCCCCAGTGGAAACCACAACACAGGGCCAACAAAATTGCACAGGTTGTCCACAGATTTAATTGTAGCCTTGGCTATATCCCAAAGTGGCACAGTTCTGCTATCACCCTAGAAGTCTCCATCCCAAATCACACCACAGAGAGCAGATCTTTCCACCATCGACTTATTCAGGATCTTTATGTTGGTCCTTTTTTCCAACCAACCCTCTATTTCTGATGCTGATCATGCCATTATTGCTACTGAACACAGGTGAGTGCCTTGGGAAAGGGGGACAGGGGATAAATCAGCTCCATTTCAAGCAAGGCTGATGTTTACTTACCACCAAATACAGCATAGTGTAGAGAGAGAAGGACGCGTGCCCAGAGAAGAAGGATTTCCTGCAAAACAAAGCAGGTGCTAAGAACCAGCCACTATAATCATCAATATTATAATTTGACATGTAATATAGTGAATTACCTGTGGCTACCTAGAGTGACAAAGCAGAGGGACCCACAACCCCCCCATCTTTCATGCTATAAAGCCACACTTATCCGCCCCGCTCGCCTGCGAGGCAGAAAGCAAACGGATGGGCAGGATGCTCGCATTGTTTGTCCCTTCCTGGTCTATTCGTGGGACAGCAGTTATTTCCAGGATAGCCTGATAACTCATCGTCTCGCCTCAAATAACCAGGAAACCGTAAAGAAATAAGAAGCGAGCAACTTCTCCCGGTTGCTTAATGGCAGCACACGAAATGCACCCCTGGAAATGTCAAAATTGAGCACCTGATGGATTTGATGGAGCTCAAAGCAGAGGCACTGATAACCCTGTCTGCATGGAGTCCCCTTGGAGGAGAAGCCTTCTGATCCACCACATGGGACAGCTTGAGCAGCTCAGCATGAGCTCAGCTTTAGGGTAAATTCCCACATTGAGTTCAAGGAAACAATAGTGTAGGAGTAAAGAGAAAGGAAAAGAAATCCTATTCAGCCAAGTCCCGTAATTCCCAAGGGAAACTGGCCGTCACTGGCAGACAGAGTTACAGTCTTCACAGAGAAAGCAGCATTTGAATCTTCTATTGCTTGGCAGAGAAACCTCAAGGCATATTTAACGTGAGGCACCATTTTGGTGGCAGCAACCCATCGCTTTGACACCCTGGGCTCTCACCTGGCTTCCTGAACCTTGCTGTCGCTTCCCCGGCAGGTGTAGTTTTGGATGTAAACTCCCTTAGCGCAGTTGATGGTGGAGAAATCCAAATCGCAAACTTCCAGGAAATGCGGCCGCAAGCGCCCGACGGACACTTTGGCAATGTCTGTGAAGGACTGGCTGATGGCGCAGCCGAAAACGAAGCAGCCCACCTGCTTGTAGAGAGCAGCCACGTAGGGGTTCTGGATAAAAGAGTGGGACTTCTCCTTCAGGTAGTGGATGCGGTAGAGCTCTCCCGTTATGATCTGAGGAGGGAAAAGGCAACAGAGAGGTCAGAGAGGAGGAACGATGCTGTGCGAGACCAGCGATGGGTGGCAAACGCAGGGCTGAGAGAGCTTTTCGTGCTCTGAGCTTCTCAAACCAGGAATCTGCTCCCACACCGAGGGAAGGGGAGCCCAGTATCTCTCCATTCTCCTCTTCCCCTCTCAGGAAGAGAGAGAGAGAGAGAGAGAGGGTGCAGCACTCAAAATGTTGTTTAGGGAGAAAATTCCATTAACAAGAAGAGTGAAAAAAGGCTAAATTTTGCTTTAGCCTGTTGGCATATCTTTATAGAAATTAAATAAAAAAAACCATTCAACATAAAACAAATAAAGATTCTGTGTAGTGGGTGTTTGGGAAGGAGAGGCCTGATCCACTATTCTTATCAAACTGATTTTGGAGGAAAACAAACTTATCTTCCTTTCTAAAAAAGGCCACAAACACAGAGGAACACTCAGAAAGCCCCAAACTTTCCACATTCTGGACCCAAATTCTCTGCTATCATACCCCATTCAAGCAGCTCAAATCCTCCATAAACACCAGCTATTTCTGGGCATTTCAAGGGTTCTTGCCATTGCATGGCAGCAAATTATATATTTCTTGTGATGGGGGTTGCTGGGTTTTGACAATATCAACATAAATCACCTTCAGGGAGCAGAGAACCCCGCTTCTCATAATCCCAACTCTTAAAAAGCAGGTTAATGAAAATCAGGCTGTGAAATGAAGTCCAAATGTCTCACCTCTCCCAAAGAGGCAGAGGCTTAAATTGTTCTCCGCCACGTCACGCACACGCACCTAGGTTTTGAGCTTCAGATTTACAGCTTTAGGATTTTATTCATTACTTTAAATGTTTTTATACCTGAGTAATAAATTGAGGCAGGTTTTGTTGGATTTTTATTTGGTTGGGTTTTTTTTTTTCCCCTCAGCCACCCCCTCGTCCCTGCCCCTTTCTAGTCACAAGGACTGTGATATGTAAAATTAACTGTCAGGAAAAATGCCTTCATGTTAATCCCTTTCTGGAGCAGCCAGCAATATTCCTCCCGGCGTGGCAGCTTGCCAGCAGCATGCAGGAGACAAGGCTCCCCTGCCTACCTTTTTTTTTTTTTAAAGCTTGGCACCACCTTTGGAAACTAATAAACTGGAAAAGTATGGCAATTAGACTAAGAGGAGATGAAGCTGTATCATTGTTTGAACTCACTCGTACCAAGGCTTGAAAAAACAAAGGTTGACCTAAGGCAGCTGAAATTGCAGTTAAGCAGGCTTTAATCAAAGGGAGATACAACTGTAATAATAATAATAAAAAAATAAAGGCCAAGCACTGTGCTACCACGCACAGAAATACTTTGGGTGACTGCTCCAGGGTTTGCATGTCACCGCTGAGATTTACTCTTGGAATTCTGCTCATGACCAAGAGTTGTCTGGGGAGATGCAGGTTTCTGGCTCCAGCATCATTTTAATCCTCTCAGACTCCAAAGACCATGGTTTATCTCCATTTTGGACCACCTTCCAGCACAAGCTGGCAGCCAGGAAATCTACTGGCATAAGAACCACAGAGGGAGGTTGGAGCATCTCCTGCTCCTCTGGCAGGAGGCAACTCCAGGGTGTCTCCAATGGACAAGGATGCTCCTGCACAAGGGCACAGCCACCTCCTGCAGCCTCTGAAAGCCTGAATTTGTAAGAAGAGGAGCCACAAGGCTCAGAACTCATGGCTTTTGCAGAGGGGAGACAGGCTGAATTAAGGATGACATCTGATACTGCCGGATGTGCCCTCACTCCAAACTCACAAACAAATCCACGTAAACCCGAGGCTCTTGGCCTGGGAAAGGCATGTGACCATTTTAAACAGGGACCAACAAAAGTCTGGGGATTAATATTTTTCTCTCACTGTTGGTGGTCTGGGTAATTGCACACATGCAGCAGATTGTAAATTGGAGACTCCATTCCCTTGCTAACATGCTGCTGGGCAGCCATGAACCCTCCCCACTTAGTTAAAGCCATGGCTCAACCTTAACAAGAAGATAAAAATTGGGTAAACTTGGTTTTCTTGGCAGTGCCGTCCCAGATAAAGCAGGACAGTGAAACAACTAACACAGCACAGATGTGCATGAACTGAAAGGACATCCTGAATAACAGAAAAAAAAACCCTAAGCATACACAATCCCCCCCCCCAGCCCTCACAAAAAAAAAAAATTCCCAAAAAACCAAATGAGCAATTCTTAAAGATATCAAGCACTTCTTATGCCTTGCATTTCTGGTGAGCCACCTGCATGGAACATGCACCATACCTACATGATGGGCACAACTGCTGGGGGACTGTCACACATATTTAAGAAAGAGACAGTCACTAGAGAGAAATTAATATAAAACTTTCCTGTCTGTGAGCAGCTTTTGCAGACATTTGGTTGTCATGGCCATTTTGTAATTATCATAAGGTATCACCAGCAATCCCATTAACCTGTACTTACTTTTAGGGACTGTGTCTCTGGTGTAACGTTCTGTGTCTAATCACATTGAAGCAGATCACCTTCAACTGTGAAACAACCAGCTAATCCAGCCATGTAACTCAAATCATCTAGGAAATTAATTTTCTTAGGAATGTTTCCTAGGCTTTCAAGACCTGTTGTGTGTGGAGGCATGGGGCACCACATCAGTAGTACCCATATAAGACTGAGGAAGAGGAAAGTGTCACCTTCCTCTGGCCATCCTAGGGACCATCAACATCCTTCTGTGCCCAAGATGATCAAATTAACCATCTTCCAGCAGAAAGAGCGATGAAGAGAGATGTGAGAGCACACAGCTCAGGGACATGAGTCTCTCCAGGGACATCTGCATGGAAATTTGCCTAAAGTCAGTAAATTTGTAGGTATTAAAGCCAAATGCATATCCTTGCACATCCTGATTGAAGCAAAAGTCTTTGTCCCTGGAAGTCCTCATAACCACTCTCCTGCCTTCCGAAGGCAAACCTTGCGAGAGAAAGGAGCGGAGTCAGTGCTTTGTGGATTTGGAAGGAATTCCTATTATGCTACAGTAATTCTGGTATCTGGGTTACATTTGAAAAAAAAAAAAAAAAAGAAAGAAAAAATAAAAAAAGAGGTCAGGCTGACTTGAATTTTCCATGCATGCTGCCATAGCAAGGAAATCTGTTGCTTCAATTCCTCGTTAGCCATTTGTTTCACTCAACAGCAAATAACTGAGCTTTAGAATCTACCTTATTAAGTTACATTTGTTGTGGGCACAGTGAAACCAGGGCAGAAACATCTAATTCTTTGGGGATTTTCTTTCTTTTTTAATTGACCTGCCGTTTCGTGGTAGAAAGTTGATGGATCACATAGGCAGCTGATTATGTTTCCAGTTTCTGTTCCAACTCCCGTATTTGCCACTGCCTCATTACTGATCAGAAGCTCACTCCGCATGGAGCTGGCGTGCCGATAGCTCAGGCAGTAATGTGAAAATGAGAGGCTTTTTTTATTTCATTTTTATGGCTTTTCCACACTCAGGGGTTATTCACCTGCAGGGTAAAGTTCTGCCGTGCTTATAGAATTGGGGGGGTCTTCCACCTTTTGGACTTGTTTTGAGGAGGGAAGGAGCATAGGAGCAAGGAAGTTTCGGGGACCTACTTTGCTAAGTGATTACATGTGGTTGGGAAATGATGGGAGATATTCACAGCAGGAAGGAGAAAGGCTGGGGATGGGGTATTGCCAAAGCAGGCACAGTGCCATGCTCAAATACCTATTGCCCATGACATTACTCCCATGAGGAAAAAGGAAAACCAAGAAGGGGAACAAGTCCTCCTGACCTCCCTCTCCATCCCTTCCAGCTGAAGGAGCAAGAGGAAGGTAGCACCTCTGGGAAAGCACCTGAGCTGTGCTGGCAGCAGGTGAGAAGGAAAACGTAGGTACTTTTCATAGGGGAATTTCATCTCTAGCTGGAAGTGTGTAACCAAAAACCAGGAGAAGCTCTTGACTCCTGTCCCAGCACCTGGTATGTGCTGGCATAAGGAAGCTCAGCTCCATGGGCTGGATTCAGCCTTTTGGCTGACATAGAAATCTCTCACAGTGCAATCATTTCCTAGCATAGCTCTAGGAAAGCTGGCAGGAAAAGAGAAACAAGGAGGCATCAGGAAGGTGGTGCATTAGCTACTTTTTACAGTGGGAACTCTAGGATTAATCTCCCCATGGAAGGTTTTAATTGTCTTTTTAACATGGCTGTAATATACAATCTCTTAAAAACCTAAGACCAACCTGTAAAACTTTTCCAGGCACTAGTTAGCTGAAAAGATGTATCTTCATTTTTTTTAAAGCCTTATAAAATAGGCAAATACCAAGAGTTATTTGAATAGGGACAAACCATGCCAAGTCCTTATTGACACTCCAAGTCTTTTTGCTTCTACTCTGAACTCACACCGGAGGGTGAAAATTCTCTTGTGGAGCTCACAGACTTGCCCAAACAGCTTTGGGCCTGTTTACGGGCTTCTAGAGTAATCTCATTCCTCCCATTACAAGTTTTCATTTGCAATTGTTTACTGCTCCCTGCTCACATGGAAGTCAAATAGTCGCAGAGGAGATGTGCACTGTGGCAGATAGCACGGACACACCAGCAAGACTCCTCCCAACACTGGTGGGACGTAGGTGCCATTGGCTAAAGAGGCAACAAAAAACCATCAGGGATACCCAAGGGACAGGAGAGGAGGTTTTGCAGGTGGTACTTACAGCGAGGATGGCAATAAGGATGCCCGCAGCACACAGCACTGCGTCGTTGATAGTCTCCATCGTCTTCAGCGGGTACCTGATGCTGTCATCATCGCAGTAGAAGCCCCGCTGGTAGGGCTGGATTGTGCTCGTTTCAATGATGAGGAAGGGTAACCCAGCTAGAAAGAAGGGGAGACAGTAAGCAAATCCATATCAGCAACACAGGCAAATACAAATAACCTATTAAAAAATAAAAATAAAAGAGAGACCCAACTAGAAAACCCTTTGCAAACCTCACAGAACCATTCCTGAATGCCTTTCTTTTCATATTGCTATCTTTCCAAAGGGAATAGCATTGGGATTTGTTTTTCCAAGTCACTCTTGCAGGGATAAAGCATCTCTTCTGTTATGGTTATCAGATGTCTGCGCTGCCTGGTTTCAGTTAAGCCTTGTGCACTGCAAATATTAACTTACAGGAACGGACCCCTAAAGCAATCCCTCTGCAAAAAGCCATGAAAACGAACCTGGCACTTTTCTCCGGGGAGGGCTTGATGCTCTGCCGAGTGCCCCGTGGCTGGGCAGCCCAGAGCTGTGCAAACAAACACTGGAGGATCGAGTATCCACACAGCTTCTCCTACCTGGTCAGCCCAGCTCCACTCCATCCTCCTTATTTTTATGCCTCTGAAGCCTTCCTCAGCTCTCTCCTCTCTGTGTTTACAGGGTATAGATATGTTTGTACTTACTAATGCCATAAGATGATGTGCTTTGAGAAACTGTGGGACACTCATCTTTGACCCATCCATGCAAGGGAAAGCTGAGCATACACCCAACCAGCCCATCCACAAGAGCTGCTGAACTCCCATCGGAGCCTGTTCACCTTCAATTGCTATAAAGTCACATCAAATCTGGTTTTAAACGCTGTTTGTGAACTTTCTGTGCAGATCATCTGCATCTGCACAGCTCAACTGGACCTCTGCACCAGGCCTGGACCAGGCATGCTCAAAAACATGAGCTGATGGGTTAAGAAACATACTACAGAGGGGGACACCTCGAAATCACTGCATGTGTGTAGCTCCATATTCTTCAAAGTATTTCAAAGAAATACAGATTGCTTCAAACCTTAAAGGAGAGCCCTGGGGTATTCCCCAGCCATGACATTACTTTGGGCAGGGCACCTTCCTTCCCTTTGCCTCAGTTTCCCCATCCATCATTGCTATCAAGCCCATCATGGAGAAGAACAGTACATCCCCACCAAAACAAACCCCAGATTCCCTGAAACCCACGTTCAGACTAAAATCACAAACCACGAGGTACAGGAAACCCTCCTCCCACTTGCAGAACGAAACCCAGGTAAGGGGAAAAACAAACGCACAGCGGTTCAAGCTGTCCTTGGGCCAAGACAATAGATCTCACACCCAGATCCCACCGAAAGCACAAAGGAATATTTGTCGACCACTAACTTGCTTAAGTATCTGTGGGTTTGTTTATGCAGCGAGAAGTCTAAGACATCAGAGGCTTTTTCCTTCTAAAATTAAAAAAAAAAAAAATAGAATTAAAAAAAAAAAAAGTGCTGCTGGGTTTGACCAAAATTTGTCCACGGGACATATTTAGTGATCACAATCTTCCAGATACAATTAGCAAAGGTACCATCCAGGGAGTTAAAAAAGCATCATCGAAATAATGTTCCCTGTCTCCACATGAACCACTTTCTATTTTTAGCTTTGCACAATCCATTTTGGCTCTTTTTCCTACGTGTTAATAGGTTTGCCTAATCCGGGATTATTAGGGGGTTTTGTTAGTCTTAAGAAATAGGAAAATCTCCATCCTCTGTGAGCAGGGACAACCACATGCAAACCTGAAGCCTCTCAGGTACCCAAGAGCGGTCAGGGCCACCTCTCAGGACCCCTTTGAGATCCTCTCTAAAAAATTCTGGAAATGGCTTCATTTCAAGCACTGGGCCCCATGGTGCTTGGCAAGGCAGGACAATTTCCACTGCACATGTGAACGAGCGAGGAAAGGTTTCAGAACCGCCTGACCAGCTCAGATTTGGTAAATAAAAAAATCGGACATCTCGTGTGAAACCAGTTGATCTTCATTCCACTATTTAACCATTTTGATGCCTAGCCAGCTTGGCCCCAAAACATGCCTCTGATGCCAACAATCCAGTATTAATAGGCCACTTAAAGAAACAAAACAACACAAAAATAATCTTTAAAGTTTCCCAATGAAAAATTGCAGGAGAAGAGCTAACGGCAGTCGGTGTGATCCAATTTCACATGCGCTCGAAGCAGCGGCGTAACAGTTGAACCCAGGGAGTAGACATGCCATGGTTACGTGGCTTATTGTTATTTCTCCAGTTCCTCTTGTTAATAGCTTTCACATGACAGGTCTGTAAAACACATGTTCCCACAGACAATAAAATACATCTGAAAGCTAAAACTGGCTTAAAAAAAAAAAAAAAAAAGAGAGAAAGAAAAGAAAAGAAAGACAATAGTGTTCCTATATATTATGTGAACCCAGGAATAATAAAGATTTGTTTTCCCTTCATTCATTGAACAGCATGGGGTAGTATTTCCGCATTGCAATTATGTGTATGCTCGCCACAGCTATAATAAGAGTATAACTGACCTATATGGTATACATTTTCTTAAAGTGCACATAGGCACAGTTTAGAAAATCCAATGGTTTTGTTTTCTCTCCTACAAACTTGTGGTTTAGCGGGATATTGCCAATCAAGTCTTGACATTTTTCCAGCAAAACAGTAACCTCAGATTCCCTTTTTTTCCACCCTCCCCTTCCCTCCCCCCCTCTTTTTTTTATTATAACATGAGAAACATAAACATACTCTCCATAGCTGAACGGATATTACTTAGAAGACATAACATGCCTTTGATTTTGAGGGCTGGGTGAGAGGCTACTCTTTCAGCCGTAATTACCCAAGGAAAAGAAGACCCCAGCCCATGGTAAATCAAGCTCAAGATGGTTCTTCTTCCACAAGGTTATTTGTTGGAGGACGGGTTGTCTAAGTGACTAGGTCACCATCCACAATTTTTTTTTTGGCAAGGGGGTTCCAGCACAGGGAAGCCTGCAGCGGTGCCAAAAGGCAGCCAGAGAATGGGTTTTGCAGAAAAACACCACAGAGGGAAGTCTGGAAGACGAGAGAAAATTAAATGTGGAGGGAGATGCCTTTGCAATCCCTCAGCAAAACACCACAGAGACATTTTCACACTAGGAGATCTGCCAGAAGCAAAGGTATCCAGAAGTGGGGCTACAGCCCACACACCCTTGGAAGTGAAAGGCAAGTAGAGTAGGGTTGTACCATGAAGATGGTACCTCTGGCCTCATCACCTCTGCTGCCCCAGTCTACCTCTCCAATTCAGTATTTTAATAGGAAATTCAGACTGTGCATCCCTGGCTGCAGTAATTTCTATCTACAAATTCAACCGCTGAACCCCATAAAGGTGCTAAGTCTTTGACCTCCACCACTTTCCCATCCCTACCCATGGTACAAAATCATTGAGAATACAAGAAGTCTATTTCAGAAAATGGTAATGACTCATGACTTGCATGGAAGTGAGCAGTACACATACACAAAAAAAAAATTGGCAAATCAGCAAAAAATTACCCCAGTCTGGGGATGGTCACTCTTCTCCAAAAATGGTCATATCTAGCCATTCTCTCTGTGACTACGCCCCATCTCCATGTACAGACCTACTGCAATTTTCCAAATAACATTACAGAAGGACTTCACATCCTCCTTAATGGTGGTACCTCCATGCTGAGAAATTACACAGCAGCCTTTGGACCATACCCTAGGGCACAGAGGCAACCCTGGCACATCCATATAGGATTGTGCAACCAGAGAAATGCTGTTATTCCCAGCCCACAGAGGAAACTAAAGCACAAGACAAAGGAATTTGCTTATTCCAATGCAAAAAAGGTAAATGGAGCCAAGATAGTCTTACGAATTGTAGGATCTTCCACAAGGTGAAGGAAAGGTGGTTTGGGGTTTTTTTTTCCCCCCCTTATATAAAGGGGATTTTTTGCTTTAATAGCAGAACAAGGAAATCCCAACCACATGCTTTTATCTGCACTGTGCCGTAGGAGATCAAACAGGGCTCCAAACCATGAGCATAACAGAAAGCTCTTGGGGACTGATCCTGCCCCATCCAAACAGGCTGAGCCTCGCTCCAAGGGGCACAGAGCAGGTGTGGACACTAACTAATTGTGCGAGGCACAGCAGGACACCCTGGGGCTGGACACTGAAAAATGATGTTGCTTTTATTGGGAGGAAGTCCAAGTGACTCAGTGACCTCTAACCGTTGGTGTCCTAGGCTAAGGTATCTCAGTGCTGGGTTTGAATTTATTTGTCTTTCCATCTAATAAAGCCAATCAAGTTTGGAAATCTAGCACCAAGGTAAAAGTATTCCTTTCCTTGGTTAGCACCTTTATTAAGAGGCAATTAATAGGCAATAATCCTGGGAAAGCTGGCAGCATGAAAACTAAAACCCTACCACACCAAGGCTAAACAAAAACGCTTGCAAAACCCTCGTATACTCTCTGATCAGCTTGAAATGTGCATAAAATCAAAGGTGGAATAAAAAAGAGCTCAGTGTTGGGTACAGCACTTTGAATCTCTGAGTCTTTGAAAAGTTAAAACTTGTGCAGACTTAAGGGGGGGTGTGGAGAAAGGGTGTGGAATAAATTTAAACAGGGGATAAGCTTTCGTTGGCCACCCATCGGAAAAGACACGGAGGGAGCAGGAGGGAAAGACGTGTTTCTGCAGTGACCCGCCCATACACACAGTTCTCATCTTCCCAGCCCAACCTTCACCTTTGCACTAAATTAAACACCATTTCAATCTTTTTTTTTTTTTTGTAAATGTTTGGTTTTGATGGAGGCTGTTTTTTTTTTTTTTCCCCACTAAATCTTTCTTTTTTTCAACCCTGCAGGTCAGTGGGATGTTGCTGGCTCTCTCAACAAAGCAATGGTAATTTCTAACAAGCACTCGGTGATGTGTTTGGCTCCCAGTGTCCAAGCCCTGGGTGTGTTTTAAAGGTTTCGGTAGATTAGACATCTATCTAAGTAAGTGAAAAAGATCATAAAATAATTTGGCGGGGCTGAGCGGGGCATCTAACTCATGATTCAAGACACTCTGTAAATATTTGGGTACCCAAAAGCAGTGGGCTTTCTATTTGAAGTACTTAGCAGCTGATCCTGGGTACATATAAAGCTTATTTGGTTTACAACGTTTATACACGTTTTAAAATGCACGAAAACTAGATTAGCCTACAGTAGGCTTTTAGTAGGGCATTAAAACTGGGCTTCACAACTTTTAGAGAAGAAACACAGCACTGCAGAGCAGCCTTGGCAGCTGCTGCAAGAGTGAACAACTCTTGAACCCAATTGACATTATATACGTGTGTATATATATATTTATGTATACACAGAGATAAAATTTAAAACCATGAAGAATATTTCCATATTTCCATTACATGAAGCATATGCTGACAATCACAACAGGGCCTGAATCTGCACCAGCACCAACAAAATAGGTGGGGGAAAGCAGGGTAGGGACGTGGTCGGCCCAAAAGTAGTCTCAGGGAATCCACAGCCCAGAGGTAGCCAAACCCATTCTGTTCACATTTTCAAAGGTCTTGAAAGCATCAATGATGTGCCTCCTTCCAAAGTTTTTTGGCTGAATCTGAATACTTCATGTCCATACAGTTGCAAGAGACAACTAGGCTAACATCAGAAATGCAGTGCCTTCAACTCTGCATTTTATTACTTGCTCAGTCTTAATTGCTCTTCACCTTGGTTGCAGCAGTCCAGAAGATTGCTCTGTGCATCTGCCTGTATTTTGCAAACAGCTAATATCTGTGTTTTCAAAACACATCCCCATTCAACTATATTACAGTTCCTCTACTCTCAGCTACACAGAAGCATATGGATACAAACATACAAACAAACCCTAGACTTTACTGTAGAACAGATACCTGCTTTAGAGTCCTAAAGAACCTATACACAAGGGTAAGCATATATTGCATTTCTCCAATTTGACCTGTTTGGAAAAATTCTGGGAAAAAATGGGTTCATTTCCACAATATCCAAGGCATTAGTTCATTTTCTACTTGCTGTAGATTCTTCCATATAACTCACACTAACCTTTGTGCCTACCTATCGACAATTTGTCTGATGTCCTTCCTATAAAAAGGCTGCTGTTTCAGTCTGCTTTATTATTAACAGTTATATTTCAGCCAAATTCTACAAGCTTCAACATAAACCTCACCACTTAAGTCCACCAGCTCCTATACAGTCCAGGAGACTTCCTAGTGCGCAGACAGAGGTTCATTTTGACACAGATGGTGATGTATTCTGGGTTCTTACTTTTGGGGTGGTTTTTCGTTTGTTTGTTTTGTTTTTCTAAGAACTGTTTATTCAGGAACACCGGGCACAATGCCTTCTCATGCCTGCTAGGACAACAGCAAACAAAAAGAAAGCCAAGAATATTCATTTTCTATATGGACAACTCTTTAACCTCAAGTTGCAGAGGTATTTGAGAAGTTCTTCTAAAAGGAACCTCTAGAAGATAGCAGGAAAAAGAAGTATCTCCACCTGCTGCCCAAGCCCACCATCCAAGACATAGCCATTCTTGGCAGTAAACACAGCCCTGTGCAATCTGGTGCATGCTTCATGACCCAGTCATCTTGAGAGATGATTATAGAAAAGCTCTTGGTCACAGATACCTCAAACTAAATGTCAGATTATCCTCACGGACCTTAAAATTCCTCTAGATTTGAAAACAGCTTAATATCAAAGTGCACATGTATTTTTCATACCTAAAAAAAAATGCATTAATAAGAACCAAAGGTCTCATCCAAGCCATGATACCTAGATGCATATAAAATTCCGCTTTTGTGGGGTAAAACAGATTTAAGCCAGACTGGCCAACCAGAAAAAGATGGAGAGGGCTAATATAAAAGACATTATCAATGGGAACCCAGAGCCAGCTCCAGTCAAACATGAGGGAAACAAAGCCATAATTTCACATTTTCTAGAGCGAGGAATAATATGCAACACACCACAAAAACCTCAATGCATCAGCATCTTTGGGGGCACATCTATACACCCAAAAGTGCTTTTTAAGTTCTCACAGGTATGAGAAGAGTGACTGAGGATGAGCCAGCTTGAACAGATGGGAGGGGGGAAGGGGGGCAAGGAAAACAAACCAAAAAAACCCACAAAATTAAAAATGTGCCTGTGAACTCTGTAATAATCAGGGCAAATGGATCGTGTGAAAAATACACTGTTGCACCTACTATGTTTTCAATTACAAACGAAGCGAACACAGTTTACTCTGCCAGTCAACAGGGTTTGGAACAAGATTTGTCTCACCACCAGTCCTCTAGGCTCTGCCTTCGAGCAAGGGCTCAGACCACTGCCTGGCTCCGACAACATTTGGACTGTGGGAAAGGGGCTCAACACCCCATTTCTTTGGGGGAAATCCAGGAGCCTCCTTCCAGACTTATGTAAGGGTGAGCAGAGTGGCTGCTCTCCTTCCTCCACGTCACCCCCCCGGCATACTTTGGCAGCTTGAACCCTAATATTTCCTTAATATAACAATAAAGTTGCTCCACTCCATCAACCTCTATTCAAGAGGAAGGTCTTGTGGGCAGTAGGTGCTGTTTTAATATATAAAATATTAAGCAGAGACGCGTATCTCAGCTTACTGCCTCCAAATACCACCATGTATAAGCCCTGGCTGCTTCTCATTGCACAGAACCCTAACAAGATTGAGTGGAAAGATAAGACTTCAGCCAACACAATGCAGTCAAAAAATCTCTCCATTATTTTCCCCCTCTACTCAACTCTGGTGAGGCCCCACCTGGAATACTGTGCCCAGCTCTGGGGCCTCAATATAACAAGGTCATGGACATGTTGGAGAAGATTCAGAGGAAGTCACGAAGACTATCAGAAGGCTGGATCAGCTCTGCTGTGAGGACAGGCTGAGAGAGTTGAGGTTGTTCACCCTGAAGAGAATGCTCTGTGGAGACCTTATAGCAGCCTTCCAGCATCTGAAGATACAGCCTACAAAAAAAGCTGGAGAGGGACTATTTACGAGGGCATGTAGTGATAGGACAAGGGGCAATGACTTCAAACTGGAAAAGGGGAGATTTAGATTAGATATCAAGAAGAAATCTTTTACTGTGAGGGTGGTGAAACACTGGAACAGATTATCCAGAGAAGCTTTGGATGCCCCATCCCTGGAGGTGTTTAAGACCAGGCTGGATGGGGCTTTGAGCAACCTGGCCTAGTGGAAGGTGTCCCTGCCTAGAACTAGATGATCTTTAAGGTCCCTTCTAATCCAAGCCACTCTATGATTTTTAAAAATCAATAAAGGCACAAAGCATTTGAAATAAAAATAAAGCCAGTTCACCTGATCAACATCAGGTCCCTTAAAAAAAAAATATGAAATATTCACCTGCTGAACTCCTCAAGCTTCCTTTCCCCCTTCTTCCTGGAGTATCCTGGCCATGTACTGCAGCCATAATTAAGCACGTTTTTGGAAGCAACTGCCCCTGTGCAGGAGGAGGCAAAGCCTGTGTCCGCAGCATTAAAGCCTGCCCCGAGTAGCTTTCTGACCCAGTTCTGTCAATGTACCTATTGTAAATGCAAAATCCAGCTTCGAATTTGAAGCAGCAGCCACCTGCATAAATAAGCCCGAGTTATAACTCTGTAACTGAATACAAGCACTGAAAGCTTAAAAAGTTTGTAGTCCAAAAGGCACTTCTGACCTCTTCCTTAAAAGTTCACTAATCACTTTTAATTCATAATTTATTTCCTCTTAATATACTTGCTTTATATAATAACCCCTTTCCCCCCACCCCTCAACCCCCCTCCATCTTTTCTTTTTTCTGGAAGTTCCCCAGGAGAAAATGGTATTACACAATTCCCTTGATTAACTGGAAATGAAACTTTTCCCCCTCAGTAGTCGAGATTTGGTAGAGTTTCCAGGATGTAATGCAGGGAACACAGTGCTGAAAGGCAAAAAAAACCTGAGCATGGGTGGAAATGATCCAAAAGCCCTTCAAAAGGTGGGGGTTTGATCTCGGTAGTCCCTAGAGCAGAGCTCAGCAAGGCTTTGCCTATTCAGTGATGGGTTAAAAAAAAAAAGTATAATATTACCTCTTTCTACTTCCTCTGTACTTTGACTGCAGTTACTGTACAGAGTGGCACTCTAATATATAAAAATACATGAGATAGCTGAGATGTAACCTGGTAGTCAGGTAATATTACAAGTAAATAAAGAAAAATCATGCTCCTCTAAAATATCTTTGTTTTTAAGGGAGGGGAGACTTTGCAGGGGAAGGCAGACACATGACGGCTGTTGTCTTGGCCATCCTGCCACTGCGTTGCCTGCAGAAATTTGAATTACTTTGGTGGAAAGCAGCTGGGAATGGGATATTTTGGTGGCAATCCATCACCAGCAGTGACAGAGGTGCCCATCTTGTCCTGCTCACAAGGACTTACCTACCCTGACCCATCTGCACCTGGATGAGACCCTATGGATTATTTGGGTCCTCAAAAACTAAAAGGAGATTTTTTTGGGACAGCATGGTTCCAAACTGCACACCCTCTCAGACACCTGGCAGCTTTTTATCCCCCCTGAGAAACTGCATCTTCTACAAATTCAGGTGACACAGCAGTGTTGCGGGAACACTTAAGATTTCCCCACCTTCTTCTGCAAGCACAGGGCCAGCACTGGCACAGGGGCCAGCCACTGTCGGCACACCCCTCTAGTCACACCCACACAACAGCCCCTTTCCCACACACAGCTCAACCCTCCCCACGATGGCTGCGTTTTGCAGCCAGGTGACATTTCACAGCCCTGCTTCCTTAGGGGACAGTATAAATCGGACCAAATCCAAATGGCACAGGCAACGGCCAAATTGCTATTCATGCCAGCTCAAGGGACACAACGTGTACCATGCCTTTTAAAAGGGAAAAAAAAAAAAGAAGAAAAGGATAACTCCCAATTTCCCATTCCAGCCCCCCTGTAGCAATGCTGTGCCCTCCTGTCAAGGAACGTGTGAATAAATTGGGGAAAAAAGGTTAAAAGAAGCCCAAGGGAATAGCAGTCCCTTTTTCTTTATTGCTGTTAAATTCGACAAAGGCTCTTCTGTTTCCTACCCCTATCCCATTTTTTTTTTTTTTTCCCTCCCCTTTCCCCTTTTTTTTTTTTTTTTTTTTTTCTTGGAAGGGCTTTGTGCCAAGTTGCATTATTCCTCTTCACCATGGTACTGCCATGAAACCCGCCTGGTATGTTTGCCTGAAAAATCACAGGTTTTCATGGAAATTGTTTTTATCTCAACAACAGCTCTCTTTGTCACCTCCGACATGAAAAGGGGAGGAGAAGGGTTCCAAGCTCAAATCCCATCCCACCAACAAAGCATCTATGGAAAAGCACCACGACCTTCCAAATCCAGCATCACGAAAGCCCAACAGGGCAGAAACCCTCCAAAAACCCTTTTACCACCTCCTTCATCACACCGATGCAACCCCAGACCCCTGTGACATGCTGCAACCCACTTTGCACAGCCTCCATTTAAAAAAATTTGAGGCTTGGGAAAAAACCCGTACCAGCAAGTAGGGTTGTTTTGAAGGATTTTTAAATAGAAATACTTTCTTTTCTTGCAGCCCATCATGGCAACCAGAGCCCGCTGGCTCCCATCAGCAAGGCAGGAGCTCAGCAGCTCATCAGGGGTGTCCTCTATTTCCAGCCTATTTACTGCTCTGTTGAGAAAGGCGCCTATAGATGCTCTAGTTCTCCGATGGGAGTTTGGAGGGACTCAGTTATTCAACAAACCAACCCTTTCTAAACGCTGTCAAAGGAGTGATTTGATGCCTTTCAGTGCTTACTATACAAAACACTGAAAGACCAGCGAACTTCAAAAGCCGCAGAAGCGGAGCTGGAGTTTGGCAGGAGTTCATTAGCTGCCTGTGTCCTTCTGTGTGTGGCTTGTAATTACATGCAGACCTGATGCCAAATCCTCATCTACCAAGGGGCACCAATTAACATGCTGCTGGATGATTCACAGGTAGCTAAAAATCGAGATTTATACAACCAGCGTGCCAAATATCCCATGCTTTATTATTATTATTTTTTAAGCTAGACTTCTTTTCCCTTTTTACAAATTATTGTAAAAGTGAGGCTTTGGCAGCAAACTTGGGATTGTCCAGCCTGTTCCCAAGCCACACACTGGTGGGCCTGATCCTGCTGTCACTGTGCATCAGTGTCTGCAGGGACTTACGCATCCCTCAGTGCACGGGCCAAGGGCTTGCAAGTTGAGCCATCTACTGTATTTTCTCATTGTATAAAGCATACTTTTATGCTCCAAGGAGAAAAACTCCAAAATTACAATACAATTTACACTCCACACTTGCTTTTTCTGCTGCTTGCAACCTCTCACTTCTATAAGCAATAAAACAGTAATAGCACAAGCTTTAACAGCAGCTAGAAAAGCTGAGGAAGCAGGTACGTAAAAATGGTAATTCACTTTTGGGTGGGGAAAATGCATACAAAGCTGCATCTTCTGCATGAAAATATAGTACTTAGTGGATCCTCAAACCAGAACAAACAAATAAACAACAACAAAAAAAAAGCCCTTCTCTTACTTGGTATTTGCATCCCTTCGCAGCCAGCTGGCTCTTAAAGCAGCCCTTGGCAATTAAAACCTTGGGAAGTCAAACACAAGGGCACGGAAGTGAATCTTTTGTTTTCCTACTTTTTCATTCTTGTCTTGTTTGATATCCAAACAGATTTCTCAAGCTAAAGGCCCAGTGGAACATCTTGGCACTGACTTGGACAGATCTCCAAGCACACTGGTTTGCCACCACTGTTGGTTTTCCCATGGAAAGTAGAAGACATCTCTTATTTCCCTCTTCTGCTTGACTTTATACTTTCCGAAAGCGAAGGTGAGCCTGCTGAACTTCTCTTCCCCTCAATCTGCACCACCTCAGTGACCTCCTGTCTCCAGAGCTACCATGAAACAAGTGGCAAGAGAGATGGGCGTGATTTCACATTTACTGGAGGTTTGATGCTCCTGGGCAGAAATGAGACTGTAAACAAGGGCAGCAAGAGGGAACATACAGAAATGGTCAGCCTTGATTTAACACTGTTCCCAAAGGTACCAGCTACAGGACTAAATCAAAAACCTCAAAAATCATGGGTTTGGGTGCATTTAGTTTAACGCCCAAAGCCTGACAGTAATTTGATGGCTTTGCTCTTCTTTCTTTACCTTTGTCATACAGCTTTTCTCAACAGACAGTTTCTAAGTTAATTTTTCTGACAGTTGTTCAGCACACTGATACCCATGTCTCCCACTCTCCCCTCCAAACACCCCCATTTTCCATATATTTTCCTCTCTCCATAGGAGAGGTAATTCCTTCATCACACTTCTTGCTCCTATACCATCACAAAAAGGCTTCAGCCCTGAGGAATAACTCAAAGCCAGAAGAGCTGCAAGCACAACCCAACGCTTGCACCACTTTATCCTTCTAATAAACCTTTCACTGCATTTGACACGATACAGGTCTTGTCCAGCCATGAAAGCTTTCTCGCTTATCAGGAGAATTTTTAATCAACCAGAAGGGAAAACATGGCCTGACATTTTATTGCTTCCTTGCATTTTGCTTTTAGATGTTTCAGTTTCTTCCAATTTGTACTCCTGCTAATCTCTTTAACTGGAGATTGGTGGAAAGCCTTAAGTCTTTCATGCCCAACAGCCTCCCCCAGATAATTTGCAGGCAGAGGAGAATGGGGGCAGCAGAAGAAGGAGTGGGG
>VXBJ01006632.1:191780-210943 GCA_013400055.1 Nycticryphes semicollaris
AGAAGAGAAGAGAAGAGAAGAGAAGAGAAGAGAAGAGAAGAGAAGAGAAGAGAAGAGAAGAGAAGAGAAGAGAAGAGAAGCACAACCACAAAAGTGTTTCAGAGGGAAAATGGTTTCTGCGTGGTGATGAGACCCAGCCCATCTCGGTGCTGAACCTCCAGGCAGTGAAGCAACTGTCGAACCCCAACAGCTCCTTCCCTGCCTGTCACGCGAATCGCAGAGACAAACTTAGGGCCAGGAGTGAATGCCCGTGATTGAGCAAGCAGGGCAAATCAAGGGCCTGCCCCCATCCTTTCTCCTTGGCAGGGCTGTGGGGGCGGCGAGGCGGGGTGCTGCAGATACTTGCTCTCTGATAAGGTCAGGGCAGCTCCTGCCTGCTGCTGCCGTCTGCCTGGCTGCTGCCTGCACAGGCAGGGCAGCGGGGCTCTGTGGGCAGCCCGTGAGGTGCTGAAGGGGATGCTCCAGCCCAGGGACTCCTTTGCTCATCTAGAGAGAGAGATAAAAGGTTCAGCAGAATCACTTCCAGCACGCACCAGGACCTGGAACTCAGTATCCTCCTAACCAGGAGCACATGCAAATGATGCCAGTAATTGCACAGTCCTCACTAAGTTGTTAAACTCAAGGTCACCTGCAGCATGCAAAGAAGGCAGGGAGGGAGCATCGTGTCCCTCCCATGGCTCCTGCTGCCCCAGGCAGCCACCCACAGCTACTTACTCATTTTGGCATCCCGTCCGGTTCCTCACACCTTAGCGTTCACCTCCCTGCCCTACACATCATCCCCTTTCAGCCTTAGCTTGGGTGCTGCCTCCTGGCCCCACGTACCAAGCCAGAGCTGAGCCACAGGTCCAAGCACATCTGCGTCTCCCAAGGAGCTCGTTCATGGTCGCCACCTATTTGGGAGGCAATAAAAGCAAATATTTTGATAGCTATGCTGCGGGGGGTTTAATCCTACCTGGAGCTGAAGTTGAATGCTCCATCCCAGGATGGTATAGACATGGGATAGGGAGAGATGCTGAACACTCCCTGTCCTCCTCCCATGCCAGCAGAAAGACACCTGCAAGGTAAAGAGGAGGAAAAAAAAATCACCTGAGCAAGAGCCATCTCTTGTGGTGCTTCTGCTTCCACCAAAGCGCATTAATGGCCTGGGGACAATTTGGCTTGTTAGAAAACAAGGTGCATGAAACAGAGGTAATTCCCTCATTAGGAAAGGTTTTCCAGCTCAGAGCAGCTGCATTTCCAGTCACCTGCAGCCGTCCCCAGGCTGCACACTTTAGGGGATATCAAGGGATGGCACGTGAAGAGACGGCAATGTATGCAGTATGCTGCACGTCCAAGCATCCACGAGGCTGGCAACATTCAGGGGAAAAAAGAGGTTATGGGTGAAGGCAGCCACACAGGCTTTAGTTCACTTTGACTTGTGCTCGATGGCTTTGGTCTTCATCCCCTTGCATTATTTTCCTGCCCCTGTGGCCCATCACTCAGCTGAGATGGTGGAGCAGACCTTGGGGTGAGCTGTATCCCAATGGGATGGCAGCAGGAGCTGGAAAAAGTCCACTTCCTTAGCCCTTTGGTTTTTTCCCCTCATCCAGATGGGATCTTAATTTTTGAATACAGCTGCAATTACCATTTAAATGCTCAGGACTGGACTTGGGAAGCCAAATTCCCCCCTTGGATGCCATCTAGTGCTCAGTGCAGAGAGCAGAGGAGCCTCACCGGGGCCAGGAGCTGCTGGGGAGGAAGATCTCTGCTCCTCTTCCAGGGGCTGCAGCCACCCTTTTGCCTTTAAGCTCACACGAGACTTTATTTCCCAAGATCTCACTGAAAATCACCTGTGATTTGGGTTGATAAAGCTTCTTCTGACTATTTCCTTATCTACCGTTTTGTTTGTTTATTTGGTTGGTTGGTTTTTATGTCTCTGTAATATTGTATAGTTTCAGGAATAAGCAAAGAAACAGTGGGACTCCTTCAAAGGATGACATCTGCTGGAGCCATCTAAAATCTTTTTCCAGCCAGTGGAAAGAAAATGTTTCCTTGAAGTGCCAGGCTATCAGATTTGGAAGAGGGGGCTGCCATGGAGTGGGAAGTGCTCATTTCTCTTCATTTGGCTGTAAAGTGAACCAAAGTGGTCTCACAGGGATACAGCCATCTCTTCAGCGGGCAGCATGGATCCCATGCAGGGCTGCCCTCCTGCTTTTGAAAGAAAGCTTGGGTAGATTTTCATGAGCCCAACACAGGCAATTCAAACACAAGAACTTTCTTCATGGATTACATGAAGTGCAGGATGGGTAGAAAGAAAACAGGTAGAAAATAGCCCAGCTCTTAAGAAAAACAGAAATGTGACTCACAACCAGAATATAAGGAACACAGAAGGAAAAATAACCCTAAAATTTCGTAGGCATTGCCACCAACCTCTTTGCATTCTTCTCACCAGCAGCTAGTTTTACTTTTTTTTCACTATTTTTATTCATTATTGCTGTATGTCCTCATGAGCACAACTTGCAGCCACAGGGGCATGTGTGATGGCACAGCTACAGTGCTGTCACACATGCCCCTGCACCCCTGCGCCACAGCTGGGCACTCACTGAAACCCCTTGTTTCCTCTTGCAACCTGCAGAGATGGTTTTGGTCTCCAGATGAACCACCAGAAGGAAGGGCTGGGGCTTGTCTCAGCACCAGGGTACAGGGCCGAGGATCCTCAGTCAAGTCCTGAGATTTGTGTAGCCTAAGAAACATGGCAATGTATTTTACCCAAATTCCAGCAGTACCACTTTTTTCACTTCTCAGTTCTGCCGGTCATAATTTTCCTGCATGATCTCTGGGGAATGGCTATCCCAACAGCCCATAAGGTCTTTCCACCATCCAGCCTCAGTCCCCAAAAGTATCATGAGACTCACTGATACTGGAAAACACCTTCCCTTCCTCCTACACCCACCCCCTCTCTCAGAGACCAGGGACACATGCTCCACCTGCCCCGGGTGCATCGCAACCCCGTGGCTCCCAGGAGCTAGCTCAGGTCTTTCTCACCAAGCCCAGGTCTCACCTCTCCACTGCAATGTAGACATATCCTCAGGGCATGTCTATTCCACCAGGCTCAGGCTGCTCCGCTCCTGCTCGGAGCTGGCAGGGTGCAAGTCAGGTCTGGTTGGGAAGCTGCAGGGTGGTGTTACAGCATAGAAGGAGCCGAATTTGCCTGGGCACCGTGCCACGCTGAAGCCAAGCATCCAGCTTGGGGCAAAAGCAGTGGAGTCTGGGTAGACCTGCTTCTCCAAAGACTCCTGCTCCAACTCCCAGCTTCCCCATGGCCACCGCTCTCCAAGAGCTGCGGTGCACTCCCATTCACACCTAATCCTGCTTTCCTCTGCCTCTACTGGCATCAAGGTGGCATCAAGGCCATCAAGAGCACTGCATCTCAGTACCCTTGGGGTAATGAACGGCTCCTGCTTGAGTCATGCTCCCTTTTCAGAGGAACTGGGCTGAGCCTGCTCTGGGGGAAGGTAAAAGGATTGACTTGCAGGCTTGAATGCTGTTTTATTAATTCCCCCTTTTCATCTGCCATTTCAAATGGTGCACTTTTGAGATCAAAGCCCTTCCCCTACTCTAATGGCTCCGTGTAAGCCTGGTCTTCACACATACAGGAGCCTCTGCCTCAAGGAGAGACGTCAGACTCAGACTCAGCCAACATGAACCAATTCACAGAGAAGACAAACTGGGCTAAATGTTGCTCTCACTCATCCCATCCGAAGTTAATTGGCTTTAATGTGGGAATAACATACCTACTCAACTGATCGTAGTCAGATCAAGCCCATCCCTGTTGTGTATTCAAGAAAACCCATTGGATGGAGCTGTGTGTGAAATAACTGCAATTACTCCTGGCCTGAGGTGAGAAAGAATAGCTGGAAAATGTGCTGCATGGACAAACAGCCAACAGTACTCAAGGCAGGGGGCTGCCACATCCTCTCACTTGGAGGAAGGGTGTTGTGTTGGGCTTCCTGAACAATTCTCAGCTCAAAGTTTGATCAAAGATGCTATTTACACTGTACCTGGTTTCTTCAACATTCTACAAATAGTCCCACTTGTACCCTTTTCTCCCTAATTTTAACATTGCTATTCTGCAGGGCAGAAAGAAGTTAGATGGGGCCCAAAACGCATGGCTATCATAGAATAGTTTGGGTTGGAAGGGACCATTAATAGTCATCTGTCCAACCCTCCTGCAAGGACCAGGGACATCTTCAACTAGATTAGGTTGCTCAGAGCCCTGTCCAACCTGACCTTGAATATTCATTTCCAGGGATTGGGGTATCAACCACCTCTCTGGGCAACCTGTGCCAGTGCTTCAACACCTTCAATGTAAAAAAAATTCTTTTTTATATCTAGTCTGAATCTACCCTTTTTTAGTTTAAAACCATCACCCCTTGTCCCATCACTACAGGCACTGCTAAAAAGTCATCCCCCATCTTTGTTATAAGCCTCAATCAGAGGATGAGCAGAGATCCCACTCAGCTGGAGATACCAGTAGATGCTGTTCAACATCATTCAAGACATCAGGAATAGGAGAGCCTGCACTTGGGACAACTGCCAAAGTTTAACATAAAGTGAACCTGTACAGAAGGGTAGCAGGACTTCATTTTGCTTTAGACCTGTCATAGTAAAGCACGGCTTAAATTGATTAGGTATTGTTTTATGATAAAATGAAGCAAAACCTGTCAGAAAGACACATCACAGCTTGCTGTCCTTTGAACTCAGAGCAGTGGGTCCATACAGCCCTGCTGGGCAGAGAAATAACAGGGCAAGGACAGAGCCAGTCTCACCAGTTGTATCTGAATGTAAACATGGTCTCTACAGGGCATGGAAGAAATCCCCAGCCTGAGGGCACAGGAGAAGAGCTTAAGGTTGATCTAGCTGGACCTACACCCCAGACTTTGTTCCCTCTTTGAACATGGTCCCAACGCAGCCTGCAGACCCCTAAGCGATGCCCTTTCTCCCTTGGGTGCTGGCTGAGGCCAAGCTGGAGCAAACACTTAATAACACCCATGCCAACAGCCTCAGTTATTTGTTAATTTGTTTTTTCCCCTCCAAGACAAACACTTTATTGCCACGGCCACACAGCAATGCTATGGGTTGTCCCCTCCTGGAACTGCAGTCCAGCTTCCCCTTCCTGGTCCTTTTTGTGTCACCTTGCCTGGTGGCACTGCTGTTTTAGAAGACCTCTCAGGTCAGGCATGTTGTCAGAGCCAGGCTGGATCTGTCTCTGATGCGTGACAGCTCATGAATCATTGTGAATCGGGAGCAGACCAGCTTGCCTCGAATTTGGAATGAGCTGAATCTTTTCCTTATAGACCTACTCCATCATTTCCTATTAAATAAATGAATAAATGAATAAATAAATTCTCTCTTTTGGTTCTCTCACATCAACCAGCCTGCAGAAGCAGAGTCACCAAATGGAGTCTCTTCTCCTATTGGAAGCTGTAAGTACATTTGTTGTGCACGATGCCATTTGATGTATGCATTGCTGATAAAACACAGGCTCTGGTTTAACAAATCAATACAACAGTCTCGTTCAAAGCTCCTCTGAGGAAAGAACTTCTTGATGTTTGAATGTTTCCTGATCTAATCTTTCATACTTCAGCATTCCTCATTTAAAACATTGATAATTAAAAATGCAGAAGGGGATGATCACAAGGAGAGATTAAAGAACTTGAACAAAATATTTGAAATAATAATAGCACTACATTAGAGGGAACAATGCCTGCTTATTAACTAACTGCTGTGCAATAGTGCTGAGGGTCCCGAGCAATGGCTCAAACCCCCTCTGTGCTAGGTGCTATGCAAAGAGAAGAGCTCCTATAAAAATCGGACAAACTCCTTGCAGGGAGCCTAGGAGATGTTTACATCTCCAGTTTCTGAGACAGATCCTTAAGTTTTTCTTAGTTCTTACTGAATTGCAACGGTTGATAAAATTCTGCCTGAACCAAGTCTTTAGTAGCTCTCTTCTTCGAGCTACTCTGCATTTTTATAAAGAGAAATTTGCATCAGATGATACATCAGTTAAAAATAACTGGGAAATATCAAGCAACCATAAGTACATGTCCCAACAGGTTTGCATATCTTGAATACTGAAATGCCTTCTAATCATGCATTAAGTGATGAGTCTCACTTTTGCCACTGGAAATAATGTATGCAGTGCCTTCTGGTTTGGTAGGGTTTTTATTTTGGAAAGCTGTCCTAACAGATACTGCTCAGTGTTTATGGTGAAGAAAGCAGACCAAAGCCCTCTGCTTTGCAGCTGGAGTAGAAGGGGATTTAAGGTTTGTTCTTGCAGGATTTTTCTCAGGAGTCCCAAAACAATCCTGTAGCAAACTTGCAGTCACCAGCCTCATCCTTCATAAAAATAGAAAAGCTGTCATTGAACTCCAAATGATGAATAAGGCAATAAGGACTCAGGACTGTCAGCTACGAGCACCACAAAATCCAGACGCTTTCTTCACTAGGTCTCAAGAAGCACCAGGACTGCCTTAAGAATAAAAATTACCTCTATTTCACAGGAGGTCCAAGTACATCCTGCATCATGACCCTATTTAAAGGGCTGGTTACTACACACTGGAGAAGTGGAATTCAAAGTCAGCCTGGATATCACAGCTGTCCACCAAGACAAGAGACATTGGCAAATTTGTAGGCAGTTCAGCATAAGCATCTGGCCATCCAGAGTCATTTCACTGCACAGCTAAGCATGAGATGGGTCTGATTTCTGTTTCTTCTTTTTAGCCACAGTACAGCAAAATCAGCTCACTTAAACCACTGGCAGGACATCTCTGTACAGTAGCCCCAATGTGCCTTAAACTGGGGAGGAAAAAAAAAACCAACCTAAGAAGGAAAAGGGAAATGAGATGGGGAAGGGGATCAGAAAAGAAGAGAACCAGGTTAAAAAAAAGGAAAAAAAAAAAAAATAAAGGAAAGAAAGCAAGGGCCAGACTGGGCACTCTATTAAAAAAACCTGCAAATAAAGACTCACAGAAGTATGGTCAAGTGAAGGGGCAGAGAGCATGAGCTGGAGGTCAGAAAACCAGGATGCAATAAACAATGAGGAATTCAACAAATAAAATAAGCCCTCAGTGTTAGGATGCATGAATCTGTTGAGCTAATCCCTCTCCTTCCACTTGCCCTAACAAAGTTTGGGTCTAAAAGATAATTTGAGACACATGCAGGGTAGGGGAAAGGCACATCAGGAGACGTACAAAGGATCAGAAGCAGCATTTTTCCCACTATAACCTCTCATCTATTATAGCTCCACCTCATCAAGAGTACATGATCATACACGGCATAACCTTCAGGAGGTGAGTCTGTAGGTTGTCCTACATGACATGCTGCCAATCACTGCATAAATCACCGCTCTCTTGATTTTTCTCATGCTTGTATTTCATATAAGACTTTCTCAGCAAAAGCTGCTGCTCAATCTCAAAGAAGGTTAAATGGTTTTCCAGCTGATCCTTGGCCACAGTTTCCTTCTACTCAGCTCAAAATAAGGGCCAAATCCAAGCTTGGCTCTGCGCCGTCATTTCTCAGTATTACTTGATAAGTTCCTTTCGTCTGGAAAAACCTTCAGAGTTATCTTCCACTTCCCCCCCACCCCTGTCCCCCTCCATACGGAGATAACGGCCAAATCACAAGTGCCTTCGCTGAACATGTGTGACTCAGATGGTGGCGAAACGTAGCAGGGCTCCATTTCCACACGCCGACTTACAAGACCCAAAGTCATTTGTTGTTTTCTACTTGTCAGACACCCACCCCTAACTCCCCCAGCCCAGCCCAGTCCAGCTATGACAATAGTGGACTTAATGAGAACTCATTTTATTGCTGACTAAGCTTTGCCACCACAATCACCGGGTTGCACAGTGATACGTGCTGGGGTAGGGCTCTCCAGGGAAGCTCATGAGATTCCACCTACACCCGCGTATTCCAGATTTTTCCTCCCAGTCCAGCAAACTTGGCAAAACCATTTTGTTTCTACTCAGGCGGGTTGTGAAAAACTAACATTCTCATCTGAGAGCAGGTCTCTAAAGACTTCTGCAGAGGATGCGAGCGCAGCTCCCACGGTCAGCTAGCCCCAAGGCTCATATCTGAGAGGGCATCCTCAGACTGGAAGCGCTTCACAGCCGTAGGAGATGCAGAGTGCTTTATATCAGTATGGCCGATTCACAGAAATGATAAAACCAGATTAGGAGATTTAATCTCTAGGCAGCAGGAAGAACTGATGGGAAGGCCAGCTGTGAAAATGGCTTTCATTTACACAAAGCACAAGAATGGCCCCAAAATGCTACTGTAGGAAGATGTCCTGTAACACATGAAGCGGATGGAAAACATTTGCAGGATGTTTCCATTAATTTATTCAAATTAATCAGTAAATTCCTGATGCTATATACACTGAAGTCCACAGGGAAAAAGCCAACTGCCTTCAGCATGCATGGGAAGGAGCTGGAAAATTATACTAATGCACAAACTTGCAAGTTTAACACAAGTAAATCGATATCCCTCCTTATAAAAGCAATCATATCAAGCAGACTGTAAAGTTAAATTGATGCAATACATGCAATACAGCCCAAGCTAAAAATGATATCCCTATCCATCTAGTAACACTGCTGCATCTAGCAGGCATGATTAGTGTGTTATAGGGCTATCACTTAGGCACACAAAATTTAGCCAAAAGTTTGTTATTTCTCATGAAAGAGGTTTTGGGTTGTTTGTTTTCAACACTGATGGTCAAATTTAGGTTTATTTTTGCAATACACTGCTGAGTTATTAAAGAGAGCATTGTACAGAGGTTAACTCAGAAGCCTGGGCATCAGGGAAAGCACCCTTTATTATGTGCTATTGGTGGTTTATCTTCTGACCAGTAAAATATGAGTAATGCCCCTTTGGTGAGGCCTTAATTCACTAAGACCTTTTTTTATATGGCAGCAAGACACACACACACGGAGTGGAATAGGGCTTACAAGTGCTGCAAGTCAGGGTCTACACACGCGTTCTAAGGGCTTTGACACACACAACCAGGTTGCTGCGCCCTAAAATGTTGCCCCACTTTGGTTGACGGAGGGTTACTGCCCAGGTAAAATGTTTTACCCTTGGATGGAAGCCAGGTAACTCCAGGCAGCTTGCTCCATCGATGCCAGGGTGAGCCTGGGCACATGATATTCCTGCAGAGAAACCAATGGACAACAGCTTCTTTGACACTGGCAGCTCGTATTAAAGCTTTTAGCAATTCTTTCTCATCAAAGCCTCTAGATAATTAAGTCCTCTCTCCAAATGAGTGCAACAGTTCACGCACGTCTCCCATTGCTGCCTTGTTAAGCTTGGTGACCTGCATGAACAGTGCCGCTGCAGCCTCGGACAAATCTCCACCTCACAGACACACAAAAAATCCCAGTCATAGAATCATGAGCATCCCTTTTGTGCCAGCCTTGGCACAAGGGTTACAGACACTGAGCTTTTCATCCTAGAGGATGATCCCACCAGGACTGATGCACACAACGAGGAGGGGGGGAATACTCCTTCTTTCTTACCAGCTAGCAAAAAGATCTGAATTTCTGAGTGTAGGCTGATGGTTCTTTGGCAAGTTTTCTGTCTCTGGGAGGCCCTGTTATTTATTTCTGGGCTGGTTGGGATTCAGGCTAATGCAACGGAAGTGAAAAATCTCTATTGCTCTTGCAAATAAATTGAGCCATCCTGTTGCTGTGTCATACAAATTTATAAGGTGAGATTTTCTCTCCATTTCACCTCTCCTAGCTGCGCATAGGTCTAGGAAGACATGAGAGATCATTCAACAAATGTCTGCACCTTATATCCACTCCATCTTAATGGCACCAATGCTCACATATAACCAGATTTTTTTTCTCCCTCCCCCCCAGATGCTTTTTCTTGATCCACCTTCAAAAATCTGAGTGGGTGAGATTTTACTTCTCTCCAGATTTCACTGCCGGCACCATGTGAGCCCCTTCCTCCAGGAAAGCAATCCCTCTGTCACTGCTGACTGTGGAAATCCAAAGTGACTTCATCTGCTCTCTCAAAAGGATGTTTGCAATTGGAGGAGGAAAAAATTAAATCAAAAATAAAAAGAAGAAAAAAAGGTGGGTGGGGTTGTGTTTTAGGGGTTTTTTTTGTTAATGTTGGGGTTTTTGTTGTTTTGGGTTTGGTTTTTTTTTTATACACACTACATCTAGATCATCAAGGCAAGCTGCCTGCTTGCTTTCCTTTACAAACTCCTAATTTCCCAACTTTCTTTCAGAGACATAGGTGGGGTTTCTTATAGGAAGAGGAACAGCTGGATTATAGACACATCAGGGGAAAGATGCCCCATAGCAGCTACTGCTTAGGTGGTACCACCCTGTGATCTCCACTCAGGATAACCCTCCCAAGTGACTCTGAACAAGGCACAAGTGCTGATTAGCAGAGAAATATCCAAAAATCCTAGCACAAATGCGCAGGTAATACAAGGGTGATACCTACAGAAAATCACTAACAACTGCAAACTGTCCAAATTCATCCCCCCTGGAAAAAAGCTCTCCTTTTCCTTTGTGATTCCCTGAGAGAGAGCGTCTCCCTGCCCTTCTCCTGCCTTCCTGACAAACCCCCGAGACGTCTCTCCCCCTGCCCACACTCCGCTGTGCAAACTGCAAACTCACAGTTCAACCATCTTCCTAACGTTACCATGGTTTCCCAGGTCTCTTACTAGAGCTCATTCCCGCCGTGTAACCTAAAATGCTTTTCTTAAAATCCCTAAAAGATTCCTCTGCATGGATTGCAGTCCCAATCTGTTCTTTCCCCCAGTAGTTGATTTATTAAAAATACCTAATCCCAACTGCACTGGTTTCTCAAGAACACACCTTGATGGTTTCTGAAAGAAAGGCAAGTCTATATAAATATATCAGAGAAAGGATTTTTAGAGCCCTAATANGGGGGAGGAGGGGAAATAGGGAATGTGCCTATTCCAGATCAGGAATGTATTTCTCTGATTCATAAATCCTCCCCCCTCTCCCTCAGCTGACTAAAGGAAACCTTTTTCAGTACACCACCGAGGTGAGAGAGGGCGAGAGCGATTCTCCGAGAGCACCGGTCCCCAGAAAGAGGCATTTCAGTTGAAACAGCACATTTCTTAAAAACACATGCACAAATAGGACTANCTCCAGATTTCACTGCCGGCACCATGTGAGCCCCTTCCTCCAGGAAAGCAATCCCTCTGTCACTGCTGACTGTGGAAATCCAAAGTGACTTCATCTGCTCTCTCAAAAGGATGTTTGCAATTGGAGGAGGAAAAAATTAAATCAAAAATAAAAAGAAGAAAAAAAGGTGGGTGGGGTTGTGTTTTAGGGGTTTTTTTTGTTAATGTTGGGGTTTTTGTTGTTTTGGGTTTGGTTTTTTTTTTATACACACTACATCTAGATCATCAAGGCAAGCTGCCTGCTTGCTTTCCTTTACAAACTCCTAATTTCCCAACTTTCTTTCAGAGACATAGGTGGGGTTTCTTATAGGAAGAGGAACAGCTGGATTATAGACACATCAGGGGAAAGATGCCCCATAGCAGCTACTGCTTAGGTGGTACCACCCTGTGATCTCCACTCAGGATAACCCTCCCAAGTGACTCTGAACAAGGCACAAGTGCTGATTAGCAGAGAAATATCCAAAAATCCTAGCACAAATGCGCAGGTAATACAAGGGTGATACCTACAGAAAATCACTAACAACTGCAAACTGTCCAAATTCATCCCCCCTGGAAAAAAGCTCTCCTTTTCCTTTGTGATTCCCTGAGAGAGAGCGTCTCCCTGCCCTTCTCCTGCCTTCCTGACAAACCCCCGAGACGTCTCTCCCCCTGCCCACACTCCGCTGTGCAAACTGCAAACTCACAGTTCAACCATCTTCCTAACGTTACCATGGTTTCCCAGGTCTCTTACTAGAGCTCATTCCCGCCGTGTAACCTAAAATGCTTTTCTTAAAATCCCTAAAAGATTCCTCTGCATGGATTGCAGTCCCAATCTGTTCTTTCCCCCAGTAGTTGATTTATTAAAAATACCTAATCCCAACTGCACTGGTTTCTCAAGAACACACCTTGATGGTTTCTGAAAGAAAGGCAAGTCTATATAAATATATCAGAGAAAGGATTTTTAGAGCCCTAATAACTAGAGAAGCATCAAATCACACTGAGTTCCTGATGATTCCTGTAGTGTGGGAGATGATGTAAAGTCATACAGCTTCCAGAATTTTTCAATTTAACAATATTTGAAAGAAGCCACACAAGCCTCTCAAACTAAGATTTCTGATGCAAGAACTCCACACCGCAGACCAAAAATAGCAGAATTATGAGTGCTAAAAGTGTCTAGGAAGGCTTTTTATTTTAATTCATACTTGAGAAAGGTTTCTAGCAGCTGGAGAAAGTAAGGGCCGTATTCATAAAACCCTTGGCTATTTGCCACACAAATGTTNGTGTTACAGTCCGGCTGAGGGATGCTCAACCCCAGCGCAGACCACAGCGGGGACAAATCTCGCAGAGGTGCAGCCAATCCATCATACTACCAGCCTGCCACTAAGTGTAATGTCCTACCATAAATACATATATTTTTCCACCACAGGTCTGAGAGTTTCCAGTTTAAATGCCCACTCGGACCCAGGCGGGGAGAAGGAATGAGTTAGGAGGATGGGGAACTGAAACATAGAAAGACTGAGGGCTAAATAAAAAAAATATATAAAAATACCTCTATTTACTTCAAAATTGGTGATTGAAGATGGTACACAGACATAACTGGAAATGGGAACTAGAACTCCTTATTTGCCCCAAGCACAGCTTTGTCCTGAAGTGCAGGTAAGACAAAGCACTGAAGATGCTCCTAAGATGCAGGGGAATACCTGTTCCTTGGGTTGCCCTGGGCTTAGTGACTTCATAGCTTCACAGCCCAGGGCTGTTAAAAACGGAGCAGTCTGGGTTAATAAGAGAGGTCTAACTTTTGGCACATTCCCAGATGGGGAGCTTAAAAATGAAAATAAAATAAAAGCTACTTAAACATTAGGGCTTGGCAGCAGCCAAGTGGAAAGTTTGGATGAGGATTTTTAGACTTCATCTTAGCTCCATCTCGCCTACTTTGGGCATTTCAACCCTTACCTGCCTGCAGTCCTTGACAGCTTGCCTGGCATCCCACAGGGGCTGAACCCAAATCCCAGGGTCCTGTCTGGGACATGAACCAAGCACTTGATGCACAGGGACTGACCTCACTGCAACCCTTCACCCCAGGCAGGAACATCTGCACTCCACAGTCCCGTCCAAAGAACAGATTCTGATGCTTCAACAAGCCTCATTTGAAGTATTTCTTCATTTCATACCATCTGTGTGTGGTTTAAATTTAGCCCTATTCTTGCCCCGGCCATTGTGGACGTGGAGAACATGTTGTTCCACCCCATTTGCAGTAATGTGCTGATATAGAGCAGAAAGACAGACAGGGCAAAGGAATAGCAGGCTGATTCTGCAAGGTCATGGATCTTTAAATAGCATTTCGTATCAAGGTCAGAAAAAGCTGGGTCTACTGTACAAGCAGCAGACAAAATCCTAAACTCTTCCTCAGTCCGTCCCTGGGATAGATGCTCACAGGTCCAAACCGAAAGGTGAGGATGAGCTTCAAACTTCTGCTCACCAGCAGGTACTTTCCCAGCTGAGCTAATCAGCCAAAGCCAAGGAAGGTCTGCCAGCTCTTGCAGATTATGTCCTAAAAGAAAACATATTTGGCAAGCCACTGAAAAATTTCCATAAGCAGCTCACACAGTCACTGCTTTTCCCTCCACACCACTAGAAGTTATCTTTTGGGGTCTGCTGCTGAGCTCCAGGCTACAAGGTGTCTTTAGGAACTGGGTTGCCCACAACTTGTAAAGGAAAGGAGAGATAAAAAAAAAAATACTCCTCACCTCTCCATCTAGTTCACCTCAAATCTATGTGGTGCTTCCCATTTGTGGAGAAAGCCCCAAAGCTTGATTCCGTGATTACAGAAAAAGGACTAGTGTGTACATCTGCCTTAAAAGTGACCCTCAAAACCATCAAATAAACCACCACTCTTATCACAGACCATGCTAAAAAAAATTACCAGGAATTAATTATTATGCACTTCTAACAGGATAAGATATCTAGTTATTTGTGCCCCTAAAAAACCTTATCCAGAAATCTTATTCTCCTGTAGGAGGAGGAAACCACTCAGAAAACGTGTCCTTCTCTAACTGCTGGTTACAGCGTGTATGCATACAGTGCTATGCAAGCAGTCTCTCTTCAGCAGCCGCCTCATTAAATGAATGTTTATCATGTTGCATGCTTAAAATATTTTATTTTCAACGTAAGAAACATCACACTCCTTCCTCACTCCAGCTTGGGGAAGGTTTTCAGCACACATTCCCACCAGAGCATCATAGAGTCCCGATTTTCACTCAGTACCAAAAAGAGAATATAATAGACTTTAGACCCTTATGTGCTAAATTTTTGGAATTATACTTCCATATTGCATGCTGTTACATTATATTACAATGAGTTAATCATAAGATTGTATCTGAACAACTAAACCCCCCCCAAAAAAAAGTTGATTTCCAAAGTTGTGGCATGATAGTTCAACATCTGCTCTTGGCCAGTACATGGGGCTTGATAAATAGCATCACTTACATGATATAAACGGCAATTTCTTGGTTACAAATCTAATGTGCATCTAAGCCTCTAATGCATGTAGTTTCTCTAACATTTGAAAAAAATAAACCAACCACCCCCCCACACCATTTCACACATCACAGTTTACCCATTGCTGCATTATCTCATTAACGATCTCCTCCAAAAACAGACTGGGAAAGCAAATCCTACTGAAAATCCACAGATTTAGGGCATTTGCAGGGGTTGGATGGCACGCCCCAGAATGTGAGCTTCTGTATAAACAGATGCACAGTGTTCCTGCTCTCTTTTTGTCACATTAAACTGGAAGAACACAGCATCCTAGTATCCTAACCTCTTCCCAAATGGGCCAAGAGTTTCAGGATGCTGAGCTGAACGTCTCAGAGGAGTCAGACTTGGCTCGAGATGTTCAGCTACAAGTTCTTCTGCAGGTTCCAGATGGTGACCGAAGCCAGCACTGCAGCAGGTGGCACCCAGGTTTGTCTGGGTGCCCTCCCAACCCTTCAACATCCTGCTGCTTAGCACCCCCATTACCAAAAAAAAAGCCTCTTGATTATTGAGTGAAGGGAGTTCAGTGCCCAAGGAGGGCATCAGCAAGATACGAGTGCATGGCATGAGCTACAAGGGACTTCTGCTCCGGACTCCAGCACCGAAAAAAGGGGTGCAAAACCCCTCAATGTTTTAGCATTCAGGCCTATCTTCTACTGTAAAACCAGCTTGGTTTGGAGCCAAGTGTCCCAAGTAAAGGGCCAGGCACCCCATGGCAGCTTTCCCCATGCCATCATGTAGTCCCTGTCTGTGAGGAAGGCAGAGGTGCAGTCAGCTCAGATGGGGGGCTTTGACTCCTGGCTGGCACTGGGGTTTAACAAGAGACACAAGCAGCAAAACAGGAGAGAACAAGCCCTGGCAGGATTTATTTAATAAGCTCAAACCCAGAAAAACAGCCTGCTGGCACGCAGGGTCGGAAAACACAGAGACAACTGGCCACATAGGAACCAAAGGCGTACAGGGATGCCCTCCCCTAAACGGAGGCATATATCCTGCTGCTCAAATGAGGGATTTCTCAGTGAGTAGGGGGAAAAAAAATAAAATAAATAAATCCCAGGGATTGCAAACCACCCAGCCTCCAGATGGGCTGAACAGCACCCAGTTCTACATCTGAATTCCATTTTAAATGAGCTGCAACACTACTAGGCACAGGCAGATCATTCAGAGATGAACGTAAGCAGAGGGAAGGGATTTCTACTCTGCTTCGCAGTCAAATACCATTTCGTGTGATCTACACCAAAAATAAAACTGCCACTTTGCCAGAGGCTGGAGTCTCCATCTCCTAGCAACACCTCCCCACCCAGCCTTCTACTCAAGACCCTCCAGTTCCTGCCGATGCACACAGCTCCCCTCCCCAGTGCGTGCAAATGAGATACACAGATGCACACACATTTAAGCATGTGCACAAAAAGCCAGGGGGAAAATTAAGCACATTCCCCCAAGCCTTGAGCCCCGCCACTGCTTCCCAAGCTCTGCAGAACAAGTGCTCTCAGCTCTCGCTGACACTGGTGCGGGTGGGAGGTGCTCAACCCAACTGGTGACCCGCTTGCTGCCAAGCAGAGGGCTTTCTGTAAGTCTCCGGTAAACCTTAAGCCACAAAACAATATATCCTGTAAATTAGGAACCCGATTAATATTAACACAATATTTCTAGTAAACAGCTTCTGGGTGTACAATACCTGCAGAAACACTCCTGCTGCACCAGTTTACCCTAAGATTTAGTTACCCGCTTTTAGGAACAAGCAAATATATACGTCTACATCTACGCAGGCAAAAATAATACATCTACATACAGCAGCTCCTCTTAAACGTGTTAGCTTAACCATTAAAAAAATACCCTTCGGGATCTCACTTTTTTGTTGTGGTGCTTTATTCAGGCAGGGTCAGGGCTTGCCAAGACTGGAAGAGGAGATCAAACAAGCCCCATGAGCTCCGGTGTGCAGAGACAGGAGAGAGCTGCTCAGAGCTTGTGCAAAGTAAAGACTTGCATGGACCTACACGGCCGCAGGTGCCTGAAGAAGACAGACTTTTCTCAAGCTTTCCAAGAGATGGTAAACTTTAGATAAGATACTAACACTGTTTGTAAATACTGTTTCTCTTATGCCTCCATGTCCCTCTATTGTTCAGGTTGAACAGATACAGCTTCATTACACTACATGTGGTTTTGTATTACAGCGGCCTTCCTTTTTCTACCCTGGGCTTGTTACTGTAGTTATTTATACTGTTGGATTTGTTGAATTAACTCGTCGTTTTATTATTTATGAAGGTACAGTTGCATAGCCTGATCATTATTTTATCAGGTATCCTTTGTTTACACACCTTCCCAAATAGCAGTTTGCTACTTCAGAGCGTGGATTGTGTTTGTGACTGCCTTCTACTACTTCTTGTGGCTGAATAAGAAAAGGAGAGGTCAAAATTAGCACTATTAAAACATGCCAGAACTACTCTTCAAATACACTAGGCCAATTTTAGTGTTTAGCTATGCTGCTTTCTCAGGATGAGCATGCGTGATTTGTGGTAGTGGGGTTTTTTGGTTGGTTTTTTTTTTTTCATTTGTTTTGGTTTTTAATGTGAATTATTCACATGGTCCAGACAAACTTTACATCCTATTTAGGAGATGAAGGAGAACATCCTGCTTTCCTTAGGAAACTTTTTGGACTTTCAACTGAAATCATCCTCGGGGCAACTGCTTAAGAGAGAAATGGATGTGAGCCTCTACACAAACAACAAACCTCTTGTCCTGCACAGCTCAGAGCTGAGGAGGTCCCAGAACATTCACAGGGGTCCCACCATCAAAGCAAGAGGCGCCTGAGCCCATGGGATTGCAAAGCAGGTACACCTCCACTTTACACCAAACACACCCACATCAGCTTGCTTTTTTTTTAAATTGAGTTGCAGGTGTCTTTTTAATGGGTAAAAAGGAAAATCTTCACCACAGAAAGGAGCTGGGAATCACCAAATGGGGATTTCCTTCAGGATAGGGTTTTCTTCCCCCAAAAGTACATTTCTAATGAGACATTGTAGCAAGAAGTAGCCCTCTTAGAGCAGCTGTGTTACTATTTAATATACAACATCCCCATACCGGCCAGCAGGCTGTCCCAGGGCTGAAACACTTAGGGAATGGATAATGTTATGGTTAGGATGAGTTGATAGCTCATAAGAAACAGCAGCTGACAGCACTGCTGAGATGTGGAGATGGTTTCAGCTGGCTGCACCGACTGCTGATGTATTGATGTTTCCTTCCCCATGCATCTGGTTTGCTCCTTTGTATTAACACAGTTATTGACCCACAGGAAGGCTCCTGTAGCTGCTTTGCCAAGCGAGAACTGCTCGCCCACCATCACACCCCAACGCACTGCCCAGCAGCTGCTGGCAGTGGGCAGCACCATCATCACCCCAAATTCAGCCCTTCCCAACCACACTCATGAGCTTACTGACATACACTGGGTCTCCACTTCACCCAGCCTACAGTCCAGGGTGATGGGCAGCATGGAGATACCCATGAGTGCAACCTCCCTTCCTCAGTGTTCCTCCCAGAGCCTGGCAGCACCCAACCAGGCAGATCCTGACACCCACCTCTGCTCTATGACACTTCATCTCTCCCCCTTCAGCCCACTACCCAACAACTCCACCTGCCCACATTACTTCATTTCCATCAATCCTTTTTATCCACCCACCTCCTTTCTCAGCCCAAAGTACCGCTGGGCCTTGCAAGGTGTATGTGGGGCCATACTTCCCACCCCACAGCACATCTCTCTTGTGCAGGTGTGTTCTATAGACCTAATGCAACTTCCCTGGCTGGTGCCACCCCAAGTGAATGTCACCAAAAGGATCATCACAAGGAAGGTGCACTATAAGGAGGGTGCAACCCAAGGGCAGTGTCACCCCCGTGTGGGTGCCACTCTCAGGACAGAGTCACTCCCAGGCACATACACTCCAAGGAGGGTACCACCTCCAAGCAGATGCACCCCAAAAAGGGTGCACTAAAAAAAGGGCTCAACCCAAGCAAGGTGCACTGCAAGCAGGGTGTATCCTAAGGACAGTGTCACTCTTAGGCAGGTGCACCCTCCAGGTGCAGAGTTGCTTTTAAGGAGGGTGCCATCAGCTGACAGATGCCCTCTGATAGGTGCCATCCCAAGCCAGGTACACCATAAGGAGGGGGCACCCCAAGGAGACTGTCCCCATCAGGCAGATCCACCTCAAAGGAGGGTGTACTCTAGGGGTGGTGTCCCTCGAAAATGTCATTCCAGGGACGGTGCCACTCCCAGGCAGGTGCATGGCATCGCAGACACTGTCACCCAAGGAGGTTGTCAATCCCAGCCAGGCGCACCCCAAAGCAGAGCGCTCAGCCTACACAAGGGTGCACCCGAAGAAGGGCACGCCCCGCGGAGGGTGTCACCCCCCCAGCCAATGCCGCCCTAAAGGACAATCACCCCCAGCCA
>VXBJ01006632.1:211109-263349 GCA_013400055.1 Nycticryphes semicollaris
ATCTCTTCCCATCCCTCGGTCGTTCCCCCCCGCAGCGTCCCCGGGGGGCGGCGGGCTCCGGGGTTGGGGCAGGGAGGGGAGGGGGAGAGCGCGGGCGGCGCTCGGCTGCCGGAGCATCCCCGGGGGGCTGCGGGGTGGGAGGCGGCTCCTTCTCGGTGTGGCGTGGGGCGGAAAGGGCTGATGAGGGTCGTGAGCAGGTGGTGGGGGATGCAGACCTCGCCCTGCCCTTGCCCGCTGCAACCCCCGGCGCCGGTGCTCCCAGCAGGACCCACCAAAACTTTCCTCCCCGGACTGGGAGGAAGGTGATAGGAAGCAAAGCGAGCACTCATCGGCATCCTGCCCTCACCTCGGTACCGGGGCCGTGGTCCCTCCTGCGCCTGCCTTCCCAAAGGGATGGCAAGCGCTTCGGAGCGTGAGGAACCCGGGAGCGAAAAGGGTTTCTCTGGCTGTGCATCTGCCCCGGGAAGCGGCTCCCGCGGGGCGAGACCTACCGCGGGCAGGGATGGAGAGATCGGCTCAGGCTTGGGCTATACCCTGGGATTCCTTTCTATTCACGCCAGGGTAGCCAACTTGCATTTTTAAGGCACCACCTTTGCTTTACCTGACTCTAATATTTGCGAAGATTTGTATTTCTTTCTCTTATGAATCCTGCCATTGAGTGCAAATTTTATCTTTGAATCAAGACATTACAAAAAAAAAAAATAACAAAAACAAAACCCCAAGCAAACCCAACAAAATTTATTGTCTCAGCAAAATGGTTAGCTGTGATTAGTGGTTGGAAATGGGTTTAGCTCCAGCTGACCAGTTCGGTGTCCTCCTGCCCTGCTGGGAGGTTACCCACAGTGCTGTGGCTGGTGGAAGAGGTGATGTGCCTGCGCTCAGCGACTGGAGTTTTAAAATAAACCAAAATTGACAGCAGAGGAAAGAAAGCACCGCAACCACTGGAGCTAAGTCCACCTGTGACCATTAATCAGGCCCCTAAAAATATATTGCTGTGTTTAATCCCAAACCACAAATTTACTGACTACAGAATTATTGGAATAAATACTTCTAACAGTAAGGACCATTTAAATCATTCATGTATATACCATCAGACCTCAAAAAGCGCACCAAAGGCAATTTTTTTCTCGGGGACCAAATTAAGACTGCCAACAATAGCCTTTTTTCCTTAACTACCTTTCAGGAGTAGCTTGCACAAACACCCCCTCCCCCCTGCTTATGACCTGACTTTGGTAAAAGTTGTTTCCAAAGAAACATTTCAAATAGCACAGAAGACATTTCCTAGCTCAAAATCCTTTATGAGTAAGTGGTACCTTTTATATATATATATATATATATATATACACACACACATATATATATGTAATTTTTTCCTTAATATTTTATCTGCAACTGACAGGTGAAATTTGGATTTTAGATTGGAAACAGAGAAGAATCAACTAGTTTTCCTATTTATGCAGATTTATAGCATTTTAATCAAATGAACTTTAGAAAAACCTGTATTGACCCTGTTTAGCAAGAAATGTAAGAAAAATGAAGACATTTTTTCCTGATTCGTTCAAGCTTTTTATACATTGGGTATAATGATTGCTTTTTTCCATAAGGAGACCAGTGCCATCAGTGACATTTCTTGTTGCTGATGTGTTTTCTTCAAACTGCCTTGCACAAGGCTTTGTAAGAAGCACTTTTCCCCGCCTCACTCCTCAACGCTAGGAAATCATGAATTACAATTTTTAAGAATTGCAATTCTTAAGGAAAGAAAAAAGTGGCAGTGGAAGGGACGGATTTAGTGATGGGGGTTTACTAAGCGGAGCTTGGGTTTGTGGCTGGAGCCGAGTAGTCACTTTGAGCCATCAGAAACCAGAGATAAAACCAGGAAAAAGTCCTCGCTGCCCTGTTGGGATGTTCATTCTGCTTGAGCACTGTCTGGGTCATCACTGAACAGATCCTCCTAAAAAGTAGCTAAATGCTGCAAGAAACAGTTAGTTTTAAGCCCATTCAGTTCCTTAATCTTGTTTATAGAAAGAGCACATAAAGTATGGAGGGGAGCAACAAGGTTGGCAGATGAGAGCAGAATTTTGGTGATAATACTGAAATTCCAGATGGAAATGGTGATTAAAATGCAGCATTTTTTTTTCCACAAGAGCAGAAGGTGGCAGGAGTTAATGTGGTGGACGTGAATGTGCTGGACGGATGGAAGGTCTCATGCCAAAGGTCAACGTTAATAGATAGGATTTTGCCAAATACAGGGTGAGCTGATGATGGGTATTTTCCCTGTCCTCCAGGCCAAAGATAAGATTAATTTGCAGAAAATAGAACTGTGAAAAATGATCTTGGATTTTGAGTTTAGTGAAGCAATGAAGGAAGGAGGTGGCATCTCCTCCACTGCCATTTGTTAAGAACAGATTAGATAAATTGCTGAGGTCCCCAAAGAGCTCTCCTGTGACCACAGCCCTCACACAATGAGAGCTTCAATCAAAATCTGGCAGAGTAACACAAATATAACATGTAGTGCCACGCACCAGGTCCCCAGTGGCCACTTGGTGGTTTCTTGCCCACGCTTGTTGGCCACCAAGGTGATGAATTTGTGGTCCCGCAAGGACCGTCAGTGCTTGGGTTATGTTTGTGTTGGTTATAACGGCACCTCCGTGGGCTCAACTTGGGGTCAGATCCCATTTTCCCAGGAGCTGTACCATTGCTGCTGAAAGACAAACCTTGAATTGGAAGGAGGATAAACTAAAGGAGACTGAACAGATGAAGGAGAGGGAAAGGAAGGATGATTTAACATAGGAGCAAGCGGCGCTGGGGCAGAATTAATACAGCGATGCTAAATATATGCCTTGGGTGGATTTCATTTTTAACTTTGGGCTAAGATAAGGGCAAGCACAGCTGATAGGAAAGGAGTTTTCTTGCCCCTCCCTAAGCTTTTACATTCCCCTGGAGAATTTGCAAAAAAAAAGTTAACTGCTTGTGCATCAAGCATGCACCCAGAGGTGGGCTTCATTGGTACCTGCTGTAAAAAAACCACACAGTCAAGGGGTTTTAAGGATTATCTCAGCTTACTTTAGGATAAACACTACTCCTCCTCCTCACTTTTTCTCTTATAAAAATAACTAAATTAGAAGGGTCCTCTTTCAGAAACAAATTCTATTGTATCTCTTTCCTTCTGTCTTTAATATCACCTGATGCCTGGGCAGTCACACATGCCAGGAGACGGGGTAGCAGCTAAGGAGACTCACACCATCTTCCAGTTGGTGTTGTTTTTTGGGGTCAGCATTACTGCTTAACCTTTAGGGCTGCATTTTATTTGTGGCGCAGCATGGAATGGTTCTCCTTGTTTCAGTGTCCAGTCCATCTCCCCTGCTCCCCCAGCAGAGCCCTGGTTGCTGGTTTTAAGCTGTGGTGGAGCTTACCTGTGTACTTGTCACTGAAAGACACACATATGCTCAAATCCCCTTTCTAATACTGCTGCTCAGTCCTCCCTCCTCCAGGCTTTTAATCTGGAGAGGTAGTGAGAGGGAAGGAGGTAGCTTCCTCACCACCATCTGAGACTACCATTGTCTGTAGGGAAAAACCCATTAGAGAGGAGCCTCACAAGCATCCCCTTCCATGCCTGTGGGGAGGCATGGGACCTGCACTGCTCCTCATCCTGGGGCCACATCATCCCACCAACGTGCTCCAGCTCGTGGGATCAGAGACAGCGACTCCATGAGCAGAGGGAAGGTTGTCCTTACTGCCCCATGTCAAAATTCCTGCATCCACAGGCTGCAGCCAGAGAGATCTGTAAGGCTTAAAAGTCTCCCACCACTTGGCAAATTATGTTCTCTCTTTGTCTCTGTCTCTCAAGGCATTCAAGTAGGCTTTAACAAGCCGCTGGGGACTGAAACAATAATATCTCTGTATCTAATGCTTACTGTAAGCAAAGGATGGATTACAAAACAGACTGTTTATTTTTAATTATTAATGTGTTTGAGCTAGCAACCCTTTGCAGAGTTACACATTGTTTGTCATGGATGGAAAGGGGATGTACTATTCAGCAATGGTATTAAAAACAATAATTATAAATTCCGGGCATGAAGAATTTTTTTTCTCTTTTCCCAAGTGTATAATAAAAATTTTTCAAAACATATACTGGGGTAAGGCCAGAAAGGGTTGTCTTGAAACAAAGGGTGGCAGAAATCAAGAGTTTCTTCCCAGTTCAGCAATAAAACTCTTTGCTTTGCTCTTCCCCAGTTTCCCGACTAATGGCTTAGTGTGTGATAACTCTTTAACAGAACCGAATGCGCCAAGGGCAGCTTTCAAAGCACAGCTTCTTGTGCTCGCAGGAAAGGGAGAGCAGAGATATCTCAGCGCTGTAGGCAACCAAATCAAATGCTGCTGGTAAAAGGCTTGATCTCAAAGACATCTGCTGAAGTGGTCTTGCACCCCTCTGTCGTCCCTTCCCCAGCCTCCTCGGTGTCACATGTACTACGTATGTATCAGGACAACCTTGGCAAATAGAGTTCAGTGCTCTTTATAAGACTACTTATATTGGCACAAGGTGGGGGGAAATGTCTTGCAGTCATGAAAGAGGCTGTATCCTGACATACTCACCCCCCTCCAAGTCCCAATAAAGCTTGTGCACGCTTGTGCACCCCTTGCACACTTGCTGCTTTGCAGTGTCTTGCTCTGGCAAAGCCTCCCTGCCGTGGGGCAGGCCCAGTGCTGCCCTGCTCTCCTCTCCCTGAGGATATGCACCAGGGAAAATGCCTCCTCAGACTATTTACAGAGCTCTCCTGGCACTGTACAAGAGGAATTATCTGCCTCCTCCAGCCCTTGGTTAATCCCTAAATTGCATCTATACTGCAAAGCTTAGTTTATTCTCATTTCATCTGGTAGTTGTAAGTATTGCGAGGAATAAATTGGGCATGCAAAGTGGTGCTTTAATTTCCAAGGGCAGTAAAGTGTTTTATTTTTAGGATGCTCTTACTGAGGAAAGAATCTCCGGCAGGTCTTATCTGGTGGCTAATAATAGTGACCTGGCGTGCCCCGCATGGAGCCGGCACTGCCACCCTGCCCTTCTCACGCCGTCTACTTACGCTGTTTGCTTCTGATCAGCTCATTAGAGCCTCCAAAATTACAGAGTCTAATAATGTAATAACAAGGTTTGCTCATAATTATTAACTCCTTGCACTCTCTGGTATTACTGGAAGGCTAACGTTTGTAATTAGAGAGCAGAAATGTTTACTGTAAGCAGGTTTTCTGTGCAGGCTTTAGAAAACCATCCATATGTCACCATTTTTAATATCACATTAGAAAATAGGGAGAAGGGGTAGCTCATGGCCAGAGACCCCTTTTAGATAGAAACATCTGATTGACAGTTTCTGCTGTTTACTTCAGTAAAAACCTTGCTTTCAAGGAGGCTTGTTGTTTTTTTTTCCCCCATACTCTCTTTATTGATAACAAATGGATCCAACGCTGAATTAATTTCTCATTATTGTCAGTGCAGTTCCCCCAGTGGCAGTGGTGCTACTCCCAGTTTGTGGGTTCTGTTTGTCCCTGTACACAGGAGATAAACATCAGCCTCTCGGTGCACTAAGGGCATATTATAAAAACCTGTGTTAAAGTTTGTGTCTTCTAAAACCAGAATTTGCTTCTTGCAGTACAGGAGTGTTCCTGCAGCTTGTCACCAAACCAAGAAGTGTGCTTGAGAAAGTATAAATAGAAATTAATTTTAGTAATGCAAATCCCGCAGTCCCATTTTGGGCAGGGAAAATCCTGATATCAGTTTTTTTAAAAGAAGTCTAGTTTTAAGACTGGCTTTATTAGGGATTTACTTATCCAGTGTGTTACGGTGGAGATTCTTCTCTGCCACTTAAATATATCTTTTTCTGATTGATCTAGCTTTTGCATGCTATAAATCCTTGCAAATTAGCTTTGGGTGTGACCTCCTCCAGTAATTCACTCTGGTTTATTTACTTGAGTGTTTTTTGCAGTTAAGTCCCCTTTCTTCTGTCTTCCATGACTCCACTGGGAAAACGATAAGTGAAGAGACAAAAAAACAAGTTTAAAATATTTCACACCCTCCTCTTTTGCTTTTTTTTCCCTTCAAGAGTTGCTCTTTGCTTAGAAATCACAGTGCCCTAAGTTGTTTGCTTGAATCTTGCCATGCTGTTTAGTGACTTTGCAATGCTCTCTCTCTAATAGTCGGCGAACACCAGCTGACGGGGCACAAAGTAGCAGTAAAAATACTCAACAGACAGAAAATACGCAGCCTGGATGTGGTTGGGAAGATCAAAAGAGAAATTCAAAACCTCAAACTCTTCCGTCACCCTCATATTATCAAACTGTAAGTACCTTTTCTGCCCCGTGTTTGGCTTGCTCCTCCATCCGCAAAGGCTTCACATGTATGGTTGGCTTGGTTTTCAGGAGGTGGCTTAGAGTAGTAGGAAATGTTAGGTGTCTGGTCAAATTTCAGCTTATTAGAGCCAAAAGTTGCTTTTCCAGAGTCTCCCACTCACTTACAGGGGACATACTTTGAGAAATGAGAGAAGATGCTTCTTCCATTGGGAGTTGGAGTTATTGTAACAGCCAACAGACTGATATCCCTGCATCAAGTTTTGCTCAGCTAAACCTGTCCAATCTGTCCTTTCTTCCATGCAGAGGCCATTATAGAGGTGTGGAGAGAGGGTCTGGGCCTTTCTGCGTTAGGAGTTTTCTGTGATGACACTTTTTAGGCTTGATATCTCTGGAGCTGAGGTTGCTGAGAATTGTGCCTGAGGAACTGCAGCACGGTCAGGCTTGTAGAGTGAAGCCTTGGCCTGAAGTCAATAGGATTTACGTTTTAATGGCCTGATTATCCAGAGCTTAAAGGAATATTTTTTTTTTCTTAAATTTATTATTCAGACACAAGTTTTCAAAGTTGCCACTCTGATGAACCTGAATTTAAGTTGTAAATCAGCACCTGCACTCCAGCCTCTGGGATTCCTTCTCAATCCCCAGTTTGTGCAGCCAGTCCACATTAATGAGGCACTCGATAATATCTTTGGCATTTCTATAAAAGAAAGCTGTTGAATGGTAACTGCGAGGATAAGTTGACATTTAGGTCAGCCTTAAAACTGGCATGAGATATAGCGAATACCTGGGACTTAGAGGCAAGGGAAAACAAATTCTCTCTACAGTTAAAGAACTAACCATGCAGCAACTGTTGACTTTAGAGTAACTTCACAGTTCCGTGGATTTATTGGAGAACAGATTGGTATTATTCCATGAAAAAGCCAGCAAGTGTCCTCAGCTGTGTGTCCAGCATCCTGCAAGTTAAGTCCTGTTCACACATTTGTCAAGCTGTTAAAGCCTAAAATTTTAGCCCAGTTCAACCTTAACAGCGTCCTAGGGTACATACTGCAAGCGTGGAGTACAACGACAAAGAAGAGAGGTGAGGAGGAGACCACAGCATATAAACCTCCTCTTTCAATAGCATTTACATGTATATAAAGGAAATAACGGGGCATTTAACAATAACTTGGATCTCTGGGTCCAAAGCACTTCAGAAAAATTAGCTTGATCCTATTGATCTTTATGGGACTATCACCTGTTCACTTGCTGATCTCTGAAAATTGTCTGAATTCTGCTTGTTTCAAATTCCACAGAAATTAATCTGTAAAATACAAGAAAAAAGCAAACAGCAATGTACCTGAAATAAAACCAAGGGGGCCTCAGCTGGTGCTGCTGTGAATTCCTGTAGCTGCATTGACCTCAGCTCATCACTAGCAGTTTCTGCCAGCTGGGTGACACTGAAAGGCGTTTGCAGCACTCAGGGGTCATTTAGAATCAAAATGGAGAATAAATTTGCAAGTCAAGGGTCATACTCTTCCCTGCACCCCCACCCTCCCCCCCCATGCTAGAATATAGAGAGGGATTTAATACATGAAAAATAGTTGTGATCTCTTGGGGTGCTTGTCTTTGCTTCTATACCTTTCCAAAAGAAGCTCCCTGTAGTGTCTAGAGTTCTTCTCTGTCTTCTTGATATGAGGGAAACCAAATATATCCATCCCCTCCCTTCCCTCAGCCAACGAAGCCTTCATTTCTAAAGCTGTTATTGCAGATCTTGGGCAAAATGGAAATTTGACAGTCAGGGCAGTCCTAAATGTGATAGGATTGTCTGGCAGAGATTTCAGAAGATTATAGAAAAGCTTGAAGGAAAACTGTAGGTCTGTAAAAGAGATCCTTTCATAAACAAGTGAAACATTATACTTGAAATAAGAGACGGCTTTTCAGAAGTGGAAAGCAATTATAAATGCAAGATCGAAACAAATTCTTATTTTAAGGGTTGACATGAAGTTAATAATCTGTGTAAAAGCCTTTCCCTGTTCTTCTTAATTTTTTTTTCTCTAAATCTGCTTGTGTTTTTGAAGGTACCAGGTCATCAGCACGCCAACAGACTTCTTCATGGTCATGGAATACGTATCTGGCGGTGAATTATTTGATTACATCTGTAAGCATGGACGTGTAAGTGCCAATACCGTGTCAGTCCAAACACTTGTGTGGGAAGAGGATGGTGTTTAGAAGCAAAATGACTGCGAAAGGGAACGTGGTTAAGGTTAAGGCCCAAAATAGAAGTTGCTTCACAGCAATCCCATCTGGAGTGTCTCGTACCCGGCTCGCACAAAAGTTGCGTGCGATTTTTTGCAACGTTCTCTGATGTATTTCGATAGGCAAACCAAAATATCCAAGGTAACGCGTTGCTTAGTGGAAATATTTTGAAAACTAGCATATTTTTTATGATTTTTAACTCTGGGTTTCCTGTCAAAACCCTCCTGGTTCAGCAGTGATTTGCTGTAGGGGAAGAGCAGTCGGTGTGGTCTCCGTCCTGGTCATTTACCTCCCCCTTGGCTCCATGTCAGGTTTTTTGAAGACTTTTTAAGGATGTGGCTTATCTGAACAACGTTTTCGAATGCCAGTAATCCTGCTGGGTATGAATCACCTGAGGCGTAGGTTGAACCCATGAAATGTGATATTATGGTTACAAAGAAAATCATGAGTGTCTGCCCCATGGACATTCTTGTAGGGAGCAAACTCAGGGCAAGGAGATGAAATCAAGCTGATGTGGACAACCAGAATAAGGCTTCAGGTGAAGGATCAGCCCATCATATGTTTCCTCTCTGTACTACAAAAAGCCAATGCATTTACAGTAAATTGGTTTAGATTAGTGTACAGGTCGATGGAGCTGAGCCCATTTAGGTTTCTACCGACAGTTCTGATTTCCAGCACATTTTGCCCAATTATCTTTTACACGTTTATCTTTTCAGTGACTAATCTGCATCTTTTCTGACCTTGGCATTCAGGAACTAAATTTTTCAGGAAGAGTCTTTAGGAAGTCATCAGTAAAAATAACCAGTCTCCTCCTAGTTTTAAATATAATTTCTCTAATATAGCTCATGCAACTTTATAGCTAATATAACTATATAGCTAATTAAAATCATCACAGTATTTCAACTTCAGCTTTTTTTTTCCCCCAAACCCATCTGTCCATGAGGAATCGCTCCCTGAAACATCCTCTGCAGTGTTTTGTCCAGCATCAATCTGCATGAGCGGTATAGCAGAACTGGTCCCCTTGGGACAGACAGCCATTGCCTCATAGGTGCCACCAAGAGGTTCTCCTTGATAGCTCAGCTCAATTGAGGTGTTCTGATTTCATATCTGGGCTATATCACTGGAAAACACTAGCACATTATAAAATGCAAGAGGGGAAATCTGCTTTATTTGCTGCTTCTGGTCACAAGCACGCTGTGATTTTCTCTCTGCGCCCTTGGAACATTTTGGCTCCTTGCTAAGTCAAACCTTCCCTTGCCAGCTGTGCACGCAGGCCAACCTTCAGGACTGTTTCCCCTTGCACCCACAGGTTGAAGAGGCAGAAGCTCGACGCCTTTTCCAGCAGATTCTCTCGGCGGTGGATTACTGCCACAGACACATGGTTGTCCACCGAGACCTGAAACCGGAGAACGTGCTGCTGGATGCACACATGAATGCAAAGATAGCTGATTTTGGTATGTGACCCCAGCAGCATTCCAGAAATGCAGCCAGCTCGGAGGCGCTTGCTGGAGCGTGTCGGTGTAGCATGCCTTACAAAACCCAGAGCCTGTTTTCCTAACCACTAGCAGTTGCTTTACCTGAAAAGCCCACAGTTATAAACACCAGCCTTTTTTTTTCTTTCTTTCTTTTCTTTCTTTCCAAAAGCAGGGAGTACTTATACTTACTGTAGGTGGCTTCTGTACTGGCATTAAGAATGGAGCAGCAAAGTCAATTGCAATCTTCGCTATGTTTTAGTATAATCACCTAATATAAAGATTTAGCTAATTTATGGTTAAGGCAGACTGGGTGCAGTTAGTTCCAGGGTGAGCTGGCGGCGTGTGTTTATTTTTATGCGTGCTCTCCCTATGTTCAGCCATGTGCTCTTGGCCTCACTTCATTTTACAAATGAGCAGTAACAGGAGTCTTTAAAGTGGCATTATCAATTGAAATCCATTGAAATAGCTGGGCTACCAGCTCAGTCCCGGTGAGTTCTTTCTAACAGTGATAAATCCTTTTGAAGATTTACAAATTTCACATCCCCACACAAGTCCCGTCGGAAGTGCGTGCTCTGGGATGAATTATGTCTCTTTTCCTCTGCCCTAGAGAAAGACAACTCTGAGGTTTGAAACTTAGAGAAGCAAGATTAGCCTGGAGTGAGACTGAATATTTCTTAGTTAGATGTGAAAATAATAATAATAAAAATTAAAATAATAATAATAGCATTCATAACAACAACAATGATAATTTGCAAATCAGCTCAAAGGACTCTATCTAAATTATGTCAACTCCAAATTTCCCCTTCCACTCTCTATACTTCTCCTCCTCTGTGCCACATGGAGTCTTCTGTGGCCGGACCTTCACATCAAGCATCAATACACAAGTGAACGTCTTGTTTTCAGGGTTGTCCAACATGATGTCAGATGGCGAATTTCTACGCACCAGCTGCGGTTCCCCAAATTATGCAGCCCCTGAAGTAATCTCTGGAAGGTAGGACATTCCACTTCTAATCAGAACCTTTGTGGGCGCACGGTCTTTCCATTTGTTCTTGGGATTGGAAACAGCTTTGCACATCTAGTAAAAGCAACTGAATCCTTCCAGCCTGTATTTATATGTTTGGGTGAATCTCCTGGCAAAAATGGGTACATTTCCTTGGTTATTACATTTCTCAATAGCTGTCATAGCAAAACATGTTTTGCTAAAGATGTTTACTCTGGAGGAATTATTAATAGCAGATGTTGACTGTTAATATTGCTAATTAAAGAGAATGAAAATTACTCTTTGGATGCAAATATTGAGGTTTCAGATGGAAAGGCTTTTCCAGATCACCCCCTTCTCTCCTGCCCACCTATAATGTAAAACACTGTTAATGAGGAAAACTCTTCACTGAGAGAAGAATCAGGAAGATCTTTAATCACTTCCCTACACTTTGAACTCTTGTATCGAAAATACTTGTCTTCTGGTTCCGTAATCTAGGGTGGTTCTTTTTTCGTGACAGTAGGTTCAACCACCCTAACCTTGTTTTGAATTGATGAATTGAATTGACAAACCTCCAGCGTAGTTGCCTCTCTCAGCGTGCAACATCTGTACAACACATGGCACGTTGAAGGCGCTCTGCAGGGTTGAACTGGACTTTGCCGTGTTGATACAGAACTGTTACCTCCGATATCTTACTGTCAGGAACCCGAGTTACACAGGATGTACTTATTTCCCTAACTCTCCCTGTAATAGTATAGCAAGGATTACGGACTCAGATTTTCTCATTTTCAGCCCTCTGTGCAGCCCTTCAGACTGCCCACATCCCCACTTCCTGCCCCATATTTTTGAACCACCCTTTGCACGAGCATTAATTTTCCTAAGCCAGTACATTTTTGCCTATAACTGTGGCTTTTAAACACAACATTTAATTCCGGGTGTCTTAGCTGTGATTACGATTGTTTTGTCCTTGTTTACACCGATGCAAGTGTTGGCAGTGCATCCTAGGAATTAAACCAGCATCCCAAAACCCTGTTGTGACTACAGCTCTACATGTGAAAGCAAGTAAATCCTCATTCTCAAGAGGGGGACAAAGCCAGAAACACCTAATGTGATTCCAAAAAAATATTCATATAATTTCCACACCCTTTTCAGTAAAGGTCCAAAGCACATTTTCAGTTCATGTAGGAGACAAGGCACTTTACTGACAAGTCCCTGCTGTCTCTATAGGCAGAGCCTGATTGTTTGAAGAGTACAGGCTTATTAATGGGAAAAGTAAGAAAGAAAAGCAAAACCAGGCCTACATGTTGGACTTTTTCATCAGCTCCTGCTGCCTTCACAGAGGAGAGCACAAAAATCAGTAGGGCATGACAGCTCAGGTTTCAGAGTCATAAAAGTGCATCTCATACGGGCTTAAAAGTCCAATCAACTGGTCAGGTGGTGAGGTTATAGTGCAACAGATCGGGCTTCCTATCTGTTGGAATCACACACAGAGGCAGGACCTAAGGAGAATCTAGCTAATCCTCTGCATTTTCAAAATGGCTTTGCTGCTGTCCCCGACCTCACTGGTGGAAAGTCTCACCCTTGGACAAGCAGAGCCAGTGTTTTGGTGGTGTTCAGAATCTCCATGTGGATGACCAGCATGTTTTGTACACCCATGTGTCTGCTTTTCAGGAGGAACAAGCTAAGGTTTCATGAAGATACTTCTGTATTTCCATTTCAACTTCTCTATTTTGGTAGGGTTGGCACTGGCTCCCAAAATCTCTGAGAAAGCATCGGTTGCAGCAAAAAGAGATAAACAGAGCAAGCAGCAGGAAACCCCATATATTTTGAGTGTCCAGGTTTGGTAATGCCAGGGAGCACATTAGCAGCTTGTTGGAAGTGGAAGCACTTGCATGCCAGCACACAAACTTCAACCAAAAATAAACACTCAGGGTATCTGCTGTCGTTTAATCTGCCTTGCTGAATGAACAGGCATTGCTGGCTGAGCCCTTGGGGTGAAGGAGCAAACAGGGTCTGGTGGATGCAGGGGTGGAAACGGCCATCCAGAGGAGCATGGGCACCCCACACCAGCTCTGCCATGCCATTTCCAAACCTGCTTTGATTGGGGGCATCTATGTGAGTGGCCCTGGGGTGGGCTGTGGCTCTTGCCCCCATGAAGCTGGCAGAGGGTCCCCAGCTTGCCCAGTGGGACCTGTACCCTAAGGAGAGAAGGACAGGGAGGGGATGACACCTTTCTCCTGCCTTTGCTTTCTCAACAGGCTGTACGCCGGCCCAGAGGTGGACATCTGGAGCTGTGGCGTTATCCTCTACGCCCTTCTCTGTGGCACTCTGCCTTTTGATGATGAGCATGTCCCCACCCTCTTCAAGAAGATCCGGGGAGGTGTGTTTTACATCCCTGAATACCTCAACCGCTCCGTAGCCACGCTGCTCATGCACATGCTCCAGGTTGACCCCCTCAAGCGAGCAACCATCAAGGACATCAGGTCAGGCCTGGTGGGATGAGGTGGGATGGTTGTGTTTGGGTGGGCTCCAGCTGGTTTTTGTCCCAAGTGATTCAAGGAGCACTCCTGCACCCTTCTGTGCTGATGGAGAGGTGGATGCTGCCAGCTGGCAGTGAGTGATGATGAACAGGTTGAGGATTTTATATAGATTATGTGTATGTATATATATAATGCTATTTTACTGTGTTATAAAACAGTCTCAAAAATCTCTTAATAGTGCTTAGTGAAACCAGCTATATCATGCAATAATCCTAATAACTTCATATCCATCAGCCATTTTTCATTACTTTTATTTCAAGACCACCTCCCTGTGGGTGGTCCATTCAGAATAAGAGGGTAATCATTGTCCTTAGTGTTTATCCAATAAAAAAGGAGGAGAAGCACAAGAATTACTAACTTAATCCATAAATATTGGATACACTTTAAAATGTGAGCTAATAGTTCATCTTTAAATGCAGCATAGTTTTCTTGTCTAGTCAATGAGTGCAGTGCCCACGAATCTTCTGTCTGCAGGCATCGTTGTGGAAATTCAAGATAAAGGGAACAACTGGGTTCTTAAGCAGATATTCCTGTCTGCAGAGATCACTAAAAGTTCATGGCCGGTAGCAGGACTTTGAAGTTCTCACAACCTGAGCCATTTTAGAAACATTTTGTAAAACTGGAGCCCAATAAGCTTTTTACAAAATTTATAGTAATCATTACATCTAGCTGGTGTACTAAGCATATACATAAATGTTACTGGGACTTTCAGGAGTTGTTAGATTTTTAATGCATTTGCAGTGGATGGCCTTAATTTTACCCTTTAAGTAAAATGCCTTTTTTATTTTTTATTCCTAAAGACTAGAGGATTTAACTACATTAGAGCAGCAGCACATGAGTCTATGTGGTAAGATTTCAGTTGGTACATAGAACCTGAAGACTAGGCTCTCTGTGGTGTTCAGCCACTTAATCACCATTGACTTAATTGTATATCAGTGGAATCATGTACCTGGATAGCCCTCGTGCTCTGTATCTCTGTCAGACCCATAGTAATCAAAAAGTGTGAGCATTTTATAAGGTGCTGAGGTCTTACTTCAAAGCCAACTGAGCAAGCTTGCAAAGTGTCATCACTGTTGGAATATCGGGGGGACCATGCAGGTTTGGGTTAAGCTCCCCAATCTGCAGATAAGGATTAGTCCTAGCTTGACCAAGCGAGGGACTGGTGGCAGTGGTTGCCCCAGCTTACTTTGCATAGAGCTCACAGCAGTTCCTCTCTGCCTTTCCCCAGGGAACACGAGTGGTTTAAGGAGGAGCTGCCCAGTTACCTGTTCCCAGAGGACCCTTCCTACGACGCCACCGTCATTGATGACGACGCGGTTCGGGAAGTTTGTGAAAAGTTTGAATGCACGGAGTCGGAGGTGATGAACAGCCTGTACAGCGGTGACCCTCAGGACCAGCTGGCGGTAGCCTACCACCTTGTCATTGACAACCGAAGGATCATGAACCAAGCCAGCGAATTCTACCTCGCCTCCAGCCCCCCCACTGGCTCCTTCATGGATGACAGCGCCATGCACATCCCTCCCGGGGTGAAGCCACATCCTGAGCGGATGCCACCCTTGATAGCGGACAGCCCCAAAGCACGATGTCCTTTGGATGCCCTCAACACCACCAAGCCAAAACCCCTCACTGTCAAAAAGGCCAAGTGGCACCTGGGAATCCGCAGCCAGAGCAAGCCCTATGACATTATGGCCGAGGTGTACCGTGCCATGAAACAGCTGGACTTTGAGTGGAAGGTAGGGAGTGCTGGTGCTTTGGTCTCAAGGGTCTTCTTCTCATGAGCTGAATCGCTCAGGGAGGTTGGTAGGTACGGTTACAGCCTCACCTATTTCCAAGTAAATGCCCACACCTTGCGACCATTCCTGCTATTTCTTGTTAATCTCAATCACGCTGCATTAAGATGCTAGCTGTGGTGTTTATTTAGAGCCTGGAAGAAGATTTTTTGTTTCTGAGTGCTCTAAGGCTCTGACTGGAAAGATGATTCCGCCTCATTTATCTGCAGGGATAAGAGGAGCTGGTCACATTTCTAATTTTAGTGGCTAATTCCTTGCAAGGTCATCCCGAGTGGTTCTGAGCAAAGTAATTCTCTTTATTTCTGCTTGCGTCCTAGCAGTCATGTGTGATGAGATGGCGCGATTTACATCTTCTTTGAAGATGCACAAGGGAGGGGCGTTGGAGCACCGGGGCAGGAGTTTATACTGTTGATTCGGTGGCATTTTCCTCAATGGAGGTTGGAGCGCGGTGCTCATGGACCAGATGTGCTTTCAAACACACTTACTGCTTCCCCAATTTAGGGCTCAGCTTCTTGAAGCTTGATTTAAACCCAGATGGCATTTTCAAAGTCCTACTAATAAATCCCTAAGTTAGCCCTTAATGTTTTCTGCTGAGCCTGATTCCCTGAATCTCGGTGCAGTCGTTGACGTGAGCTCTCCTGACTCATGGCCTTTTGCAGCAGCTTTGTGCAAGCATTGGGAGCAAGGTAAGGAGAATTTGAGCCCAGATCTTCATCACCGAAGGAGATACCCTCCTCCCTCCAGGTCCCTAAAAGGTCCTTCTAAAAGACACATCACTATGCCTCTTCTTCAGAGCTTCCTATCTCCTCCTTATTTTTGATAATATCATGTATTTGAATCAAAGTAGCACTCAGAAATCTGATTTCACTGCACCAGCCAGGAGATGGACTGTCTCCAGATGATGCCTACACCAGCCAGACATTTGTTAGCTGCATGGTTTTACAGAGAGCGAACAAACCTAATGTATTTCTGGTACAGCTTCATGAACCAAGCCAGCCCAACATCTTCATGTAGGCAGTGGAGCTTTTTTGGTACGAGGAGGTTTCACAATAGTCTTTCCCACCCTAAGAATAACTTCAGATGTGACTCTTCATCAAAATAGCTTTCCTGTCCATGCAATCTCTTCTTAAATATAGTGCAGAGAAAAAAATCTCATTGCAAATGAGATGCAGCAGATTGTGGGGTGGGAAGTGGCAGGAGAAAACACGCAGCTCAAGGCTGATTCACAAACACTGAATTTAGCTGAGCCGATGGGAGAAGGTGCTCTCCCCGGCTGCCCAGCCTGCCCTGGGTTCACGGGCACAGTCCTCATACGCAGGTCCATGAGTGGACTTTTTGGCTCATATGGCCATTGGTGCTGGTGAGGGAGGAGCAAACGTCAGTTTGGTACCTGGCAGATGGGGCACGGCAGCTTCTGATGAATCAGAGCCCTAAGAAGCATTTTTAAAGATAGGAAGGAACAGGGTGTGAATCTGTTTGCTTAATTTTATAGGCATTGTTCTTTCTAGAAAGTGTGTTTTCCTCAGAAGATGTCTTGCTAGCATTTAGCAAAAATAAAAAGGAAAGAAACCTTCTTCTTGCTGCCTTCAGTCTTAGTCCTGAAAGCCAGTTTCCCGTTGCAGGTGGTGAACTCCTACCATCTCAGAGTGCGTCGCAAGAACCCAGTGACAGGCAATTACGTGAAGATGAGCTTGCAGCTCTACCAGGTTGACAACCGCAGCTATCTCTTGGACTTCAAAAGCATTGATGGTAAGCAGGAAATGATGCAATGCAAGATGTAAAACACATAAAGTGGCAAGTTTGGCAGTTTAAAAAAAAAATTGTTTTAAAATCACTCTTTGCATTTTAAAATTCTTATGCAGCTGTGTCAAGTCAGTCAAAGCTCTTTTCATAGAATCATAGAATGGTTCGAGGTGGAAGGCACCTTAAAGATCATCTAGTTCTAAGCCCCTGCCGTGGGCAGGGACACCTCCCACCAGACCAGGTTGCTCAAAGCCCCATCCAGCCTGGCCTTGAACACCTCCAGGGATGGGGCGTCCACAGCTTCTCTGGGCAACCTGTTCCAGGGTCTCACCACCCTCATAGGAAAGAATTTCTTCCTGATAACTAATCTAAATCTTCCCTCTTTCAGTATAAACCATTGCTCCTCATTCTATCGCTCCACTCCCTGATAAAGAGTCACTCCCCGTCTCTCCAGTAGTCCCTTTTTGGTACTGGAAGGGGCTATAAGGTCTCCCCCGAGCCTTCTCTTCTCTAGGCTGAACAGACCCAGCTCTCTGTGCTCCAGCCCTCTGATCATCTTCATGGCCCTCCTCTGGACCCTTTTCGACATGTCCATGTCCTTCCTGTGCTGAGATCTGTGTGTCTCCACTAATATTACTCAGCATGTTGCTCAGCAAACATACATTGCAGATGTCAAATTAATGCCATTTTAACTTTTTTTTTTTTTTTTTAATATTCAAGATGATGTGATGGAGCAGAGGTCTGGCTCATCCACACCACAGCGCTCCTGCTCCGCCGCAGGCTTGCACCGCCCGAGGCTGAGCATCGATGCCGCTGCGGCCACCGAGTGCCAGTCACTGATGGGCTCTCTGAGCGGCTCCTTCGTTGGCAGCATCCCCTCGGTGACACCACGCCTGGGGAGTCACACCATGGACTTCTTCGAGATGTGTGCCAGCCTGATCATGGCCCTGGCTCGCTGACGGCCGTCACCAAGGCACCGATCCCTCCACACACGGTATCGCACTGTGAGGATCTGGTCTAACTTGTCTGTTCCTTGTTTCTGCTGCTTTGTTTCTCCTCCTCCACCCCTCACTGCCCCACAGCCTGTGACACAGAGCCAATTCCAGACCCAAAACATAATCCCCTCTAACAAGGCACTGGGGAAATTAAGAATAACTTTATTTCACTCGTTATACCATGGTGAAATATATCCAATACCCCTTTTTTGTTTCTCCTAGTGACCCGAATGGGAGATGTTGGCATGGCTGTAAAGTAGTGAATGTATCACCAAGTTTTTGGAAAATGTCTCTCCCTTGGTTCATCCTGAGTTAATGGAGCCAAGGCCAAGCTTTCTGCAGTGTAGGTAGCCTGCAGTGAGGTTGATGTTGTATCCCCTTTGCTGTGCTGAGCAGGGGCAGGAATGGGCTGAGCCAACTCAGAGGGGTCAACCAGGAGCTACAGGAAACAGGGTAATGCAGTAGCTCTGCAGCATTTGCTGCCTCTGGTAACACTTTTCTTCTAAAAGTAGCATTTTCTCAAACACTTCTGCACTAGTGCAATATGCCATTCCTCCCCTCTGTTTTGTTTTTTTTTTTTTTTTCCTGCTAAAAATGGGGAGGGAAGGTGGTTGGTTGCAAAGGTGCTGTGGGAAAGCCTCTTCACTTCATGTCTCAGAGAGGAATGTCCCACAAAATGCTTTATTTCCTCCTCCTGAGAGCCCCAGACAGCACTGACCTGCTCACCACGTTCAAAAGTGAAGGCACCTTGCCTTTTTTCCAGCCTGTAATCGTCAACCCCACCTTCAAACCCTCTCACCCTCCCCTCCAGGGGCCGAATCCCAAGCAGGATTCAGATGAGCCACCCAGGGAGGAGAGGATGCCAATGAGCCCCCTGGAAACCCGGGGCTTCGCCAACGGTGCGCCCGCAGGCGGGGATCATCACCACTGGGCGAGAGCTGGCAGCTCCCCGCAGCTCCGAAAGCATTTGCCTCTCACCTTTTCCCCCCCAGGAAGCCTTCGCCCGGTTGTCACCACCCTAAAATCGCTGCCAAATCTGCCTTCCCTGCCTTCCCTGCTCGCAGCTTCGCGCCGCCGGAGACTCGCTTCTCACGCCGAAGGGCTCTCCCGTCCTGCTGCTGCTCCTCGCCGGGCTGTGACCTTCACCACTCCGCTGATAAAGGCAGGGATATCTGAATCCAGAGTTTTACTGTTCCTTTTACTACTGGCTATCTGAAGGATAGGATTTTGTTTTCTAAGACAAATTACAGCCATTTTTAAGGTTAAATTCTTGTTATTCAAGGGTAAACGATAATGCATGTGTGACTTCTTTGTTGAAAAGAATTCTTATTTTTTATAACATAGGCTTAATTTAATGGGCAGCGTTGGCATCTACTTGGCTTTGCTATGGTATTTAATTCCATTTACTTGATGGCGAAGGAACGTAATAGTCTAATCAGTCAAAGAACAAATGTTTTATGAAAATTTTGCCAAAAAAATCCTGGACGGTTTTGCTTTTTGTTTTTCTTGACGTTTTTGGTTGGTTGGTTGTTTTTTTTTTTTTTTGTCATAAGAAACAAAGCAAAGGGGAAACCTTTGCTGGTCCCAGGAATGCAGTCAGTCAACTTTAAAAAAACAATTTAATCCATCTTTTTGATAGCTTCTTATGACCCTTCGAGGTTTTTTTTGCTAGGCTTTTTTGTACAGTTGCACTTTAATTTATACTTTCTGCAAGTTTCTATGAGAAGCAAGGAAGAGAACAACCATCAAGCCTTTTGTACTAAGCATTTTAGGTAATGAAGACAAATACGGGATATTTTTGCCATCTACTGGCAGCTAAATGGACATTTTCAACCTGAATTCCCTTTTTTTTTTTTTTTTTTAAACACAAAATTGCCTTACTTTTGTTACAGATTATGCTTGGATTCTCACTAATGTGACTTTACAGCTCCAATTTTTCCAGAAGCCGCACAAAGTAGAAATCTTCCAAAAAAAAAAAGAAAATAATCAGTTTTGCTGTTAAGTTCTCATATGCTAAATACAATGCAGCAGTGGTTGGATTATAAATCCAGCAGCAGAACAATTTTGTTTTTAAAAGAAACACTGGAAATATTTGTAGTACTCCTAGGTTTTGTAATGAGCTTTTTATTATATCTATCATCATTATTAAATAAATACTCTAGGGTGGAGGATGGCTTTGGTGCTGTGCCTGGTGGCTCTCAGATGACGCGCGTCTCCAGTGCTGGTGGTGTGAGCAGGTGATACCTGGCAAGGATGGAGAATCCAGACTCCTGCATGCAAAAATAAGCCCCCCAGAGCCAAAGCTGAGCAGCACCCAGCTTTTTAGCCTCTTTTGTGTCAGTGCTGAGACACGAGCAAATGCTGATCAAATGGCCCTAAATGGTTTTGGGTGCTGGAGATGAGCCCCTTTGGAAAGAAACAGGAGAGAGCAGCTGAGCAGCCATAGGGACAGACATTAATTTCCATCCAGGAAAGAGTTAGGAGCATCCATACCCCAGCTGTGAAATATATTTGAAATGTAAAAGGCTCTTTAAATCATCGCTCCCAACTGAGCATCTTGCCAAGGTGTCTTGCCCTGGAAACGCCAGTAGCCCATTTGATGGGGGGCTGGTGCAATAGATATAATCTGCGGCTCGGAAGCATGTAGACGTACAGATGTCTCACCTTAAAATGACACTTGTCCTCTGGGATTTCCTACCCAGCAGAACTAATGGCATTAAACTGCAGTGAATGCCCTTGGGAGGAAATATTTGCTTCCTGGAGGCGGGTGGGATGTCTAGGTGGTAGAATAAGCCCTTGTAGCATTTGGCATCTTCTCAGACCCATGCAAATGTTAACTCATATATGGATCTGGAAAGCCAATCCTGCTGAGAAGGCAATAAGAGTGGCTCAGTTTTCCACATGGAGAGATACAGATGAAACAACTTTCCTGCTCAATGTCAGCCGAGGCAGCGGAGCGAGTGGGACTGATGGAAGTACCTCCATGAGGAAACGCATGGGATTAAACTGTCCATTCCGGCCTTACCCAAATCCACGCTACATTTTGAAGTAGTCCGAGCAGTTTCACTTCTTTTTATTAACTTAATTTGCTTTCTGGTTCCCAGCTGCAAAGAAGCTGCTGACCTCCAGTTACACTTTCCAAAGGAAAAGTTTAACTTTTACACTGTGGTCAGGCTGTTTTTGAGTTATGCTGGTACACGCACGACCATCGGGAAAAGCAGGGTAGACCTATTTGAACTCCGGAAACTTGAATTACTCCAAGTGCAATTCTTCAAAAGCCTCTGGACAGCTGTGCTTTGCAAGCCACAAACTCACCCAGACTTTGCTTCAGCCTGAAGGAGTGGGGAGAGAGAGGGACAAAACACAAAGGGTGGAGTTCACTTAAGCTCCAGCATTAACCACCAGCTCCTGGACGAGTTAATTCAGAAATAGCTTGTACTGTACTAGTTGGCAAATATATATATTTATATGTATATATAATACATGTATGCATATATCTATTATATAAAATATATGTATACATGTTTTTACTGCGTATAATAAATGTATACATGTATGTATGTATATATTATATATGTATATATATAAAAATGTAGGTGGCCTCTCAGTTTCATTTGCCCCACAGGGTAGTTGCCTGTAGATGCCTGATGGTAGGTACCTACCACAGGGTAGGTACCTGCCATCACACACACTAATCCTAGCGTTCGAGAGGACCCAGAGGAAAGGGATGATATTTTTACCCCCTCTTCTAAGTAAAGCCCCCAAGAAGCTTAGCTGACCCTGTCAGACCCAGCATGGCCTTGTCTGGAGACAGGAGGAGAGGTGGCATAAGGGGCATCCTCCCACCCTCTCCAGCCGAAGGCCTGGTGCTGACAGGGTTTTTGGGGCAGTTTTGTGTTCAGGAGTCTGAGATGAGCAGGTTGAAGGCAGCGGGATTTTTGGTTTTTCTCTTTAACAGGTCAAAAATGCATCTTCAGTGTGTACAGCCAATTCAGCACTTGCCAAGGAGTGCAAGAGCACAGGGGTATATTTGGGCAGTGTCGTAAAAAAGTGAAGTGACTGGTTAGAATCTGTTATATATACATTTTTGGGGTGTGATTATAATGGCATCCGTATTGGAATAGATGAAATTTGAACAAAATAACCATTCTGCCTATTCCTTTTTATTTTTCTGCTCTTTATCATTGGTCGTCTTGTGTGCACCTACATGTGGAAGGACGAGAGACCTATGCACACGACATGAAATTTGTGCCTTCGATGTCCATTAAGGACTGCTGGAAGACACAGCTTTATTCCACGAGGCGCCCAAATGCCCCAGTTTATGCAGGTTTTTTCCAGTGAGACATGCAGGCCGTGTTTCTAAATACTTGAAGTACCATTTCTTGTGCAATTATTTGGCTTCTCCCTTTTATTAGCGGAGAGGAGAGGGGGAAGAAGAATCAAACATCCATCCCCACTCCAGCTCCTGAAGTATTTTACTGGAAAGTTTTAGGATCTGTTTTTGTTTCAGCTATATGATGGAGTCACCTTTATAAGGTCTTATTTTGGTGTGGGCTTTCCATTTAGTGCTTTCCTTTGCCTTCCTTAGTCCTTCCCTTCAATATTTTTATCGTTCACTTATTAGAAAAAGCAACAGCTTCCTATAATTCTGAATTTCCAGTCTGCCTCTTAGGCATGGAGTTAATGATTCATTCAGAGGTACCTTACTCCCATGCCTGAGAAACAAACTGGTTTTTAGAATTGCTGACATTATACTATTGACCAAATGCTGACTTTTGCTGGGAGCAAACCTGGTTTGACGTGTGTGCGATGCACAGATCTTTGCTCGGTTTTGGTCATCAAAATTAGGAGAACTGGACGGTAAATCAGAGCTCTGGCTGCAAAGCCTGAGCCCACTTTTGGTGTTACTAAAACTGTTTTCAACAAAAGCCTTGAAATTCCTGTCGAAGCTGCCTTAATTTAAAAATCAAAGTTTATTTGTAAGACTCATCTCTATTGGGTTTTTTTTTCAAGTTTTGAAATAGTTTATTTATCCTCGTCTCACGAAGCTGTGAAGTAGCTGTAGACATGGTAATACTTATTCTTGTTGCTGCAAGCATGTTCATGTGTTTCTGTATCATGTTATATTCACGTTTTGTACCTCAATGCATTTGTTTTTTGGTTTTTTTTTTTTCATTTTAAAGTGCAAAGCAAAACTGAATCTGAGGGTAACTGTAGTGTCCATGGCCCAGTATATCTGGGCAGACAAACCTCAGCTCTGTGCGAGAGATGAACCAGACTAATCCAGTGCAATTCTTTATTCATACTATAAGGAGTATTTATGATTTATGATATTATGTATTTATTGGGGGGAGTGGTTTGATTAAAATACTGAGTTTTTAAAGGTTCTGGATATAAGCATCCCTTCAAACATATCATTAACATGAAGCTCAGAAAAGAACTCTTGAGCTCTGTAAGTACTCCATCCTTCTTGGCATTTTTCATTTTGTCAACTGATGGACTGGAGAAGGTTTTGTTTCCAAATTAATTGCTTTAGTACTTTCTGGGGCTGGCTGTCATGGAAGGGCACAGAGCCTAGGTTCAGTTTTGTCCTTTGTGCAAGTAACTGTGCATTAGATAATCACAACGAAGCCTTTTACCTTCCATGTATGGTGTGGAAATTGTTTCTCGGTGTACTGCACTGCATGTGATAGCTGTCCCCATGGTTGACATTTGCACTTTAATAAACTCAGAGATGAAAAGAGGCAAGAGCAACAAATTCTTAAAACTTACTTATCCCTTTTTACAGGCTGGGGCTGGCTGGTAGAGTTTCCCTCTGGAGATGTTGGAGATGTTCCTGGCACATCCCAGCTGTGGGGCCATGGATGCCCCCAGGGCTTGGGGGGGCAAAGGGGCAGGGAGGTGAATTTATATATATATAAATATATATATATATATATACACATGAATAACAGCTTCCCCAATCCAAAATAAATGCCAGGAGCCAGGCCCAAAGGTTTTCTTGTGCATCAACTTTTGTGCAGCAGAGTTGATGGACCTTTGCTGGCTGAGAACTTGATTCCTCACACAAAAGTGCAGAGAGAAGTGTTTTAAAGGTACTGTGCAAAAAATAACCATAAATTTCAGGATAGGTGCTTGGATGAGGGGGATACTGGGGGCTTAGTTCATGTACATCTGTGATGCAGCGGGAAGTGAATCCTGTTAAAGCACAACGCTGCAGAAAATGTTCCAGTTTCGTCCCTATCCACACACCTTTTTACACAATTTAGGTGATACCCAATTGGCTTCTAAGAAATTCCAGATTTCTTAGATCTGCTCTCAGATTGAGCAAATCAGAACAGTTAGTTACCACGATGATCTCCATTTTTGACAAGGAATGTGGAGGAACAGGGTTTAAAATTCACATGAGAATTGACTCAAGTTTTGATGTGTTGAGGAAGCACCAGCAAGGCTACAAAAGAGAAAAGGAAGAATTTAATTTCCTGACCAGTATCTTGACCGAAATATAGCCAACCTGTGGTTTAATTGAGGAAATCCAAGCTGCTATATATATGTAAAGTGTTTTTGTATTGTCCTGAGTCATCCCATATTAAGCGCTTTCCTGCTGTACATGCATTGGAATCTGTCCATGAAGAAAAGTAGCTTTAAGTACATTGCAAGGCATCCTCCCATGAAGTCAGCAGCCAACACCAGTGCAGAAGTTTGTGTTTCGCATCGCCTTGTGTCACAACCCCACAAGGACTGTGTGCAATTATACTGGGATCAAGGTCTGGTCACGTATACCACGAGATATATGGAGAGATTTATTAATTTATTTTATTTTATTAAAAAAAAAAAGTTAACTAACTTCCTTAGGAGACAAAAATGAACTAGCACATGTGGCTAATACAAGATTTGCCTATAGTGCTTGCAGAGCGTGTGATTAATAGACTTCAGGCATTGCAAGCTAGTGCTGGATGGGGAGGAGGATGAGGAAGGAGGTGTTTTCTTCACAGGATCACTCTTAAACATTGCCGTGGAAAAAAAAAATAAAACAAAAATCCTCCCAGGTAAACCGTCTCCAGGACTTCCATCAGGATAATTCCCGGCAAAGGCTGTAGGTGAAGGACATAGAGCACGTCCCAGCCTGCTCTGAAGCCAAACACGCACTTCAGCTCCCCGAACTCTCCATCTCCACTACAGAAGTCTAAATATTTGGGCTGGCAAGCCTGCAAAGCTCTGCATGCTTACAGGNACACATGAATAACAGCTTCCCCAATCCAAAATAAATGCCAGGAGCCAGGCCCAAAGGTTTTCTTGTGCATCAACTTTTGTGCAGCAGAGTTGATGGACCTTTGCTGGCTGAGAACTTGATTCCTCACACAAAAGTGCAGAGAGAAGTGTTTTAAAGGTACTGTGCAAAAAATAACCATAAATTTCAGGATAGGTGCTTGGATGAGGGGGATACTGGGGGCTTAGTTCATGTACATCTGTGATGCAGCGGGAAGTGAATCCTGTTAAAGCACAACGCTGCAGAAAATGTTCCAGTTTCGTCCCTATCCACACACCTTTTTACACAATTTAGGTGATACCCAATTGGCTTCTAAGAAATTCCAGATTTCTTAGATCTGCTCTCAGATTGAGCAAATCAGAACAGTTAGTTACCACGATGATCTCCATTTTTGACAAGGAATGTGGAGGAACAGGGTTTAAAATTCACATGAGAATTGACTCAAGTTTTGATGTGTTGAGGAAGCACCAGCAAGGCTACAAAAGAGAAAAGGAAGAATTTAATTTCCTGACCAGTATCTTGACCGAAATATAGCCAACCTGTGGTTTAATTGAGGAAATCCAAGCTGCTATATATATGTAAAGTGTTTTTGTATTGTCCTGAGTCATCCCATATTAAGCGCTTTCCTGCTGTACATGCATTGGAATCTGTCCATGAAGAAAAGTAGCTTTAAGTACATTGCAAGGCATCCTCCCATGAAGTCAGCAGCCAACACCAGTGCAGAAGTTTGTGTTTCGCATCGCCTTGTGTCACAACCCCACAAGGACTGTGTGCAATTATACTGGGATCAAGGTCTGGTCACGTATACCACGAGATATATGGAGAGATTTATTAATTTATTTTATTTTATTAAAAAAAAAAAGTTAACTAACTTCCTTAGGAGACAAAAATGAACTAGCACATGTGGCTAATACAAGATTTGCCTATAGTGCTTGCAGAGCGTGTGATTAATAGACTTCAGGCATTGCAAGCTAGTGCTGGATGGGGAGGAGGATGAGGAAGGAGGTGTTTTCTTCACAGGATCACTCTTAAACATTGCCGTGGAAAAAAAAAATAAAACAAAAATCCTCCCAGGTAAACCGTCTCCAGGACTTCCATCAGGATAATTCCCGGCAAAGGCTGTAGGTGAAGGACATAGAGCACGTCCCAGCCTGCTCTGAAGCCAAACACGCACTTCAGCTCCCCGAACTCTCCATCTCCACTACAGAAGTCTAAATATTTGGGCTGGCAAGCCTGCAAAGCTCTGCATGCTTACAGGGGATTGTTTTATTTATTTTTTTTATTGCGAGGATGGATGCAGGCCAACGCACTTAATAGTAACCACATGGTAAAATAAATAAGAATGCCTGTATAGACTTAAAAGTAAATGTTAAATATTTGCTCTCTTTTTTTCTGATGTCTTCTATGTCAGCTTTGAAATGGCTGTGTAGCAAACAGCACTTTTATTTTGCTGTGTTTTCTTAAGCCTGGAACATTTAATAATTTCTAATTCAACCATCTACATTTTTAGGATATTTATGAGCAAACTGATATGGGCTCTTAAGAATGTGCCAGGGAGGGGCAGAAGCTCCACACTACAGACATATTTAGAGTTCGTTTTTTTTTCTACCAAAGCCATGTAAAAACTCTATCCACATTTCTCTGTTTCTGAAAAAAAGTATCTGCTGGATACACCAAGGAGAAGGCATTAGCAATTTATATTTCTTTTCCTCCATTTAGGAGCATTTTTCTTCAAATAAGCAATCATCTTCCAGGCCCACAGCAGAGAATAGCCCGAACACAGGGGCAACTGTTGGGTAACTGCCTGCTGCTGTGAGTCGGGGGGAGCCAGAAATCAGCCTTTACATATCTGGGATGCCTAAGTTAGCTTACAAAAATAAATTAAATTTTGACTGAATGCTTTATTTACTTTTTTTTTAAATGTTTTTTTGGAAAGAAATGAGTCAAGATTTCCACTATTTTATATATTTAACTCAGCAAGAGTAGCGGCGCTTACTTGACTCAATACTTTTGTCAAGACCAAAACCAGTTCATATTGATATGCTTTGCTTTCCAAAAAGCAAACCTTTTGGGGAGTCTTCCAGTTCCAGCTCCTAAAACAGGCAGTAATGAGATGGAGCAACTGAACCACACAACTTGTTTGGTGTAAACGCAGACACGTTACAGCCATTTCAGGGCTGACCCACAAGGTACTCCAAAAAGTGAGAAATCCTGAAAATCCCTAACATCGAGCTAATCAGTGAAGACATACTCTAAATAGCAGAGGGGAAAAAAAAAAGAAGAAGGAGGAAATGTCTCTTGCATGTTTAACTGTAAGCATAAAAAATAGAACTTTATTTACAGTCACATCAGCTCTCCAAGTTTGACCAACATAGACGCTCACGGATGCGGGAAGCATAGAAGAGACCTTCAGGGATGCTCCAGGGTAGAACACTTCTTGGAGCAGTTAGTAATGTCTGTCTCAAAAAAAAAAAAAAAAAAAAAAAAAAAAAAAAAAAAAATATTCACAGTGNTTCACAGTAATGGGCACCTGGGCAATAGGAGGTTGATTTGTATCAATTATGCATGAGCATGCAAGGAAATGATATTGCAGCAAGGGATTTCAGGGAGTGTTTTGGCACAGCCACGCACACCGAGTGGCCCATGTTTGCAGCAGATGTGAATTAATATGGCATATCTGAAGGCAAGTCAAGAATCTCCAATTTATACAAGTCATGACTGGACGGGGCTTTTTTTAGCTGCAGTTGAACTGGAAACCTGTCTAACAGCAGAAGAGCAGACTAAAACTGGAAATACTTATTTAAAATTTAATATGGGCTGTTTACATTAACCTTCTCCTGCCTTCAGAAGTTTGAAGTACATTTCTCCAGATCTCAAATATCTATACACAGGAAGCAGAAGAAACTATGCATCATAATAAATACAAAACCAAGTTTACCTGAAGTTCAAATGCTCCACTAGAACATACCCGTCTGAGAGAAAGAGAAAAAAAAAAGAATTAAATTACTAAACTCCTGGGCAAATAGAGGAGCAGTGACTAATCACAAAGAACATACTGTTGCTTGCCCCACAAAACTGGACTTAGAAGTGACCACCCATGCCAGAAACTTTATACAAACTTACATCTGCCCTCCGAATTGCGACAAATCACTGCACTGCCCTCTGTGACATCAATAACATCCAGCTGCTCTCCAGCTGTGAGTGGGAGATCAACGCGCCTCTTACTGGGGACCGAGCACTCAGCAATGGCTGTGCTGATGACATTGATGTCCTTATCATACTGCAGAGAAGAAATAAAAAGTACGAGTTAATTCTAGACTTATGTGCCATCTCTTTAAGGGCAGTGGGGAGGGATGGAGAGAGATCTCAGAATTTGTTGTGAGGATTTGTTTCAGGCTGAGGAAGGGGGAGAAAGCCAGCAACATGCCTGATGAAGACCTCAGATTAGGGGAGAAGGCAGCAGGTCAGTTGGACATCTCTTCCAGCCTAGATAAGGACCAGAACTTTTCACCATGCATCTCTTAAGGATGACACATGGCTGCTTTCCTCTTCTGACACAGCTAATGTTCTAAAAAGACACACATACCATAAATGTTTCTCTAAAAATCTTCTCTTCTTTTTCCATCTTTTTGCTTTTTTCTGCATTACTCTTCTTGACTCTGAAGATCTTTCTGCATTGAGAGAGAGAGACATACACTCTGAGCTCCATTTGAATAACCCCTGGGAAACGCAAGCCAGAACCTAAATCTAGTCTTGCCTGCAATGAACTCTCGGAAGAGCAAAACACACCGCTCACATCTCTATTTTGCATAAAACAATGAATGTACAACTCAAACCTGTTGGTGAGCATAACTTGAGCCATTTTGTACCTCCATTGGGAATAACTGTTTTCTCTGTAAGCAGCGTGGGAGCAAACAATCAAGTGTTTCAAATCAGTCGTGTTTTTATAGAAATCAACAATTCACTTTGCCCCCAGAAATTTGTCTCCTGCCTTTATTTATATTCAGACATAAAGGGTCCCCAGGTAACTCTCATCCTGAGTCATTTATGGAAGTGGGGCTTGACACAGCTCTCCAGATCTTTGTTGCTTTTTGAGCACATGGGGGAGAAAGACACCCAAGTAGATGCCTGTTGGCACTGTAAAGTGAAAACCAAGCTCTTATAACCGGCTCAAGGGGAGAAATGGTCATCTGTGCCGGGGCATTCCCTGAGTATGGAGATACCACTCTTTCTGGTTTGTACATGAAATTCCAACTGTGACATTCATTTTGAAACTAAGACAGGAAAAAAAAAACCAAAACCAAAACCAACCAAACAAAAGCCACCCACTTGCAATGAATCATTCACCCTTGGCTAACTTTTGCACACTTAAAATTAAGAGGAGGGGAAACAAGAGCTGAAATTGAGGACTTTCAAGCTGGGAAGAGATTCCTCCTTGGCAGTCACAGCCTGCAGGACCTGTGATCTCTAAGGAACAGATGAAATTGCATCGCCTTCCTGACAGTCTGTAATACTATATGTATGACTCTACACAACACAACAAGTGGTGTGTGAGCAACCCCATGCAGGAACTCTGTGGTAAGAACTCATAAAACAGATCTCCGATTGGCATTTGTTTCAAGTCCTGGGTACTGGGTCATGAAAAACCTCATTGCAATGCACATTTGCCTGCTCTATAAGGGAAATGAAAATTCCTACTTCCACGTGAATCTTTGTGGCACCGGTAACAAAAAACTTTCATTTTGCTTTTACGCACAAGTGCTACAGCAAAAGGCAATGCAACAAACCCACCTGGAAAAAGAAGACCCAAGAAATCAATACTTTAAAACAAGGGCGAGGGGAACACACAGGCAATTACCACACTGTGTAAAGGGCTTCTAAACACAGTACTCTTGCCAAAATAGCAATAACTGACCCACAGAGATCAAATATTAAATTAAGGCACAATTAAAGAAGGCATGGGACTGGCCAGGGCAGAAAAGCAGCCAAATATGTATCAGGTAACACCTTTTTGTGTTGGCTAAGTGGGAAGACATTATATAACTTCATAAAGAGACCCTCAGGGTATCTCCCACTTGTGTACAGCTCAGATCTAGGAGTTCGTTTTGTCCTCAAGATATTTTCTGCAAAGTTTCATGAGAGCTGAGTTCAAGGGATAGGACCCTGGAGCAGCAGCCAACACTAAACCTGTGCGCAGTCAGGGGCATCCCGTTCCTGCAAATGGCTTCGAGATGCGTACAAAGTTAGACAACATGGGAAAACACAGAATGGAAACCAAGACCTTTGCACATCATCGCTGCTTTTCCTTTGGTCTTTATCCTCTTTTGCCGTCAGAAATTTTGGCATCCAGGTTTTGTACTTGTCATCCTTCTCTCTGAGAAGAGGGGAAAGAGTCACGCAGAAATTCAAGATTTTCCAGCAGATTGTGGCCCCTCCCCAAACCCGTGTACCTACAAAGTTGTGATTTTTCTTCCTGTCTCCCCCCCACAACCACCGCTGAAACACAAACACTTGCTGCGATTTATACCAGCACGCGCTGCCGCCACAATCATCTGGCAGCAAGACATCGAGACATGCTGTTCCTATTAAAAGTAATTTTTCTGACAAGGAGCTTGCCAGGACGGGGCTGATTATCGGGTCTGGGAGCTGGAGTTTTCCTTCCTTAGGAAAACTATCTGAATTTTCACGTGTTTCAGGGAGCAGCTCGCTCCTTTTCACGTCTCTTGCACTAACTAGGTAAAACATTGAAGAAACATTTTGCGGGATGCTCCTTGCCAAATCAAACACGCACAGGGAGGGCACCTGGACTGAGTCCCGACCAGCTCATGACCCATGGTGGCTTGCAGTACCACAGGCTCCCCAGGGCACAGGTTTGTGCCAAGAAGAATATCTCCTTGGCCCAAGGACAGGCCTAGGAGAGGGCACCCTCCTCACCTCGGCTCTGTCTGCCCCATCTCAACATCGTCGTACACCATGTCCTCCTGGGAAACAGCCGCTGTCAACCAAAATGCAACAGAGAAAATTATTAGGAGATGTCATTCTGAGCCTGGTTCTCAAAGTGATGTATTGCAGAGGAAAATTGGGGCTGGAGCTAGCTGCTCAACCTAAAGAGGGCAAGGCAATGTGAAAGGAAGGTCCTTGGGACATGGAAAACTAGTCAAAACACCAGCACAAGGCAGGATTCTTGGATTTGTTAGTTGTGTCTGTGGGCCATTTTCTGCATGGGTTTGCCCATCCATCTCCAGGAATGGAGCAGGAGCAGCAGCAAAGCCCCCAGCTTCACACTGGAGCCAGCCCGTACAGGCATTCTATCCTGAGGACACGGGTCTGTTCACTCCCACACCTTCTCAAGGTTGGATTCACAGGGCTAGTTTTTGCATCCACCCCCATTTACACAAGGTATGAACTTGTCCCTCCAGCAGGCCGCAGTAAAGTTCTACAGAGAGCTGCTGGAGTGCAGTCAGCTGTGGAACACCACTGTCACGCTGAGCCACTGCTTCCAGACTGGCTCACTTCACACGTTGCCTTCCTAAATATATTCGGATCTGCAAGAGGAATGCTCCTCTTCAGAGAGAGCCACCCAAAAATATGCAAAAAACCCCACCCTCAAATGAAGCACAAACGTCTATCAAGTCTTCAAACTTCATGCTGCCACATTACATGATTTTGGGAAAGGCACAATGCCTAAAATTGTTTTTCCATTATTTAGAACATTTGCCTCTTCGCGCACACACACACACACACACACAAATCCACAAGGGCCATGCATGTTGCTTACCTACACTTGATATTGAGACAGAATGCAATCTGTGGATAAAAAGAGGCTTTTAGAAACATGTTTGTACATCAGCATCACCCGAAAAGCCATCAGCACTGACAAGCAGGCAGCAGGCAGCGCTCACAGCTGAAGCAATGGAGGCAAGTCTAGGTGCCACCCTGACACCAAACACATTTGCCATAATTACAGCCCTTGCTAAATAAGCATCTCCATCCTGTGGCAGCAACAAGATCCATGTAGTGTTCATCGAACAGGTTATGAAAGATCTACATCGCATCCAAAGAACAGTCCAAATAGGTAAAAGCACTGACAGGGCAGAGCACCTACTGTGAAAAGATTTTTTTAGTAAACCAAACTTTCCTCGGATAAAAGAGGAAAGGGTTAATCTGGAATTTCCAAAGGAATTAGAAAAAGTACCACTTTCCTGGCTTTCAGGCACTGTGCTCAGAGTAAGGCACATGCTGGCAGCCGTGGAGGACAGGCTTTGCAGGCAGCTACTGTGCACTTGAGGAAAAGGCAGTTTCCATGGAACCTTAACCAAGGGTTGGAATATTAAAGTAAGAATACCCAAAAGGGCACTACAGGAAGTTATTCAATATTCTCTGTCCTAACTTGTTAGACTATAAACTCAAGACTAAACTTCTTCAGCACATGCTGTGGCCAGATTGGCTATAAAAGCTTTGAATATAAAAAAACCCCTCAACCCTTAGGAGCCACATCAGAAGCCTTTGCCAAATCTTGGCCCACAGGTCTAGGCAGCAGCTGTGACATTTCTACGTTTCCTTGTGTAGCTGCATTGTGCTGGGTATCAGGAAGATTCCAAAGGTGGCAGAAAGCCTATGAAATTTTGGATGCTGCTGTGGGACCAACTGCTGTAGATTCCTCATGCCAGAGACTTTGGAGAAGCTGCACAGATTGACTATTGGCCACAACTGCCATAGCAGCTTCTAATGAGTTGCTGGAAGCCCTTTTGGCATAACTTTCCACATAAAGCTGTATTCCTTACTCCTAGACCCCCTACTCTCAAATTAGGACAAATAGAAATGCTCAGGTTTGGAGGGGGAAAGTGTAGGACAACCAACGTTTTCTTACCTGAAGTTTTCCTTGAGCTTGATATTATTCAGCTTCAACTTTTTTATCTTAAACAAGTTTCCAAATCTCTTTTGTTTTTCTGTTCTGTCCCAAAGAGAAACAGATTTTAAACTAAAGAGGCACTAGGCACTGAAGTACATGAGAGCTGCAATATTCATAGCCCCAGAGACCCTGAAGCAGGTAAAGGAAGGTCAGCAGATCTTAGACCTCAGCTTAGCAGAAGAGCTTAAGCCTTAAGAACATCATCTAAATGAATGATAAATTCAATGGGGTAGGCACCAACACAGCAAAAGGTGCTTAATTATGAAGTCCAACCTCAAATTCCCCAGAAGCATGTGATGCACATTAAAGGAGGAGATCAGGAGCATCTGTCTGTGCCACCCTTCATCACACATTTCTATCATGTGTGCTCTTAAGAAGGACATTCCGCTCCACACACTCTTCTCTGAAGCTTACAGGGGGGGTTGCAAAGCTACACAGCTATTTTATAATAAAGTATCTACAAAGAACCAAGATCCTCACATGGGGGACATTACTCATGCCCAAGTACTATTAAAAATACTTTTTGTGTATCAGCACGTCTAATCCTGCATGTGGGATCAATAGAAGTTTTCCATAAAAACTGGTTTTGGGATTAAGATGCTAACCTCTGAACCCCGTGAATTTGGTCTCAACCCTAGCTTTGTGATGAAGTTCCCTTGCAAACCCAGCAAGATGCATTCCTCCTCTGTGAATTAGCTATAGAGTTTGATTTCTGTTGCTCTTCAGCACCATTGTGCAGAGAGAAGTGTGCTTCCCGGTGCGTGTGGGACAGGCATGGTTGGTCCAGGAGCCCAGATGCAGATGCCAACACACTACCCATTGACTGGAAAAACTTGTGCACCTCCACCACTCAACTCCCACGGGCAATTTGCAGAGAAAGGATGCTTTGACCTTTTAATAAATGCCCAGTCACCTCCGGGGTTTCAGGTTCCCAGTCCTTTTCCCCTCTCCGGCACACACAGGCTCCATATGCTCACATCAGCTAGGCCCGAATCCAGATGTGAGCCAGTAGGAGTCTCACATCCGTAAAGGGAAAAGCAGCTGTACAGCAACACCTTATTATTCCTCCCACACTGCTTCTTAGAAGAGAGCCACCAGATGCACTCAGAGCAGTTGTGTGCAGCATCCCCAGCCCACATGCCGTTCCCAAAGGCTGTCTCTGTTTCTTACAGAGGGATGTGGGAAATCTTCTACTGTGCGAGGGCAGGGAACCACACAAAGCTAGTAAGTAAAAACATGACTGACTTCACGTTTCACCTCTTAATCCATTTGGGAAGCTCAGGCAATGTATAAACCCGGGGCTGCAGAACTCATTGCTTTTCTAACACACCCTGTGGAAGCAAATATCTTGAGAAGGTATATAAAAAAGAGCAGGTTGCAAGTTAGGTACAGCACGTCAGCTGCGGGCACTAGCTCACAGCTTGGGCTCTCTTCAGCTTTCCAAACTTCTGTGCTCTGAAATGTGAGCATTTTGTCCCATTTTCTGTGGGGACAATGTCCCCGTACGTCTCTCTGGCACACACAAAAAAAGAGGTGCAATTTCTCAGCTACAGCTGACCAACGCTTTTGATCAAGAGAAGGGTAGCAAGATTGTCCAGTGTATTTTATGCAAGCAGAGACCTGTAAGAGGAGTACAGGCTCTAATAGAAAGGCCTCACTGTTTAGGGGGTTAATTTGGTAACTATTTTTTACTTCCTAAGTGTCAGTCACAGGGGAAAGAGGGAGGAAGAGGGGGAAGAAACCCACCCATACAATGACTTTTCTGCCATTGCACTAGGAAAAGAAAAACAAACCAAAAAACAGCTTCCAGCCAGTACCTGGCATGTGAATTCAAGGAAGTATGGTCAGTATTTCAAAGTACAAGCTATGAAATCACAACTTACTCTGGTTTTGCTGGATTATCATCTCCAATCTCAATACCTTCATATGTTTCTTCATAGCTGTTTCCTGAAACTTCAAACCAAGGCATGCCATTATCACAAACCATGTTCAGTAGTGATGAGGTGAGGTTTGCTGGACAAATTGCACCCAGGCCATTCCATTTTACTCTTACAGAGGCTTCGAGGTTGCTCAAATGAATTCCGTACTAGACACATGTATCACTCTCCACTGGTTTTAATGGGAATTTAGAGCAACCAGGCCAGAAGGAGACACTATAGATGTTGACAGTTAAATGAAGCTATTCACATTATTTCCCAGAGCCAATCCCAAATTAAAAGCAGCTCCTGTTCAAGCTTCCCCATGTGCTGCACTTACCGCTCGCTGACGCAAACTGACTTGAGGCATCTGATGTTTGACTGCTAAAAGACAGAAATGTTACATGGGGATGTGCTGCAGCATAGTTTTAAAAAGATATTTCACAGATATATCCATTGCAAAGAGCCCAGGGTCCATACTTACAGTCTATCTTGAATTTCCCCAACGTCATCGTATATATCCTCTGGTGCCTGCAGTGATGGCAAAGTGTTTTGGTTCAAGGCTGTTCCTTCTACCCCTGGCTTTGGAACACCAACATACACGTAGGGCACTGGAAACGAGAAAGGACCTTTGCTTTAGAAGCTTTTCTGAGGAACTTCTCTCAGGCAAGGATGACTGTTGAGGATAAGAGTTGATGCCACAACAAGTAAGAGCCCACAGACATATTTTCCGTCCCAGGAGACCAGGAAAGTCTCTGCTCTGATCCACATTTAGAAAGACAAGGCATTTAACTTTAAAGCATTTTCAAGTTTTAAAATATTGTAGGTTTCAAAAAATTAAACCGTCCATCAGTATTCTCAGTGTGGCAGCTGTGACCCAAAAATGCTCCTCACACCCCAGGAGACGTTTCATGGATGTTTGCAGACTGACTGACGGGAGGGAGGGCTTAGCGTGGTTGATGGAGAGGCTAAAATCCAAGTAACGGACCAGTCCATTGGGAATACACCTGTAAATCAACATCTCAGAAAGAAGACAAGGAGATAGAGCATTCCGGAGAGGTATTTCACCAAGGACTGGAATAGAGCATGAGAGTCACACCTCATGAGGTGAGGAAAATATTATTACTGGAAGACTCTGTTAAATGGAAATATTAAAGGCTTAAAACTGGTTTAAGAGAGTCAGAATAATGTAGAAATGTAGCCACACCAATAAAGGCAGACAGTGTTTCTAAATGAACACAGGTACACCAGAAACATGCACCATCATGAGACAATCTTGTTAATGACGAAAATTTCTGCAAAACATCAAAGCCCCATGAAGAAGAAAAGGTGGGGTTGAGGAGAACCAAATAGTTCTCTAAATCAGCCCCTCTGGTGAAGCAATAGCAGGAGGCTCACCGTGAGCACTTTAAAAAAAAATCCCAACAGAAATTACCTCCAGGTGTTCAAAGGTCAAGCAAACCAGCAAGATTTCTTACAAAAACAGACACCAACCAAACCAGAAAATTATTATGAAGTGATTTAAAATAAAATATAAAAACACCCCAACCAACAGAGGACCACACCAATAACAACAACCACAGTCAATTTACACTTCCTTCTTCACACTCCTGGTTTGTCCACAGAGCCCAAAAGAGCTACTTTTCCCTCTTTCATCCTTGAAATGCTGCCACATCGCACTAACGGGAGTAAGCCTTTGCAGAGCAGATGCCATGCACACTCATACCTGAAGTTGTGAAATAGTGGTTACAGAGGTGACTGGGTTGAATTGTGCAGCTAAGGTACATATTACCAGCTCTGGATGTTATCTCAGAGCATCGTGACAGAAGGAGCCCAAAGTCAGAGGAAAGCTCACTGGAACTACTAAGAAGATGGAGCAAGGAGCCATCATCCATCTTAATAAGGGACAGGGAGAGACTTCAGGCTCTCTTCCTGCTCACATGTATTTCTACCACAAACCTCAGCCAAACCCTTTTCTGAGACTCCATAAATTATGAGAGGCAGAGGAGATGGATTTCAGCTCTCTCGGATAAGGGCAATCTGCTAGAAAAACAAACACCTCAGTTTGAGTTACGCAGATGGTTAACCAACTTAGGAAGCTATTTGCAAAGCCAAAATAAATTACTCAGACCAGAATACAAATGTGCATGCAACCTTTTGCCCTGGTTTAACTAAATTGGTTCAAGAGTTTCATCCAAATTTAACATTATTTCCCATATGGAACAGACATTTGGGCAACAGATGGGACTGAGGATTGGGGAAACACTCAACAGCGCAATGAGATACTCACAGAATTCTGCTCTGTCTTTTGCCAGCCCTTGTGGAGATGGGTGCTTTGCAGTCCAGGTACCGGTCACATCCTTCTTCCTTTCTAGCACCTTCATTCCACCTCTACCATGTTCCTTGGTTTGGCTGATGGGAGATATGTATTCATTTCCAGCTCTCTGAGATCAGATTTTTGGTTTGGTCAATACAGTATTTAGAAACACCTTTCTAAGTTAACATAACTTATACATATACATCTATAAGAATGTAAGTTATCTTTCTGTGGACTTCAAATAATTTCATACCCTTTTCCATGAGGAATTTCTGGTAGACATTGGTGCTGCTTGGCATCACTACCTGCCTTTTAGGCAGTAGTAGTTGAACAATGAGCAGGCAAAAGGGAAGGCAGAAAAAATCAAGTGACTGGGGACTCAAATTTCAACTGTTTCCCAAAGAAAAGGAGGATAGAAGAAGAGGCATCCTACAGTTAATTACTAAAAGTAATCTCAAGGATACCATACCTTGAAAATTTTCTTTCTTTCCTGTTTCTCTCTTTCAAGACTTATTTCTTCCTCTATTATAGTTCTTTCAGGACTGAAAATGTCAGAAACGAGAGAGATCTCGGAACAGGGACACTTTAGCAAAGTCACAGACAGAGAGAATGCTCTGGGATTGTGCCCAAATAAGCAGCTCATTTTCCATCTGAATGAGGTAGATGCCAAAAAGACCACCAGTACTAAAAGTAAGGGCAATTCCAAATCTGAAGGCCACTGGTTATTTGGGTAATAGCAATCACTCTCGGAAAAGAGACAAAGTTGATTGTTTTCTAGTAGCAGGAATGGACATGCTGGATCTATTTGCCAGTGGTGGTACCTGGCTCACATGATGTGCCTCTTACCACACTATATCGCAATTTAGAGAAGAATGGGAGGCAGAGCATGATACCTTTATTCCAGCATCATAACATTTCCCATTGAGGTGACCCCCTTTTATCACATGATTCTTCAATCACCATCGATAAAACAGCCTTCAGCCAGTGACAGTAATTACACTCTGCAAGGAGTATGAAATGTGATATTTATAGCATGAAATTCAGTGTGGACCTTGCCTCTACCACACAGCCTTGGACCTGGAACCCAGTATCCCAGTAAGAGAGTCTCATACCTCTCCCTTCTTACACAGAAAGAGTTCAGGTTTCAGTAGGAACAGACAAGGCATTTTTTGTGTGTGCCAGAGGAGAGAAGAAAATCTCCCCTCCAGATATGCTTTAGAATGAAAACTGCCTTAGAAACCAGGAGTGCTGACACAGAAGAGCATCATTGTCCACATTGTCCTGGTTGTGAAATATATGAAATTTCTTTCTATTTACTGAGTGTTACAATATTGTAACCCTAACCTGGGTTAGCTGTGGGGTTAGGAGAAGCTTGAGAGAAAGGAAAGGAAATTACCTGGATTTGGCAAAGAAAAAAGTCTTCTGTTTCTAGAATAAAGAAGAGGAAAGCCTTCAGCCACTGTGCTTTTCTCAAGAGTCAAGCTTTTATAAAAGGCCTCAACTGTCATGTAGTATTTAAAGATATATTTCTTTAGAAAGCCCAGAAGCATTTTACGTTTGGAATAGTCATCAGACAAGGATATTTCCTCTACTGTGCAGGACAGGGGATACACATATTGACAAACTCTATAGGGATAATGTAACAGTGCCAGGGGTCAGGCCAATGAAGCTAGTGGTCAGAATGAAAGCAATTACAGGTTGGAGAGCTTACAGAAGGAGGAAGGTTGGTGGGGTTTTTTGTATTAAATAAAGATTTTTCCGACCTACCATAAAATAAGGCTAGAGCCAAGCCAAAGAACCTTTCTGCAAATCATGCACAGATAAGTGCATTTGGAAACCTATTTCCTGGACAATTTGATTGCTTTGCAAGTCAGGACTTGAAAGCGGAGTTTGATATTTTCCAATGAGTAGTTTCCCCTCTGTTAGCAGAGCCAGAACTGATAAGCAGTACATGATCATCTCCTGGCACGAGGTGACGTGTGAGCCTGGCCACGCGGCCAAGCATGTCTTCTCTGGGGACAGCCATAGCAACTCCTGCCCTGTGCAACGCCCTATCCTGCCTTCACTGCAGGCTATCTCCACCACTAAGGTGAATGCCACCCACTTTGTAGCCAGGGTAAAATGAAAAGGGCCAGGTCACAGTTTGCAGCAGAGATGTCCCTGCAGTAGGGGATGAAAACCCCTGCAGTCGCCCTTGCGTATGAGCCAAAACTTGAAGCGTGCTGCTGTGAAAATGAATCTGGCTCAATTTTGCTTTTAGGCCTTCACAGAGGGATTACCAGCACCAGCCCACTTTTGACAGGAAATTCCAGAACATTTCAATGGATTTTTCCTTCAAGAATTCATGATCTTGATGTCAGTGGTTGACAATTACTTGGTCCACCACCAATGTCCAGATGGTGTTATCACTTCCTTACATGTTTGCAGAGGAAGTCAAAGGAATAGATTCTCTCCTCTAGTGTGTTTGGAAACCTCATTAGTCCTCATGTTCCCTCTGACATCACTTATTTATTTTTCGAGAGTCTTCACAGACAACATAACACACATAAAAAAATACTTGGCAGGTAAGATATTAAAAATTTCTAAGATAGAAAGCCCTATATATATGGTACAATCAAACCTAAAAGATCAAAAACAGCTGGGAGGAGACTCACCTTGTATTCTTGAGGCTCTTCCTTAGGTACTAGAAAAGATATTTGAGAACAGGTATTACTTTTTAGTCTATGCTAAAGTCACTGTACTTTAGGTTGCAAAACCCAACTTCAGTCCACATGCCCAGCATCCAGGAATATGTTGACCATGGTACATTCACCGTGTGCTACTGCCCAGGGTTCTTCAATTTCCTATTGGAATGCTGGCCTACATTCAGAGGACTGCAGCATCAAGCTTGGCTGGCTGCAGTTTTCATAGCCCTTGGGGCAAACCCTAAAGGGCTGTGGTTTGCCCCCCTCCTCCCCCACCCTGCCCCAGAAGTTTCTTGACTCCTGTTCCAATGGGAGAGAGAGTCAATGCACAAGGCAGAAACAAACCTCCCCAAAAAGAGGAAACTTTGAAAAAATAAAAGCTGTGCAATGACAACTCTGACAGAGAAAATTATACTGGGAAGAAGCAGTGATGGAGATGGAAAAGCTCTGTGCCCTGAAAAAAACCCGTTCCCAAGAAGATGCTGAGGTTTGCCTCACTACTTTCCTTCTCTTCTACATGGGTACTGTCTCTTAACTTTTCCTCACTGCAGTTTTACAACGAGCAACAACATCTCACCACCAAAATGGTAGTTCTTTTTTGTCTGTGTCCCAAAGTCCCCACAGTGTCATTAGTGCACAGAGGGCCAATACAGGCAGTCATCTTTGGTCACCCCTACCAATGTGGAGCTGTTTTTCTCAGCGTGAATAAACTATATTATTCCTTTTTTAAAAGGCTCTATCCCAGATAGTATGTAATTCACCTCGCAATCTTGCCTTATAAAGTACCTTCAATAACACACAAGGTCGTGGCGTCCCCAAACTGATTCAGGTACATTGTGTTTTCTTCATAATTATGCTGTTCTTCAAGTTGAACACTGAGAAGATTAGAGAAAAGAGAAAAAAGATTTATTTTTTTCTGGTCCTTTTAGAAGTCTGAAAAAAAAAAATCCATCTTAAGGACATGGAATTCAAGTGCTTTGATACTGAGCCTACAAGAAAGAGAAGTGAAATCAGGAACTCCTTGGAGGGAGAGGAGACCTGTGCCAGACACAGGGTTCAGCCGAGCCTCCCCCCATCTCCACACCCCCACTGCTTTTCCTTTGGGAGAGAACAGGCAGCATTTATAGGGCTCATAGCACATCAGGGGCACTCCATACTGGGATTATGGGCTTCTGCCCACAGTGATCCCTCAAGTAGGAACAGAACAAAATGTCCAAGGAAATCAGAGTGCAGCATTTTTTCAAACCTACCGCAGCTACTTAAAAATTAGTAACAACCCAGTTGCATGGTTTGGCATGCTATTTCTCACTTCAGAAAACAAGAAGGGGAAAATACAGATCTCAGAGAGTACATATAAAGGTCCCACTCCTGAGCTTATCAAGTGCCACGCTGCATGCCCACAGGGTGAGTGGCACTTGGCAGACAAGGGGGAAGCAAGGTGTCACAGCCGCAGCAGCACACAGCCTCCAGTATTGGTATGCCCAGCCCAGCCCCATCTCCTCATTCTCTGTTTTCCTTTCCTTCTCAGGAAATTCAAATTAGATTTGTTTGGAAATGGGTGCAGAGAGAAATTCAAGCTTTCCCAGAGCTCCCAGGCAAAGGCCCAAGGCAGCAGAGGTTTCAGCAGCTCAGGAGTGTACTGGGAAGTAGCAAATGTACAAGGTGCAGCTTGCAAGACCAGTGGGGGACAGCAGAAGAGCAACAGGAAGAGTTATAGTGAGAACATCCATCTTTTAACAGTAAGTCTATAATAAACCCCAAGGAGGGGTTGGTTTTCCTTGAATCACCCTGCTGTCACAACTCAGCTTCAACAGGGTAAGGACTAAGTAGCTGTTGCAAACCAGAACAAGAGGAAAAAGAAACTCAAGGCACATTTTAACAGTAGTGAAATCTGAGTAAGAAATAACACCTGAAGCCAAGCAGAAGCTTGTGCTAATGCTGAAGGCTGCCCCAGCCCCCTGCTCTCCCCTGCAGCCCCACCCTGCCCCCAGCACTGAGGGCAGTGCTTGCTGGTCCCACATGTTTTGGACACATAGGTCCCACTTAAGGGGACACACATATACATACTGCATTAAGACCACAAGTAGGTATTTTGTCCACAGTGCTATCATTTAAGGAAGAGGAGACCAGGAAAACCCCTACCCTTCATTCCTCCAGCCCAGCCCTGGGGGTATAAAACAACATACCCAGAGCTTGGCAGGACACCAGATGGCCCTTTATATACACACCACAGTGCTACACCAATCCTGAAATAGAGTTAAGCTGATAGGTCCCTGCCTGGCATCAGTGAAAGCAGCGTTGTTTATCCCCAAACAAGGAATCAGAGCTCAAGATTAGCTGGCACAAACAACTATATCAGTGTCTCTACGAGACCAGGCTTCATTACAAGTGAGGCTCCCTGGGCTTCAGGGAGGGGAATCTCTGCCCTCAGAACTCCACGATTTTTCTTTTGTGCTGGAATTCATTTAACTCACTTCCCCAGTTACCACATGGTTAATATTTAACAAGTGACCTATTGTAAAGACTGTAGCACAAGTATTAGTGGGAGATGGCTAATCTTGCTACAAGATTAGGACAGCTTCCTTGTGGTGTAGGACAGCTTTGAAGCCGGTTATTTTTTGGCCAGGTCTTTTCTGACAAGTACAGGTTAAAAATTAAACAAAACACCAGCCAACGCTGACAGGAACGCCTCATGATGTGAGAAGCACAACTTGCTGTGGTGTGAGCTGCAAGAGTTCATTGTTTGGGCACGGAAAGTATTTTGAGCATTCACCTCTTTTTGCTTTGGTTCAGCCATTCCTTTTCCCATTTTCCCAGCTATATCTTTATCACATAAGACAAAACATGTACAGGAATATCTCTTTCTGCTTTCTGGCTGGTTTTGCGGCACAGAACCAGGACCGCTATGCAATCACTCATGGCAAGTCAGGGACATACCCCAGAAAAGTCAGAATCCCCTTGTATACAAACACAATTCTGTCTGCAAGGTTTTTGAGCTGTTTCATGCGCTTGCATGAAGCTGAACCCATTGGTTCTTGTCCTCCTGTGAGTGAGTTTAAGCCACCACTCAATAAAAATCTCATTTCAGCATCTGGAAACAGCTGAAGTCCTGGGGATGAGGAGGGAGGGCAGTGGCTGAACAAACACACAGGAGGGCAGGCTCCTCCGCTGCTGGCACAAAAACACCTCAACACCTGCTGGTTACGTCAGGGGTTTGTTTCAGCAACAGCTCTCAAAAGCATCTCTTTTCTGAAAACACCAAGCTTGAATACATGGAAAACAGGAAGGGAAAACCAAGCAGGGAGTGGGTGCAAGCAAAGCACTGGCAGTGTTGTCCCTCCGACCAGCTAAACCAGACTGAATGACACATGGCAGGGCTCTCCATGCTGCTGAAAGAGCTCAGGGAAGAAAATAGGGAGGAAGTTTTCTACTTTAGGAGGTGGTCATACCAGTCAACTTTGAGCTACCCGTGTAGGTTTGCATAATTCCCAGAGCTGCAGCGAATCACTGCCTTTGGGAGCAGGATGTTCTATCTAGGCTGCACAGGAATCATAGAACCACAGAGTGGTTAAAGTTGGAAGGCACTTGAAAGATCATCCAATTCCAACCCCCCTGTTGTCATCAGGGAAACCTCCCACTAGACCAGGTTGTTCAAAGCCCCATCCAACCTGGCCTTGAACACCTCCAGGGATGGGGCAACCACAGCTTCTCTGGGCAACCTCCCCATCTCTCCTGTAGTCCCTTTTAGGTACTGGAAGGAGCTATAAGGTCTCCCCCAAGGCTTCTCTCTCCAGGCTGAATAACCCCAACTCTATTGTCCTGTTTTCACAGGAGAGGTGCTCCAGCCCCCTGATCATCGTTTTGGCCCTCCTCTGGACTCACTCCAAAAGGTCCATGTCCTTTATATGTTGGCAGCTCCAGAGCTGGACACAGTACTGCAGGTGAGGTCTCATAAGAGCAGAGCAGAGGGGCAGAATCACCTCCATTGACCTGCTGGCCGTGTTTCTTTTGATGGCAGCCCAGGATAGAGTTAGATTTCTGGGCTGCAAGCACACATTTCTGGGTCATGTTGAGCTTCTCATCAGCCAGCACCCCCAAGTCCTCCTCGGGACTGCTCTCAATCCATTCTTCACCTAGCTGTATTTGTACTTGGGATTGCCCAAGCTTGGGGTGCTTCAGCATCATGGGATGGGGATGCTCCTGTTGCCTACAAACCACACGTTACCTTGCCACAAGCTCACCTTTCAGGAGTCAAGTAATCCTCTTCATCAGCAGCTGCACAGAAACACAGAGAGGATTAGCGTTTGAAGGCAAGACCACCCTATTACAGAACACGGGCTTGAGCGATGGGGAGGTGTGACAGGGACAGCCCTACTCAAGACAGCACAGCGCACTCAAAGGCAGGCATGAAATAAGATTGCCAGCTGAAACTGGGGATGTGGCTATGTTAATAATGCATTATTTCATGTTTCCAGGCAACAGCCTCAGGCTTTCTAGAGATCAATAAATGAGCAATATTGAGAGAGCATGGAGACAATGACATATAAATCTAACTAGTTTCCTCCATCAAATGAGTATATATGGAAAAGGCAAATAGAATAGAAAAGAGTTCCAGTGAAAGCCTGTCTCTTTGCCTCTTATTCTTATCAAGGCCAGAGCAATCCAGTAAGCACTGGCGCAGTAAAGCCAAAGAGAGTTTAGCCTCTTAGAAAAGCAGCTCCCTTTGAATTCAGCAAAAGTTGTGCCTAAATATCTGGCCATAATTAAGCCTGTATCTATAAAGAAACACTATTTACCAGCTTAATAAGTGGTCCAGAATATTCTATTACGCAACATCAATAGGGTTTTATTGTGGGAAACTGAACTTTTGCATTTCTTGATGTTGGAACATTTAATGATGTTGCCCTCCATCATATTTAAAACAGAAGCCGGAGGGGAGGGGGGAGGGGGAAAGATTAGGAGGCCAGTTTCTACTGATTTTATTGTGCCTTCCCACAGTTGTGTGCTGCAGCATCAAGGCATTTCCCATTGAAGCGGAGCGATAAAGATCGGCTCGCTGCGGACACAGCTGCTGTTGCTTTACGGCCAGCTGTAAACTGCTCACAACACACTGCAGTTGTGGGGAAAGCGGGTTTCTGCCCAGGGGGTGACATCCAACCTGGAAAACCAGATCCCTTTTCTGGATTAAGAGCAAAAAAAATCAGTCACGGTGAAACTGGTGTGCCCTTTTTAATGTTTGAGGAAGATGTTAGAAACAAGTAATCACATCTGATTTCCAAGTGCTTGGAACGGTGGCTTTACAGATATCAATAAACTGCAAATTATTATTCATTTTCTGCAGAACAGGTTTGGGGAGAAAGACTAGAAATCTCTTACTTGTTTCATTTCCTCTGTGGACTGAAGGCATGGAACTTTGGAAAGCGCTGAGATCAAACTCTGGGGGTCTTGCTGGCTTCCCAGGGGCCGGACCCAGGGATTCAGCTGAAGGGAGAGGTTTAACTCTTGGCCCCTTGCTCCTGAGGCCATCAGACCATCTTCCTGCTCCAGGTTGGCAGAAGGGAGGTTCCAATTCTGCTCCAGGGAAGCAGAATAACAGGCAACAATTAGCCCTCATTTAGGCAAAAAAAAATACATGTAGGATCATTAGTTGATCATTAGGGCATTTCCAACCAGCTCTGCTTCCTCCCAGTTTCAGCATCCCCATTACACAGTGGGGCTCTTACCATGTCAGAATGGAAAAGTAAATGGAAATGTCCATTTTTACAGATCTTTACAAAGGTAACCATGTTGGGGCCTCAGCTCTCGACAGCTCCCTTCCTCTGGATTATAAAATACTAGCCTAATTTTCTGTAGCGATAACAGTTTAATCCGCCAGGATTTACTGGCATAGCTGTTTTCCATACACAGCCCAAGCGAGGTGGCTTTCCAGGGTAAACGAAGACTTAATCTTTTCAGTGCCCCGTCACTCGGCATGAAGCCAAGCAAGGAGAACTTTGCAACATTCGAGTTGCCCAGCACCACTTTCCCTAAGAAATACTGCAAGGAGAACATGCTCTCCAAGCTCAGATCCAACCTTTCACAAAGCTGGGAGGGTGCAGAGGGGGAGTTCAGGTATAAAGCCACTTTAATTCAAACTAAGCTGTCTCTGCAGAAAAACCAAGCCTTTATATGTCTGTGTGAAAACATAGTAGTAGGTTATGGTCATCTTTACTTTGTAATTGCCAAAGGCCAAAGCAGATCAAAACTGAAGATACTTCCCTGTCACAGAATCATGGACTTGTCCTCAGTCTCCATCCCACTCTCAAAATGTGGACAATTTCTTAAAGCAAGTTTTAAACAATTTGGTAGAGATGAGGAGCCCTCACTTCACCCAAGCTCAGCAGCAGTTTGAGGCCCATTTTTTTTTATCTCCAGAAACTCCAGGGAAGGAAAGGAGCACTTCAGTGGGCTGGTGTGGCCTCTTGTTTAAGGGTCCCAAATCATAACAGCTTTTCTCTCCAGCTGCTGTATCCTGCACTTTCAGAGCACCTATACACATATATGCTTGGAGTATAGCTTACTATACCTCTGTGGTACTGAGGTTGCTTTCTTGGCGCAGGATAACCCAGCTGGCAGAATGCAGTTGCCACCATGCTCTCAGCAGCAGCTCCATCAGAGCCCCCATGTCCTCTGGATGCCTGAGGATAAGACATCCCACCACTGTGCAGAGCATCCTTCTTCTGGGTAGGCAGGTCCAGCATGGGCTTGTTTCCAGAGGGTGGTGTCTTGCTGCCACTTGACGCAACCAGAGCACGCATTGCCCTCTGCTCCAGGCCAGGGTGCACATATAAGTTTGTTGCCCGTTGGGTTGGGAGCATTACATTTGCTTTCTCATCACAGGACAAAGTGTTTTCCCAGATTTTTAGGGCATGCTGGAAAGAATTCGAGAGCAAAGGGTCCTCTGGAGCAGTTTGTGCTGATTCTTGCCAATCAGTGCCATAGGACATTGGAGACTTCTCTGGACCCTTCTTGGGAGAACTCAGGCCTTTCTCTGAGATGTTGTCTTTCTGCAATTTGTTGTGCCCCGGCAGATCCATGTAACCCATCTTGGCTCGTGGCCATGCCAAGGGGTTGCATTGGGTGAGTGCAGAGGGTTGGGAGGCAGGATGGGCAGGTTCATCCTTGGGTTTTAGCGTTATCACTTTTCTCTTACTCAGAGGCAGAGGGCTGGACACGGCATCACCTCCAGAGCCCAACTTGGGTGCTATCTTAGGGGGAGGCTTCTTGCGTGGCTGCACCAGCTTGTTGGCCGAGTTGGAGTCATTTTGAAATTTTGCTCGTAGGGCTCTGAAGTCAGTCACACCTTCCTGGGAGACAGATGAGAGGAGAGCACAAAACATCTACTTTCAGAGACAATTTATATGATCATGATCCTTTCACAGAGAAAGAGGCCACAGACTCCACCCTGGTCACCAAGGATATGCAGGGCCTGGTGAAAATTCTGAAGAAGATGGGGAGAATTAACTCATTCAAAGGATCTTCCAAAGAGTCACAAATCACTCCTGGTAAAGGCAATAGAGCAGAGACAGAAGGAAAACACAGGAGCAGAGCACAGAAATGCAAGCAAGTAGAGCCAGTAGGAACAGCAGAGATGGCTCCTGCTCCCCAGCATCACCCAGTGCTGGAGAATCTCCTTCAGGAGGTCCTGGCAAACACTAAAATGAACATTCTAGCTTCCCAGCAGAGGTGTTTTGATATCACTCATGCACCTGCTGGGCAGGAAAGCTGTGTTTTATTTTCAGTACACAAGCACCAGTCAGAGGAGAGGCTGACGCTGCTCCAGAGATCCCCATCCCATTCCCTGCCTCCTCTAGAAAATTCCACCATGGAAAGAGAAGAATCAACCATCCCGCTTGGTGGACTCCAAATGACCCCTGGGACAAAACTTTCTTCTTCCTCCATGTTGGTTCAGCTCAAGGTTCCCATGGCTCTTCAGATGCTTCTCCCCTTGCTGTTGTTCCCACCCCATGAAGCAGAGGACACACAAATCAAACATGCAGGACACAAGGAGAGCAAGACCGTCTCCCAGTTTAGGTGATGAACACAGGGTGAGATACTCAATTCCTCTCCCATACAGTTACCCAACCCCCAGTTTATTTATGATTTTGAACAAAAAGAGCTAAACAGTGACAGCACAGTTTAAAAGAACACTTTAAGTACATTTTTTTTCAGGCTTTTGTCTCCAGACATCTCACTGTCCCATGCTGAAGAAAGGGGATCGCAGTTTTGGCCTGCAATGTTGCAGCTTAAACTCAGCCCTGAACTGAACTAGGGACAAAATATGAAGAAAAATTTACGAGCTACTTAAGTCCTTGAACTGCTCTATAAGTTTTTACATGCCATGATTATATTAGGTGCACTACCCTGGCAGCTTAGTTCAGTGTGGAGAACTGTAAGGCTTCACGAGAACCTGTCTAATGAGGAAATTGGAAAAAATTATCTAGGACAGAACTTCGTTATTCTGAAAAAAGCCCCAGCCTTAAGTGTTAAGGCAGAACAGATGAATAGCATACTGAGGTTTTATTGCATTTAATTGCACGATTTATTAAACACTGACAATTTCTCTTGAATAACCCCTTTCACTGACTTTATTACTTTCACAGGGTAGCACATGATGTAAAGAACCAGCCCTTGAGGGAGAGGTTTGAATTGCTCCAATTATATTTCATATTAGTGGTCAGCACTGTGATGCCGTGTAAGCTGCCCAGACAGCCTAATCTAGTGGCGAGCCGATGGGAATGGGAGTTTTCAGAGGCATACGGAGGATGGATCAGATTTTGGAAAAAAAAAATAAAATAATAATCCCACATGTACCCAATCCCTCCAGCGATGCCAGACAGGAAATAAAGCAGCGAGGTGCCCTAACGCAATTGCTCCGAGTTTTCACACGTGCTGCAGCAACAGTTGAAGAGTTCAGTGCTGTTTACCTCCCCTCACTGTTTTTCTTTGCTGTAGCGCATTGTCCCTCATCAGTGCCCTCAGAGACAAAGAAAACAGAAAAGGAAAACTACCTGCATGTCTCAATGTGCCACAGGCAAGGCAGATTCCTGCAAAACAGGGGTTTCAGTCAGGCCACTCCCTGGCATCATCTGTGACAGTCACTAGCTGGCACTACCTCTAATTAAAGAGGGATGGCTACAAGCTTCCCTCTCCTCCCCTGCCCCCCTCAACCATAATGTTATTCCTCTTGCCTTCAAATGGCAGTTTGAAATGATTTGCCTAATTAACAGGAAGGTTATCTGAACTCTCAATGCCCTTCACAAGAATATAGTTTCCCCCAGTTTGCAGCCCGCTGGTATCTTAGTACTGATGCACAATCAGACCCAGTGTGGGAGGCACACATATGCTCTGATGCTATTTTCCCCTAACAAAGGTCCCCTAACTGTCACTGCCTTGTGGGGGGCTGAGTTTAGCAAGACCCTTTGAGGTGCAATGAGTTCTTCTGGCCTCTGCGAGGATGATTTTCCATCAGAGCTGGGGCTGTTTCAAACCACAGACCCATCCGAGTGACTTTCCAGCTTGATCTGCCCACTTAAAGCCAGCTCAGGGAGATGGTCACCCTAAACACAGAGCCAAGTGGGTCGCAGGCATGTGGGACACACATCAAGTCCCAGTGCCCCACCAGCTCAGGGGAGCTTCAGCCCAGCGGGGAGAGGCACTCCCCTGTAAATTAGACCAGTTGACAAATGGGGAGAATACACTAATAAATTTAAAGGACTGCTAAAAGCTCACAACATACATTACAGCTACATCTGGCCAAATAATTCACTCTGAATAATAATACATTTGGCAAAAACCCCTGCAAGATGAGAGAAGGAGAGAATAAAGAGGAAACAAACTTCCACTGGCCAGAAAGCTATGAGCATTACAGAGTTCAGGGGACAGCTAAACTTTCCATATTTTCTCCCTATAAATAAAACATTCTTCTAACTTTAATATCATTCTAGGAAGCAAAATAAGGCTTAGCTTAAGCCTATGATAAAGCTCCCTTTTAGAAAGACCGGCAGCTGGAGGTTTGTGCTGATACCAAAGACTGACCAAACTGAGTTCTCATTAATTTTCTGCATCTGCTTTTCTAAAACGAATCTACAACAGGGAGAGAAAACGCCACTCAAGACGTGGCATGCAGGCCAGCCGACAGAAAGCACGACATGTACCCTTCCTGAAATGTTTCTGCTTTCATCCACTCTTTTATCTTGATTTCCATGGGTGCTCCCGTGGGTAAATGTTTAATCAGCGCTGCCCTCTGCCCCGCAGTGGGACAGCTGGAGCTGAGCCCAGACACCTTGGGCACACCGTCAAGAGCAGGCCATAGATACTGTCTACTCATTAACCTGCTGACTTCTACTGGAAAAATAAATAAATAAATAGATCATAATTTAAAAAATCCACCTCTAATTTTTGTTAAATTAAGAGGCAGCAACTGCAGCTCATCTCAGAGCGAGGGGGAAAGAAACCAGGCACCTGGAGACCCTCAATCCCTGCTCCGCGGCAGAAAGGCTGTCCCTTTGTGGTCCCCACACAGAGCGAGAGTGCACCTAACCCCGGCTCGTAGCCCCAAAGCTACGAAGCAGCAGCAGAAAATCAAGCAGCAATATTTCACCCGGGGCTGGGGGAAGAGAGGGGCAGAGGAGACCCAAAAGCCCTTTGCTGGGGTGAGGGTGGAAAGGAGCAATGTCCCCCAGCAGTTACCACGTCCATCCCTTCGGGGTTCCCTGCCGGCTCCAGCGGCTCAGCCCGGCGGCATGTCTCCCTGCCTCCCGGGTCGGTCCGTCGCTCGTCCCCGTCGCCGCCGCCGCACCGGGCGAGGCGGGGCGAGCCCGCAAACACACCTGGGCCAAGGCGTGGGTCTGCCCCTCCGCCTCCCCCCGGGGCGGGGAGAGCCTCACCCGGGCTGGGCTGAGCCTGCTCCCTTGTCCCGACTCACGGCTTCCCCGGACCGGGAATTGCAACACCGCGGCAGGCTTTGGATGGGCTAAGAAAGGGAAGAATCGGGTTTGGTTTGGTTAGGTTATTTTTTTTGAGGGAAGGAGCGGCACTTCCCTCCCCATGGGGAGCACCCATCCTCCTGCATCAGCTCAGCCTGCACCAGGCTCTTGCCCAAGCCGAAGCCAGAGACCTCGGAGTGATTAAAATAGACATTTCCCCAAAGGAATCAAGTGTTTTCTTCATCTCTGGATAGCGGAGCATCTCTGGATAGCAAAAAACAATCATCCTCGCTGAAGCCCGTACATATTTGCTTGTGAAGCAGCTCTTCTCATGGTGAGCTGTTTCTCAAAGTCCTAAGGACAGACCAGTTAAATTAAGGCAAACAAGACTTTTCCCGTCACTGGATATTTCTGCCCTGGAGAACAGCCTCAAAAGATCTGTCCAAACATTGAGCCCATGGAAAAGCAGGGCTGGTTAGCTTGGCAAGAATGGAACTGAGAGCCCCAGGACTTTTGTTTTCCCTCCATAACTGATCAAATATTATTTCATCTTTGTTTTCCTTTGAGCAGAGACAGCTGCTGCACTGAGCCTGGGTGCTGGGCAGTATTTGGAGGTGGCTGTTGATAGAATTTGGGTGGGCAGGGAGCCATTGGCAGCCTGGGCAATACTTACCCATCACAGACAGGTCCTAGTCCCACACACTGGGATGCAGCACCGCTCATATACACCATTCCCAAAGAACTGCCTGGAAAAGAAACCCTGCAGCAACAGCAGGCCTTGAATTTACGGGAAAAGAGAGCAGTGAAACATGTCTATAATGTGTGGGACCTGATGGCAAACTACGGGACAACAACCTGAAGGTGTCCTATATTTCTTTCCATGGTTTTGAGGGTAACGGTGTGATACATGACTTGTGGATGGACATTCCCCATCAGCAAGAGGCCATCAGTGAAAGCCTTGCTCCAAGCTTGCCTACCACTCTCAGGAGGGGAACTGATGCTCTCCCAGCCTAATCTGACCTTGCTTTCCAGAGCCAAGCTCCGTGAGAGCGGAACAAAAACAAACAACAAACCAAACCAG
>VXBJ01006632.1:265048-404504 GCA_013400055.1 Nycticryphes semicollaris
ACCATGGATGGAAACGTCCCAGCAAAACACAATGACCACCTTGTCCACCACCTGTATTAAAGAGGCAGAGGTTTGGGGCAAGAGCTTGGGGTTTGTTCTGGGTTGGGGACCAGAGCCACTGACCCAGAAGAGGGTTTCCCAGCCATAGCTTTGACTCAAATAAAACCAAATACCCCTACTGAGAGCAACAGCACCAAACGCTTACTGAGGGTGTGCAGTCTCCCCAGAAAAAAAAACACCCAACACCCCCCTCCCCCCAAAAAAAACCCCAACAATTTCAGCCTGTTTAAAAATTTCAAATTTTATTATTTTGATGGGGTCTTTACAGTGCTGCAATTAATATCCTACATAGACATATTAGTCCAAGGGCAGCAAGTACAGCATTCAGCAAACTTATTCTCCCTGTGCTAATCTGTGCAGCTACTTTGTGACTTGTGGGATTTGTCATATGTTATAGCTCTATTATATAGGTTTGGATTTCTGCCCCCCTGGATTTCAGAGGTGTTGCTGTAGTCCAGAAACAACAGCAGATCTAGTTTTATGTTTTATTCTTTTATTCCTAATCTCTCAGCCTTTTATAGAGGGCAGCAGCATGACTGGTGAGGACCAGGGAAATTTTTGGGGAATCCAGTCTTCTCTTGAAGACAACTGGATTCAGCTGTTGCCCGTGACATAATTGCTGGTAAAATTAGCCTAGTGTCATGATATTATAGATTGAGGCTGGTCCAACAAGTTACTTTTCCCTTGTCACCGCTATTGGCCCCACATGTGGGACAGCACTGAGGGGAGGAGATGGAGCAGAATGAGGGAAAGGGCTGCTCCTGGATGCCATGCAATAGGGTCTATATTTCTGAAGAAACTCCTCAGAGCACAGACGAATGGGTAGAAGTGGACAGCAGGGCATAACCTTGTGCTAGGGAGAATTTCAGCTCAGTTTTTATGGCTTATTCTGTCCCTAGCAGGGGGCCAGAGTAGCCACCCCAGCCCGGTTCCCCGCACATCTCACCCTTTTCTGCCAGGAGGTCATATCGTGGTTTTCCAGCAGAGGGGGAGATAGGATCACTTGTTCCACCGCCGAGCCGCTTTGCGAAATCACGGAATTGTCAGAGTTGGAAGGAATCTGTAGACATCATCCAGTCCAACTTCTCTCCTAAAGCGGGGCTGCCCAGAGCACATCACTCAGGACTGCATCCAGGTGGGGCTTGAAGGTCTCCAGAGAAAGGAGACAGCCTCCCTGGGCAGCCTGTTCCAGGGCTCTGTTACTGGAAAGAAGTTTTTCCTCATATTTGAATGGAACTTCCTGTGTTCGAGCTTGTGCCCGTTGTCCCTCTTCCTGTCACTGGAAACCACTGAAAAGGGTCCGACTCCATCCTCCTTCAACCCACCCTTTAGATACTTGTGAGCCGTAGTAAGGTCTCCCCTCAGCCTTCTCTTCTCCAGGCTAAAGAGTCCCAGCTCTCTCAGCCTTTCCTTGTTCAGCTCGTTCTGTCATTGATTATTGGCACTAACAAGAAATTTAAGAAAATGCAATACAATTGATCCCCACATTCAAAAAGCTAACACTTTCTTTTACTGACCAGGACAAAGCTTGTTTAGGAGGAGCCAATGAAGTACCCTTGCGGCTCCTCCAGATGTTGTAAGATCAGCCCCATCAAAGCGCTGCAGCAGTTAAAAAATGTAATGTAAAAGCCTTGCAATGTTTCAGGTTTTTCATCTGTCCAAGCTACAAGGTTGTCTCTGCAGTACAGCCCTGATCCCACAAATGCTTAAGCGCATACTTCTTTTTTAACAATAAAGCTAAATAAGGGTTTACTCTGGTAGCAAGTGCAGTATCAGACCAGTTCACTGACACCAAATGAGCACTGGCATGTGGAGTGATCATCTTCTGGTCCTCAGGTGGACCTCGTCCACACCTCTCTGCAAGGTTCAGTAACTAGGACCTGTGACTGATGCACATAAATAACAGTGAGCTTTGTTGGTCCATATAGCGCCGTGTCTCACCACAAGCACTCAGTGGCCAAAGAATTTACACTGGGATGAAGAACAGCTGAACCTCAAGAAAAGAGATGCACAACTGGTGAACAGAGGAAGAGCACGTTGGTGGTTGCAGAAATTGGTCTGCTCTGTTATGAGGACACAACCGCTATCTGCGGTGTGGGACCATCACTGTGACACCGCCCACTCCTGCCACCACCTGTAGGCAGTGTTTGCTTGTCACCCCACTGAGATGGAGTCTGATGACCAGGGTCAGATCATCAGCTGGCACCATCCTTTTCTTGCCCTGCACTGATGCAGCACAGAGGGGCGTGAGTCCTTCAAGACTGCACGAGCATCATCCAGCTCAGAGCATCTGCTCAGCAGTACAAGCTACAGCAAACTCATCATGACTCTCTTACCCTTTGTAATACTTCCACTCGTGTATAAAGCCATCTTCCAAATCTAACCCCTTCCCTAGAAGGTATCTGTGCTGGGATTTTAATTTTGAGGTTCAGAGATGAAGACCTTGGTAACCAGCTTTGCTTCCTTGGCAGAACAGAAGTTATTTACCAAGCTCCTGTGCAGAGAAAGCTCTCCTGTGCCTGCAGAAAGGATGAGCCGAGCGAGCCCATGTGTGCTGCAAAAGCACGTGTGAAACAGTGAACTTTCCAAGGGCAGAGCTCCAATTGCTAGGCACAATTCCTTCATCTTGCTGTATCTATCTAACATGTCTATAACCTCTGTACATCGCAACAATCTCCGTAGTTTTCTTAAATATCCACACACACCCCCTACCTCTGAAGGAAAGGCTGTCTGCTCTGCACTTTTCCCTGGGGAACCAGGAGCAAACAAACAGCAGAGGGGCAGGTGTCAGTCACATCGACAGCAAGAAGCTCGGCTACAACTTTGGGGGTACGGTGTATTGAATAGAATAAAAAAGAACAGGGCTGTGCCATTAGACGCTCATGGTCTTCAGGTCAGGAACAAAAATCAGATTTATGGTATGGCATCAATAATATACTACAAAAAATGATAAATAGAATATTGGCATAAAAACAAAGGATAATTCATTTAAGTAACTGTATCCCTTGCTTTAAGGAGCTGTATACCTTGCTGAGAAACCCATGTGAATATACTAAAGCTAAAAAAACTACATATAAAGAAAGCACAAATGCTGGTCAACAACAACATTATGTTAGCTCTTGTAATAGAACCTCACCTTGGAGCTAGGCTTGTGTAGACAGCCACGTTCCTGAATGTGCTACTTCCTGTATTGCTATTAGTGAGGAAAAGTGGGTGACCAAGTTTGTTTACAGTGAGTTGATCTGCTTCTGATTTTAGATCCACAGGAGTCATAAATGAGGAGTTATGTGCCTTTTAATTAGAGGCTGGCAGTGAAGAGTTCTTCAGTGTCAGGGAAAAGAGCTTTGTGATGGAAATAGTCCCAAAGAGACGATGCAAACCCAAACTCAGGCTTAGCTGCAGTGAGCTTGCTGCTCATCTCAGCTTGTATGTTCATGATCTCGAAGAGCCCCAAGACCTCAGTTCATGGCTCATCCTCCTGAAGGTGACTGCATCGCTATGGACAGCACGGTGAACCAGAGGTTCAGAGAGTTAATGCAGGTTTGGAGGCAGGGATCCAACACACATTTGAGACAAGTTCAATTCATAACGTTATAAATGGAACCATAACTTTTATATATATCACTTTTGGAACACAACACCTTTGAGAAAGGTTCTTTAATTTCACCTCTAACGTGGTGTGCCTCGCTTGCCGCTTAAATCTCTCTCGCACGCCTCCCCCCAAACGACCTCACCTATCAGTGCGAAATTGTTGTTGTGCCTGATTGCACAAACCAGCCCAGCCTTTTACCTGGGAGACATGCCACAAATAACTTTCATTATATATATGGTGTGTTTCTGATGCTGCTATCAGAAAAGAAAAGATATAATGCTTCGACAGACTTGCCTAGATGCTGAGAAGGCACTTGGCTGTGCAAAGCAGCCATTTATATATCAAAGGATGGCAGAAGTTCGGAAGGTTTGGAAGAAGAGAGATTTAGCAGACGGCCAGGGTGGCTCCCACCATGAGGACAGTGGGGTCCATCCCCACCAGACCTCGATAAGCATTGCTGAAACCTTGTTATGTCCTTCTGCCTTAACAGCGACATGCAGAGAGGCTGTAATGTGTAACAGGGAAGTAACAGCGGGCATCGCCTTAGGCCAATTTCAGTCCCCTGCTTTTCTCCCAGGCAAAAGCAATTCAGGTTTAATAGTATTTTAAAAAATATTAAAACCCTTATTTGAGTCCTTCTTGCGTAGGCAAAGAAGGGAGAAGGACATTCTGAACTCATCTGAAGTGAATTAGTAGGTAAAGGACTACATTAACATACTCTCGAAGGTCACAAAATGGCAGTTTTAATTTCATTTCACTACAGAGCCTACCCATGTGCTACTTTATATCGTGTTTAGTAAAGACAAGCCCCAGGGTCATTCTGAACTTTAATTACATTAAAATAACACAGTAAGAGGTCCTTTTATTTTGATAATTTACAATACCAGCTATTGAAACGAGCTTTGCAATTAATTTGGGAAATACACAAAGTGACACTTCTACCCCAGTCTTTTGTGGACAGAGGACAATTCACTGCCTGCTTAATAGCTGTAATAGTCCAAGACTTGGTTTTCCTACAATAATTACACTTTCTCTTGAATGTATTAAGGTTCAAGCTTCCATTTGTCTGCTGGGAACACTTCATTTATGCATGAAACATCTCAGCCCGCTTATGCAGAGGAAAAAGCAGGGAGATACAGACCCTTGGTTGAACGCAAAAGTCTCCACAGATCTCTTACTACTTTTTTTTTAAACTAACAACTAACGAAGTTATAGATTCCTTGTCTATTTTTGTGCCTTCCAAGGAGCCCTTGGGGGAATTTTGCAGGCTGTGTGCAAGCTGATGGATGAGTTTACACAGCTTATGGGAAAGGACACAATTCTGGATTTACGGGGCATCTTTCTCACCCCAAATCACTCTAGGAAACAAAGATTTAGATTCTCACGTTGCAGAGCCTGTGTAGGGCCATCAAAAAACAGTTGATAACTCACCTCAGCTTTGGAGATGGGACACTGACTCATTGGGATGGCAATGGGAAGAGGCTGAACTGGCAATTCCTTGATATATCTGGAAGGCACAAGTTTCTCGTAACTGAATTTTGTAATGATCTTCAATTTGCTGTACTGGGAAGCTTTTCCCTGGTAAGCACCCAGATGCACCAACATTACAGTTAAGTCACTATGGGAATTAAAATGAGCTTTTTCCTCCTTCAAATTAAAAGGAGGGAGCAGGCTGGACAAGCAACACACTGCTGCAATAGGACTTGATTGACTTTAATGTGGAAGCAGTTGCACAGTTTAATATATTCCCTTGCCAGAAAACTGGGAATTTGTTTCCAAAAGGGCAAAGGCCTCCGGGATGTGTCCTGATTCTTTGTGATTTGATCTGGGCCGTCGTCAATGATTTACCACAGCATTTTGGAGTCGGGTGGGCTCCATCCTCCTTCTAGTAGTCCCAAAGCCTAAAGCTTTTGTTTGCAGCTAATCTATAGCAAACATTTACATGTGGAAAAACAATGCGGTGGAGCCTGTGTCAGGTTTCTCCTCTGATCCTCTCTATATGCTCGCTGGCTTTAACGGCACATCAGGCCACGGCTACGGCACACAGGGAGCTCCAGGCATTGCCTTCCCAGAGGTAAGTCTGTTCCAGCCCTTTCACTCCCAACTTTACATATAGAAATTACGGGCGAGTCGGTCAGCCCATCAATTTTGTCCTGACTTGAGGCATGTGCACACTGTGCTCTCTGTAAACAGCTGCCAGGAAAAAAAAGAAAATAATATATTGGCAGTTGTCCAAAGCCCAAGCTAGGCATCGTAATTTCTTCTTATATGAACTGTTTGCATAACGGTTTTTCTTTTACAGATTACCATTAAGCCTTCTTAAACTTCCTTAGCGAAATTACGAGAATGGTTTTGGGCACTTGGAATGAATTCCCAATACAGGACAACTTATGAGCAAATATTTTTCATATTCTTTTTCATTATTATTACTATTATTTCAGTTATTTGCATTTGACAATGCAAAGTTAACAAGTGCATGTTTATAGCCCAATTCCCAATCCAAGCCAGACCCTCATACCTCTGGTTTTTTATCCCTGAACACTGTCATTAACCTATACGAGTGTCATTTAGGCTTTGAAGGAAGGGAATAAACAAGTTGCCTTTCTCTAAAGCTATATGATAGGAAAATGGTTGGATTTTTTTCTACAGCTATTAGTTTCAGGCTTGTTCTAAAGACAAATATGATTTAGATGGATCAAAAAAGGTATCAGTGATAATTGGAACATGGAGACGAGGGGAAGGCAGAAAGGAAAAAAAAATGTGGTAGTGATACACTTAATTATGGAGGCTTATTCCAATAATCCCTTTTGAAAATGAACAAAGACGAGATTTTTTGATGTTTGATGAATTTATCAAACACGGCAGAATAACGAAGAGGTAAATGTAAAATCCAATCGAAGGTGAGCCAATTAAGTACTTCGTGAAGTGCTGAAGGATACAGCCCACAAATCCTCCTGTCAGAGCGAAAAAGCATCAATACATGCGTGTCCTCCAGCTCTGTGTTTGTCTGCAGGTTCCTGTTGTTTTCCTAGAGAGGCGGCGGGGTTTTATCTCAGGCACTGATCTGCACCCACAGGCTCCCTTGCTTGTGGCTTTCGTGGAGTAAGTCTCTCTTCTGCAGCCTCTGACGAATCCCCAATGCGCTCTGTACCTCTGCTAATTATCAATATTTCTCTTTGGAGTGCAGGCTCATAAGTAAAACAGACTGCTCATTAGTTAATCACCAAAATAATAAAAATAATATTTTGGCTCAGAATAACCCCTCAAAATGCTTCAAAGGCTGTGGCAAACACAGAGTTGTGCTGACACGCCACAGATTGCTCCTCAAGACAAAGCAACACATTATACAAATAGAGATTGCAGGAGGAGGGACAGAAACAGAGGTCTTAACAACTGGTCTGGGAGGCAAGAGAAGTCTTTCTTTGCTGTTGTAGAGTGATATTCAGTGTATGTGCAGAGAGTCTCATCCAAGGGCCGTTGTGGTATCAGTACCCTTGCCATGATCTGCCTTACTCTTCCCTTAGTCCTTTTCCTCCTCTCAGAACTTATGTATTTCCGTTCACAAGCAGTCAACCAACAAATTCTCATAGACAGCATGGCTTTGCACCTTGCCTTCTCAGCACTATTGGTGCAGCCATCCCCACCACTCTGCAAAATCCATGGGAATCAGACCCTGATTTCGTACTTGTCTGGAAAAATGCTGTTCATTATGGTATTAACAAAAGTAACATCAGTAGATTTCAGAACAGGCCCAAGGTGATAAAGATCAACTACTCCTGGAGTTTGTGATGTGTTTCTGAGAAGAAAAGCAGAAAAAAAAGCCTTTCCTTAAAACCTTTCTCTTCATGACACTCATTCTGGTTACTCAGCGTATTTAGTCTTGTATATATGAAGTACATATATTTTATTGCAATCCTACATTTTGGAAAGGATCCCTTGGGAGAGCAGGAAACCCAAGACAAAATCCTCATGTCCTTCACTTGCTGCCCCTGTGCAATTCTGATGGTGAATACTTGGATGGAGCACTTTAGGTTGTACAGCCCGCTCTGCTAAGGGATGATTCCCATTTCCTACAAGATAGGTTCCTAGTGGAAACACACACACAGAGATAATTTTCTCCATGTTTGCCTGCAGTCCTCCTTAAAATACAACTTCAAAGACCTTAGACTGCTTTCACTTTCCTTCCTTAGAAGAAGCAGCCGAGCTGTTAATTCTCCGGCTCCTGTCAACTGTCAGCTGAGCCAGTGGTCAGAATGGACTGATTGCTTTCCTTGCCAAGAGAAAAAAGTAAGACTCCACTGTAATGTATTCATTTATCTTCAGATGTGTCTGTGATGAGGATGTACACACATTAATTATATATATTATACATATTCATCATTCTGAAGTATCCAGTAAACTCATCCCAATATGATGGAGATGCTCCTCTACTAGAGGGGTTCTGGTGTAAACTGGGGAATAAATACATATAAGGCAGCAGAACAGTAAAATGCAAAATCAAGGCAAATGGTGGAAGAATCAGGCCAGAATATTTGCCCAAGACTTTTTTCCTTTTCTATCTCATATTTAATTAAGTATACTCTGATTCTTAATGCAAATATTCCAATGAAAAGAAATTAAAAGCAGCCTCCATTCATCAGTTCCTGATCTCTATTTTTTACACCATTTCACATATGTCTTCATAATTCAAGAATTTATTTTCAAATACCTGACATAATTCTGCTTTCTACTGAATTTATATCCCAGCAGGTTTTTTTTGTTCCTGTGCTTATAATCAGCAAATTATTTGGCTCTTCTCTCTTTCTCCACATCTCCCTCCCTCGCCCCCCCCCACCCCAGTTTAAAAAGCAGCAATTCTCATTAATAATCCATCAGAAGTGTTGCAGGATCAGTGTTGTAATTAGTGTCTGTGTCCATCTGAGCTTGTTACGTTCTGGGACAAAGCATATGTAACTAGAAAAATGCCCTATTATTGTGGTATACATACATTAAGGTATAAAAGAGGGAAGAAATTTTTAAAAACTGTCATTCCAGCCCCCACCAAATTCACCTGTACAGACTTCAAGCCAATCTCCTGAGCTCGCACCTCTCTGCTGACTCTCCTTCTCCACTTATCACGTGCAAAGTCCACAGAAAAATAACAACATAGAGAAAAGTGATGGCTCTAATTGCTTTATAGCCTGTTGAGGTGATGCCTGTGGGGGTGGGATAAAAGTTAGGAGTTGGCTCCGTTTTAACCTCTTGTGCGGTCCAGCACCGGTACCGGAGGCTGGTGCAGCCAGCGGGGTTCGCAGGGCAGCGATGTGTGGGGTACTTCTGGGACGAGGAAGCTTGCCAGGCCGAGACGACCTGCACTGGACCCCCCAGCTGTGGGAAGGACTTTCAGTGCAAGGAAACAGGTGAGTAGCTGTAAATTTCCCCATCTTTGTTTTCCCCACCTCCACCACTTTTACAGAAATCTATACGGATAGATTATGCTTAGTTATGCTTAGATTTGGATAGAAAAGAAGGCAGTGTGACATGGAAAAGGTTAATTTTTCAGTGGAATGAAGAGGATAGAAATATTCTGCTCCAACTGCTGTGCTACACGCTCATGCACCCCTCCATGGGCACCAATGCTCCCACAACGCACCCCTTTCTCCCCAGGCAGAAGACATAGTTCAATCATGAATCCAACTTACAATCTGTTGGGGTGATTTATTTATTTTTAGCCATCCCCAGCTCTGAGGATTGGGATATATTACGGCTGTTCTCTGAAAGTTTGAGTAGCCTTGACAGATTCTTGTTTTTACACAAATGGCTCAAACTCCCATCTTGAGCACTTCATGAAAATTCTATTGAAATTTAGAAATACGCACCAGGTTATCAGCTGGAGCAGGTCATCATCACTTCATTGAGGCAAGAGCAGCAGTACCAATTCCCTCCCACCATAAATGTCATGTCAAGGCTTCCTCCTTACTCCCAGGAGCAAAAGCACTTTCAAGTTGCCCTTTCTGCAAATACCCATTATTGAGCTATAATTATTGCAATAAACTCTCCAAATACCTCTTGTAATGGGAAGAGGCAAAAAATGCCCTTTAAACAGAGCTGACTTCCCTAAGCCAAGTGGAGAATCTACTGCTTCCTGTAGATCCCTTCCAAAAGCATGATTGTAGATAATAAAATCAGGCCAGTGAGGTGACCTCTACTCGATTCCCTCCCCATGGGAGAGGCTGGCTTGGACTCCGAGCTGTGCTTGCTCCACTCCAGGTTGCAAAGTAAAACTTCCTCCTAAAGAGCTGGGAAAAGCAAGCTCCCAATGGAAGAGCGTTGTGTCTGACACCCAGAGTTAGACTTCTTGTGGCCCTGAGAAACGAGCACAATCAGTCCAAGCTGCCAGAAAGGTTTTGTGAAGGGCAGATGCGCGATTGCCTGTACCTGTGCACTTCAGGTCGCTGCATTAAACGGCATCTTGTGTGCAACGGAGAGCCAGACTGTAGAGACGGGTCTGATGAGGAAAACTGTGAGGATGAAGATATTGAAAGCCCTTGTGAACATGTGTTCCCGATCCCAGGGTCTGAAAAAGCAGCCCAAGGGTAAGTATTAATCTATAGCCACTACTCTCACAATCATATCTGGATTCAGCTTTTCACGTTGCTCTTCCTTAGTAACAGCAGTGCTCCATGAAGTGAGAGGGAGCTGTACAAAACCCAAAGGAGAGCTACTGACCCACTTGACTGTGGGTAGCAATGAGGGAGGCAGGAGGGTTCATCCCAGCTTATATTTCGAATTCTGTCTTGAATTTACTGCCCGGCCTTGGCCTCTCCCACCTACTCCATACTGTGATGTCCTCTTTATATTAGTGTAAAAAGTATATCCCAGTTATCATAAGGTTTTATCCAGTTGATAAAAGCAGTATATTAAAGCAAATAGTAGGCTCTGGAGATGCAGATTCCCGGTGGCATTCATCCTTAAGATGAAAACTCCCGGGTTTAGGACTTCAGGGGAGAGCTTCAAGGCAGAGAGCCTCAACTCCACATGAATATGTGCAGGGTAAATACTTCCGTCCGTAAAATAGCGTTACCCTGTTCAGTTTCAAATGTTGGTTTGGCAACAGATGCAAAAGAGGAATCCAGAGAGCAACTTGAAAGGCAAATTGTCTATTGTGACATTCTTGTTTTCATTGTGTGTTTTAACCAAGATACTGCTTAGTTTCACTTGGAGAACATGGGCTACAGCATGAAAATATAGAAAACTATTGGATAACTTTCCCATCAGCTGGATCCAGCGCTCTCTGGGGTCCAAGAGATAAATGTTGTTCTGGCCCAAGGCCTGGGAGAGTCCACCAAAAGTTTTCAAGACATATATTAATTTTCACCAAGCACTCTGTTTGATACCGCTCTCTGATGTGTTTCTCCTGCAGAACACACAAAAGCAATAGTATTGACTATTTTAGTCTTAAAGATGATTCCCTGTTGTGAGAAGCAATGCTGCTGTCTGGTCTGAATAATGCTTTCATTTGGGGCCATGGAAGTACAGGGAATATTAAGTAACAGGCGCGATTTCAGAGGGCAGCAGCTGTGATAGCTGGAGAGCAGGAAGAAAGAGGCGTAAGAAAATAATAAGCCAGAGACTTGGCAAAGCCCAAGCAGACTGCAAGTCTAGGGAGGGTGGTAAGTCCCCTGAGAAATGGGCCCATTATTAAAAGGAGATGAAATAAAGATAGAAAACAATTACAGGGAATGTCAGGAAACACTTCGTGACAGTGCAATGCATTAGGCTGCGAGAGACTCACGGGGGACCTGGAGGAATTCCAGGAGTTTGGGCCTTTCATAACTGTAACAATTCATAACTGGACAATTTAACTGATTTCTTCCATCTCTAGTATATGAGTCCAAACCAATGGCTAGTAAATAAAAAGGCTTTTTGTCTCCTGTTAGCTTTGGTAAGGAGAGTGCAAGCAGAACAGACTCACCTCAGAGACAGATAGGTAATGTATAGCGTCAAGGGAACAGAAACACTGACAGAGACTGCTGTGGAAACAAAACAGGAGCTATGGATAACTTTCCGAATGCTATTTCTTTCCAAGATACAATATCCTAACGAAGGAAGAGAGCCAGTACGTATATGATCCTAAATTTCTTGGAGGCCACTGTGAGTATGTCTACAATGGAGAGTGGCGGGAGGTGAAGTACGACACTGCATGTGAACATCTGTACTACGGAGATGATGAGAAGTATTTCCGCAAACCTTACAACTTTCATATGTATCAGTTCCTCGTAAGTGCTCCGGGTGGTCAAACTTAGCAATGGGTTTCCAGCTAAAAGCCAAGCTTCCTATAAATATATTATGTACGTTTTATCATTCGCAATAGGTTGTCTTTCAAGGTACCTTTCTCCCAGCTGTCCCCAAGAAAACAAGCAATCAATGATATAAATGCTGGTTTATGGCACATCAAGGAACTAACGTGTTTTATCACTCAGGCATCTGCTTACTCTGGCCTATTCAGAGCCAAGAGAAATGGGTTTTCTCTAAATTCTGTTATTAGTGAGCTGTAGAGCTTGTGCAAGCCACTTGCCTCCCCAAGGATGAAGCTGGCTATGTGTAAAATGGGAACAATGCTACCAGTTCAATCTTTGAAACCATTTTAAGTCTACGGCATGGCTACAAGGGATGTAAATCCAAATCCTGAGCGAGATGAAAATCCTGAAAGCCATCATCATATATCACAATGCCTATAATCTGGGGGGGGGGGTGGTTCACATCTGATGATGGAGACTGAAGTAAGTAGAGCAAATATTCAGCCTGAGTCTCCTATGTCTCAGTGGGTGCCATGGCCACCCCATTAAACATTTACTACGCTTTCTGCAATGAACGAATGAGACACACATTATTCCGGGGTGGGGATATTACAGACACCAACTCAATGCAAGCACTTTCACAGCCTCCCAGCAAGCACACTCTCCCGTGACCCTGAGTCCCCAGTCTCAACCCAGACAGACCCATCACACAAGCCACATTTTCTTCTCCCCTTTCTCTGCTGCATCTGCTGCAAGAAGCAATCTAGAATCTGCACCATGGTCAGGCACTTAGGGATGCCTGAGCATGCCCCAAATGCATCTTGGCTTAGGAGCTTCTATTTTCTGGGGTCTAGGAAGTCACTGAAGACAATGTGAGATGCTTTTTTTTTTTTTCAGTGTTGGTAATTTAGCCAGCTTTTTATGGACACAGCAAATGGCACAGCCCAGATTCAGCAGGGCTGCTCAATTCCACATGCCGGCAAAGTTGAGCTGTCAAGGAAAAGCTCACTTCTCTCAAACACTGGCAAAACAATGTTTGTTTTCCAGTTTTGCCAATGCAAGTGGCTGGATCACAGCTGTTTAGCTTTTTTTTCCCAAAACAAATTAATCTAGAAGCAAGCTGGAGAGAAAAAAAAAAAAAAAACTACAAATCATTAGGATTTGGCAAAGCTGTAAGGAACTGAAAGAAGGATTTTGTAATGGGAAGTGTCAAGCTAGCTTAATAGGCACAATTACCAGCTCTGCCTGTAATGGTACTGCTTGGAGTGGCTGAACACAAACCTTTCCTCTGCCTGGAGATGGATCAAGCAAAAGGTATGGGATTACCTGCATTTCTTGCACATTTCCAAATGAAAAGGCACATGACTACATTCCTTATTCCATGTTCACTGAAGCCAGTGTCGGTGCTGCCAGCAGCATCATGGGCTTCAATGGAGGCACCATGAGCTCCTTAAAGAAATGGAGATTAAAAAGGAAGGGAAGTACCTGAAAAATTAATGTCTGCTCCTTTCACTTTAGGCTCACGCTGATTCTGGATTTGCTTTTGAGTCTTATGAAAATTCAAAGGCCCTGCTTGAAGCCCTTGAAGACGATAAATCCGGATCAATAGACCTTAACTTTGGAATTTCGCCTAAAAAAGTACCTGTCCAGTTAAACTTGGGCTTCGCTTTGTCAGGTGGCAAAGGAACCCTGAAGAATTTCACAGAATATAATAACAAGGTAAAATAGAATAAATAATCCACTATGCATATGCTCCAGTTGTGTCATCTGTGCATTGCATGGTCTGGCTATAACTTATGTCAGTTTATTCTCTCTATTGCATTTTTTAAACACATAGTAATTGTACCTTAATGTGTTCATGTAATTGCAAATGTATTATCGTTAGTAATCCTGTTTGCTCTTCTTATTGCGTTTTAGCAAACAGGGAGTGGGAATAAAATTGAATTACGGAGTACCACAACACATGTCATCTCACCCCATCCTGTTTCATGGCCACATTAAGCATATAAATAAAAAAATGCTTAAAGTGATGATGAGGGAGGAGGAAATATCAAGATGTTGATCAAAACAGTTGTCCTCTGGGAATGATCTCCAGTAGCAGATATATCTTGTTCAAATTAATACAAGCTTCCTTATGATGGGGAAATATGCTACTTTTTATGAGAGGTTAAAATGCTACTCTGAAATAAGAGTACCCGATAATAGGGTGTATTTCTCACAGTGAGTTTACATCATGGACTAGCCACGACGACCTCTTTCCAATCTACTGTCGTGAGTGCTGGTATTTCCCACATTTACCGTGCTCCGTCTCCACTTCTCTTGTGGCTGCTGACAGAAAACAATAAAGAAGAGTTACTTTGATGGTGTTCTGAGTTGAAAAGCTGTTGGAAATGGGCACCATTATAGTATTTACTGTGCTTTTGTCTAGACTCACATGATGTTTGCAGCTAAACGATGATCAGTTATTGGAAGGATCGTGTAAAAGGCTGTTCTGGTTGCACTGGAGCCTTGTTTGAGGCAACAGCTAATCTATAAGAGCAGTTGTGGATCTGGTGGGATATCCAGGAAATCCTCTCCCCAGCACCTTCCTGGCTGAGTTTTCCCCCCAGTGCCAGGCTGGGCTGGGCTTGCCATGAGCCCCTGTCCTGCACCACTGATCAAAGCCGGGGGAAAAAAAAGTGAAAGGGAATGGACAATATGGAAAGGAAAGCACAAAAAACCAAATAGCAGAAATGAAGGAGGGAGGGGAATTATGTGGACTCTAATTCTGATTTTATTCACACACCAGTAAAAAACCCACAGCGTGCAAATCCGTGGTCTGCCCTCTACCTCACACACCACACAAGAGACACTTCCCCAAAAAAAGACTTATTTAAATGTGGCTGGTTTTCATCCGCTGATAGACAGAGATCAAGGCTTTTCTCTGCAAACCTAAAGACTAGAAATGATTTCTTTCTTTTAAAACTAGATGTTGAGTGGAAGCTCCTATTTTGTTTACCTGCAGGAGCTTGAATTCATTAGAGCTGTGACAAAGGTGCAGACGGCCCGTTTCAAGATGAGAAGGGACAACATCGTTCTGAGTGAAGACATGCAGCTCTCCCTTCAGGAGCTTCCAGATAGCTACAACTATGGCATGTATGCCAAATTCATCAACGACTACGGCACCCACTTCATCACATCTGGCACTATGGGAGGCGTCTTTGAGTACATCCTTGTCATTAACAAAGAGGAAATGAGAAAAAAAGGTTAGAAAAACCACTAGAAATTATCTGTTCACAACTTTCAGCTTCAAACAGGGCACTTCCAACCTGGAGACTATGGGGCAGGGCCAGTCCACTGAAGTAATTCATCTGTCTTTGGCTGCTCTGCCTGGGCCCTGGGAGGGTCATCAGCCCCTCTTTGCTGACCTGGCTGGCATGTCTTATCACATGATAGACACGTGCTCATCACAAGCCCAGAAATACATAGTGGAGGTGGGGTAGGGGTATCCACATGCACGACTGACCACATAGAAGGGGATAAGCTTGAGTGTTATAAAGCATGCTAATTTCAAAAGAATCTGGGTGAGATTTTGCTGTTTTAGGAAGGAACCTGAGCATCTTTTTCTCCCTTTCTTTCAATGCCGCTTGCTAGGCCTCTCTAAACTTTTCCTATTTCTTATAACCTTTGTTCTGGCCATTATCATGAATGCTCAAGGACTGGAAACTCATCCAGAGTAAAGAAAGATAGCCCACTCATGTTTTAGCCTCCTAATAGCCAGGGTTTCAATTTCCTGTAAATGGAAATAATACATTGCACTTGGCAATACCTCTGCCACTTTACTTTGGTTAGTGTAGTATCTGAAGACTAACGGACCTCTGTTAGCACCAGTTCTCAAAAAATTAGAGTTTATGAGGCTAGAGAGCCATACCTCTAAATCTCAGTTACATAAAATATCCACTGCAGATGTCTAAAGCACAAGAATAGCCATTACTGGGAAGCCAAAGCATAACGTTTTTCCTAATCAAGAACATAAGATGCAGAACAATAATAAGGTACTTTAGTACGTTAACTGAATTGTGAACTTTTGCAAAGGTGTTGACAATGCAATAGATCTCACTTTCCCTAAGGACCATCACTCTGCTCTGCTGAGGGCAACGCTGCCTTGGTAACTCCAGACTGGATGTTGTAAAAATTGTGGTCTTAGACAACAGGTGCAAATTGCTGCAATTGGTGCAAATTGCTGCAGTTCATTAGTTCCATTAATTTCCATGGTTCTATCCCAAATTCTGCCGCCAGTCTGAAGTGGTTTGGTACCACCATACACTCCATACTGAGTTTTAACCATGCCAATTTTTCCACAAGAAATTACTGACTGAGAGAATTTTCATCATGTTACTGAACTACTAACGTTTGGAAACACGATGTCTCGTCAAATCACTTACTCACTTTGAAGAGTGAGTGATATAGAAGCGAACAAGATCTTGGCAAGCAAGTCTTCAGGAAGCAGACGGCCAATTTCAGAGGAAGAATGAATCAAGAGCATGTGGAGGGAGGCTATTATTTTGCTTTGTCTTGCGCTTGCTGTGTATATAGGGCGGAGATTTGCTGCTATGAAATGCCTTACCTGAGGCAAGAAGGATGTTGAAGTTCAGCAAAAGACAAAAATGTGGCCCAGCAGAGATGTAGTTTGCATTCTAATGATGTAGCACACTTCTCTAATTTTCACCTAATTTGGACTCTGCAAGAAAGTCCACATTTACCAAGTCAGCACACTCTGCATCACACGATGTAGACCCAGAAGGACCCACCTGCAGTGGCCTATCTACTACCCTCCAAAAGCATTCAGGAAAAAATCTGATTCTTCTAATGGTGATCACAGCCATGTTTGAAGGCTGTGTTTGCACAAGGATTATCTCTCTCCCCTGAGGAATAGTCAGGAACAGGATATAAGCGCTCAAGTCTTAAAATTAGAGCTTCAAAAGATTAGTTTGAAGCTTTGCAGATACCTGGAGAGGTACCGCTGAGTCTCCACAGGGCTGAGTGGCATGGCACCTGCTTTAGGGCCACCACTGCACCCTGACAGCCCACCTAGCCCATGAGGTTATGTTGTTAAATGCTCTGGAAGAGAAAACACACCTTTTTTATAGTCTAGTGACTCAAGCACGTGCCCAGGAAAAAGATCCCTAGGCTGAATCCAGCTCGGGCAGTCACTGAGCATCCAGCTAGACACAGGTATGAGCTGGACTTTAAGCATCTAGGAAACCTGAAATTTGAAAATGAAATTCCCTTCTGAGTTTAGATACCCAAGAACAGACCACAACTCACTGGTGCAGAGCTTAGGGCAGCAGTTTTGCTGCCAGACCCCTTCCTAGCTTTCAGGCTGCAAGGGCTCATATGGATGTGGTCATGAGTGAAATAAATACATATGTCAGAACGAGGTCCCTTGTTGCTCTGCCATCAATATTTTTCATTACTTGTTTTTAAAATAGATTGTTATGGTTCTATTATTTAGCAGAAAACAGTATAATGTGTTCACACATTACAAGAACATTTATGGGAGAAACATTATGCTCAGAGTAAATTAGAAAGACTCTTCATATATTCTGATTAATTCAAAATGCAGCAGTAAATCTTATCACTAGAGAACATTTAACTATCGCAAATTATATCATATAAAAAAAACCTATCAAGGCTCCCCACTCAAGTGCCAATATTTTCTATGACCACCCTTTTGCATTGATAACCACTTTTCATTTATCAAGACCCGATCTTGCTGCAACCAATAGCGAATTGTATTGACAGACCCTCGCTGAACATAATTACTCAACGGGAACCATGGTGAATCAATTAATCAGGGTGTTCCTCAAGTTTAATTTTATGGCACTCCAACACCAAGATAAGCAATCACTCATGTTGCTTTGGGTGAATGAACTTTACCCACTGTGTTTACAACTGTTGAATAGTTTAGTACAAGTAATTGAGTGGTACACATTTAATCTTTCTCAAGGGCCCAGTTTTGCTATGGGATGTAATTCCCCCTAAAGTCCTGAGCATGCTTCAGCTCTCAACGGCTTGAATCTAGGACCTGTAGCCCCTTTCTTGGGATGCTGAGCACCCTCTCTGGTTGAGACCTACCAAACCAAGGAGCAGATCCATGCCCCCTGGAGCTCCAGCGAGCCTCTCCTGACGGGTGTGCAGGAGGGAGCAAAACCAGAGTTCTGGGCGTTTTACCAGCATTTTAACCATGAGGAAGAGAAGACACTGCTCCCCAGTGCTGGGGTGAGGCAATTCATCTGACAGCACTCTAGGCTGGGGCTTGCTTGGCTGGAGGTTCAATCTTCAGACCATTAAGCTACGATGCACAAATCCCACTGACCTCTGTGCCTCCTTTGCAACACCGGGGTATTGATCACTGGGCTGCTTTGTAAAACACTCTAAGGTCTTCTGACAAAAAGAGCAATATAAAAGTTACCTATTACTCACAATACACACATTTATTGAAATCAATGGATTTCTTTAACCACTACAGAAGACGGCCTTATATTTGGGGTACACCGAAGTGCGTAGGTAAAACCAGGCTGTATGAAATATGTGCATAGCTTACCTTGGTGAAACCACCTCATTAGTTTCCTTCTCCCCTCTGCAGTCGCTTCATGGGTCTCCAGTTACATATTTTCATGATGAATGTGGCGGTGCTGGTAGCTGCAGCCCAGCAGCAGGCAGGAAGGCTTTGGCAGCTCTCAGAGACAAACCTTTCGCAAGTTGCTACTTAAGGTGGTGCTTAAGCCACTAATGCATGGGTCAAACCCTTCGTTTAGGAAAATTAGCAAGGGTCTATTGATTTCAGCTGCTCTTCCCAGCTTTACCCTGGTTACAAGTTAGTCTGTAAAAAAAAAAAAAGAAGTTTCATTTTTAAATAAATTAACCAAACAAGGAAACACATGCCTGAAGCCTTGTGCTAAGATTTTTACTTTTTGCTAATACTTTCTAAGGAAACATTTTTACAGTGAGGACATTTCCCTTTTCACCTATTATGGGATCATCCAACATACCCCAGTAAAATATTGGCTTTTCCTTGCAAGACTGTCTAGTCTTGACTTTGAAAAACAGACAATGCAAATAACTGAATATTTTCTTCATTGATAGAAAAAAAAAGAAAAACAAGTGGGAATATGAATATCCTTCCAGTTAGAATGAGTCACCAGCTTTTCTGGCTTCCTTTCTGTTTTGCAGACGTCCTCAAGGAACAGATAAATGGCTGTATTGGGTTGTCAATCGGCCTTACAGCCACTGTGAAGAAATTGCAGTTGATACCATCCTTGTCAACCTCTTACTGTGCAGCGAAAGGACTTATGAAAAGTGGTAAGATAGCAGGGCAGTTTGTTAAGGCATCTTGTATCACTTCTTTCGGTCACTTGGGCATAGAGATTCAAGCAGGGTCATACAAGGATACGAAGAAGGGAGATCTCAAGCCATCCCCAGACATGGCTCAGACCCAGTTGTGGGACCAAAGTGACTTTGGTCCAAGACTCCAGGAGTACTGATTGCTCTTGAAACAGCAGGAATTATGGTAGTGATACCTGGCTTAGAAACATGTGTAAATAGAGGCATAGGATGACTGGAAGGATGCAGTCCCTATAGCCACAACAGACTGGGCACAGATGATAAGGGCAACATGGCAACTATTAAAGAAGTCAAAACCGACTACAAAAAGTACTCAAAGAGGCTAAGAAGCCCAAGATTGGTAAATCACTTAACCAGTTATATGGCTAGTGCGTTCTACTGCCCACGTGCTAACTAGAAACCAAGGCTGGAGGCGTGCAAGGCTCTTCAGGTCTTACTAACTTAGAGCGTTTGTGATGCTCACCTCATCACTAACCCCCTTGTGATAACATGACGGGGCTCACCCTGCAAGCGGGGGACGCCAAGCTCGCATCGATTTCAGGAGGCAGCATCAGTGCCACTCAGTGATAGCCCCTTTTACACGATTGATCTCACCTCCATTAAGCGGTTTCGTGTGTGTGTGTGTGTGTAAACGATAACTAAATAATGCCGGTGCAATTCAACTTCTCAGACTCTAAAAGCCACAGTGCAGTTGTGGAAGATATTATTCCCCGGATTAGAGGTGGAGATACCAGTTCCGGCGGAGGGCTCTTAAACAGTTGGGATGGCAACATATATCGTCACTGGGGAAGGTCATTAAAATATAATCCTGCTGTTATTGATTTCGAGGTAAGGCTTTTCTGCAGTTGAAGAAACTCTGCCACTGTAAGGAATGAAAGTGTAGTCGAGCAGATCATTTCGTATTTTTATTGTGATCCCATCACAGAACAAGATTAAATGTAATGGGCCACTGATCTGGTAACCTCTTATTCATTTCACAATGGGGAGTACATCTCCCACCGACTGCATCCGCAGGGAGACAGACAAGGAGCTTAATGCTGGATTAGTGCCGAGTTAAGTTTTTGATGTGTCCCCAAACAGCTTCTTGATGAATGGCTCTCTGCAGTAGCATTCATCCCTATTATTCTCCCCAACACTCTCTGCCCTCCTGTATAAGCAGAGGACTCGCTGGGGGCTGGGGAAGGAGTCTTTTTCCCCCCAGGAAAGGCTCTACACACCCTCTCCTGCATTTCACCTACCTCAGAGCCGCAGTGGCCACACCAAACCTCTGCAGGCCTTGGTGGGTATTGCTATGGATGCTTGCAGGAGTTTTTAGACAAGGGGGCTCCTGGTTGCTTTGTCAGATGAGCGCTGTCTCGCCCTGTGCTCTACAAAGTTGGTCCAGGACCATAAAAATCAGCCAAGCTATCCTCTTCCCTTCATTTTACTGGGTGCCTCATACAGTGGAAAGACCACTGAAGCACAGGCCTTCAGAGACGTAGAGGAGATGGGTACAACTGGAGGGGATGGAAAGAAAGAGAATCCAGGGCCAGAGACCACAAAGGCATGAGAAGGCAGGCATGCTCCTTGGATGTGGTGAGGAGTATCACATCTACCCTGAGATGCTACCATTGCTGGTCTCCTCTGGGAGGGCAGCTGGGGCCCGCAGGGGAAGGACTTTGGTAATGGCAAGGACACACTACCACTTGCATCCCTCTCATCTTTATTTGAAAGCACACCCATTCTTGGCTCTGTCAGAGGGTGTGAGAAGGGAAGGGAAGGAGTCAGGGACCATCTGTGTTGCTGGCAGGGCAAGAGGGAATCTGCAAACCTTCAGGGGCAGCACCCTGATGGCAGAAAGCCCTGATTAAGTTCAGTTCCAGCTGAATGCATGCTGCAGGTTATTCACCTGTCTGCACAAGTTCCCATCAATTGTGGGCAAAATTCATTGTAATTTTCCAGTAAAACACGCACTGACCTCTCTGTTGGCTGCTCAACAGCCACTGCGCGACGGGAGCAGCTGATAAGTGCTCAAGTCCACTTCAGCAGCTCTTATCAGCAGCAACCTCTCATCTGTTAAACAGCCTTGTGCAAATTTGTCTACGAGCTCTTCTTCCTGAAGCCCAGCTAATCCTCCCCACAAATCACTCTCACTGCACCTTGTGCAACGAGACGATGACCAGCTCTTCTCTGGGACCGCTTTCCACTGATTCCCAGCCAGGACGTGCAGCGTTTGCACAGATGCCCAGATGGACCAAAATAAATATCTGTCCTCAGACCAGCCCTGAGCTTTTAGCTTTAATATTCAGTTGAATATTAATATTTAGTTGGGCAAATTAATTACAATAATATATAATAATATATAAAATTATATAATTATATATGTAATAATATATAATTACACACTGGACTATTTTTGCTGAATGATATATAGGAACTGGATCTTGCTACTGAAAATACTATGAGCAAGTTATATTCTTAAAGCTGTACGTGGCACAATATTATTTCACTGCAACAAAGGGCAAAAAGCAGGTAGATAAAATTCCTCACGCTTGGCATTTACTGGATGGTTCACAATCTTGTCACCGTTAGATAAGCCGGCATTAAGTTTTGATGATAACCACCGTCCAAAGCTCTTACCAAATGTTTTGGTTCAAAAAGACAAAAAGCATGCAAGATCTCTGAGAGTGTGACAGCACTAAGAAAACGGTCATAAAATGGGCTGACTGGGGTGCTTTAATATATTATTTGAATCCAGTCTGCAACTCCAACGCGTGTCCAGAAAAGCCAATCCCACACAAACCTCGAAGATGAGGAGGGTTTTGGAACGGTGGTTTCTCACCCGGGCCCATCAGTCGTGATAACACATTTGCATGATGTACATGGAGCTGTCAAGGAAGACAAATGAGGTTTTTTCTGAGCCTTGAGTTTATCCAGCAATGTCACAGCTCCCTGACTGCTGCCTGGTAGCATCTCAGTTGATGCCCAGCTGAAAATGTCTCTGTGCTATTCATCTCCATCCTACGCAGCTGCAGCCCATCCACGAAATTCTCCGCAGAAGCAGCCTTGGCGGCATGGAAACCAAACGGCAAAACCTGAAACGGGCTTTGGATGATTACTTGCTGGAATTCAACGCCTGCCACTGCAAACCGTGTCAGAACAACGGCGAACCCATTTTGGTGGGAGATACGTGCTTATGCCAGTGTCGACCAGGTGACAAAGGCCCTGCCTGCGAGGAGACTAAGCGCCCAAGTAAGACCCCAGTGTGTACCCATAGCAGGGGAAGGCAAAAAGGATCAAAGGGACAGGGTTTTCCCCTCCAAGTCGTTAACCAACACCTCTTTGAATCCATGCATTGAGCAAGCCTTTGCTCCTGCATCACTGATGTTGTTACGCTAATCCTAAGCAGCCCTGCAAAAGAATTAAATGAACAGTTCAGGTGATTGTTATAAATAAATTAGTGGAAAGGAGGATGTGCTTAATAGCTGGAGACTTACCAACATGTTGCAGAAAGCTGAGCTAGGGTGCGCAGCAGCAGGCCATACTGCCAGCTAACGGGTGCCTGGGGTGCTCTGTGGATGCAGGTCGTTACTGTAAACGAGACCATCAACTGGTCCTCACTGCCTGGCATGTCACTGGGATAGTGATGCTCCAGAGGGCTTGTGGCATCCCCCCATGGACACGGGTTACAAGGGTGAGAGTGCAAACCTCAACAAGGAGGCTGAAAGGGGCAGATGAAGCGACTGGGAAGTGGTGCTCAAGAAATGTGTCGCCAAAAATGCTGGTTTAGTTAAAAATTCATAGAATCACAGAATGGTTCGAGTTGGAAGGGACCTTACAGATGCTTGAGTTCCACCCCCCCTGCCATAGGCAGGGACACCTCCCACTAGACCAGGTTGCTCAAAGGCCCATCCAGCCTGGCCTTGAACACCTCGAGGGATGGGACTTCCACAACTTCTTTGGGCAACCAAAAATTGTCACTCTGCCAGATTTCCCCCCCCATGGGGAAACTTTTTAGATTGAGGGGAGCACCCATTTGGGGGGAGAAAAAAATGTATTTTTCTAAATTGACAGGCTTTTATTTATGATTTTGTTATCATTTTATACACTACCCTAAAACATTAAATGGGTGGCAAAAAAGCCAACCTTGGAACATGCTCTTTAATATCAAAAAAAGTAAGTTCTTTCTGAACTGAATATTGTTGTCCTGATTCTTGATGACAAAAAAAATCCAAATCTCAGTACATGAAGCTGGCAGAAAAACCCATCTTCAGAGCAATCCCATCAGGTAAAGCTCTAGGCTTTCAACTGTGTGCTCATAACTAGGGTCTCACCACTGGAAAACCAAAGCTGTGATGAGATAAGGAGTTGGAACTGAACTGGGTAGATGATTTACAAAGCTGAACTCAAAAGCACTGCTTCAGTGACTCAAAAGTGGATTTCTTCAAAAAAATCTCAGGTGCTCTGAGCTGTCTCCAAATCCAAGGAATCTACTTTAGATGAGGAGAGTGGAAAGCCCAGGACCTGGCCTCAAAGCAGCCCACCGATCTGGCTGGCCCCTGTGCTCCCTGCTTTTAGTAATAGCAGGGATGGACACTCACACTTCCAGCTCATGGGAAATGAAGCCAATTCTTAGTTTCAAAACTCATTTATGACCAAACCCAGTTTTTTAAGGAATGATGCTCCAGCAGATGGGAAATACTGCTTTTCAGCCAGCACTAAGTAAGAGTACACACGTCCATTTGTGCTGTCTGGATTAATAAAGTGCCCAAGCCAGGCATGAAGGCCAGTTGAGTAAATAAAAAACGACAGTAAATGACAGCCATCAAGCACTCCCATCATTCAGGAGCACCGCCATAATCCATAGTATCGACCGCTCCTGACAACTCAGTCTGTACTGTAATGAAAAAGCCTTGAAATGACCCAATCTCCAGGGATGGGCAGACTTTTCAAACTATCTCCACGTTAGGAGAGTTTTGTCCCTCTGGTTTGGTTGGAGGTGGGAAAGTTAGTGCAGAGAGAGCTGTCAGCTGCCCTTTGGGAAAGGAAAGCCAAACTGCAGCCTTTCGATTGAAGAGAGGAGGAAACCAAGCAGATATTGTTGGCTGAAAAAGGTGATGCTGCTTCACCTCCCCTGGCTTCAAAGCATCTGTCTGAACAGCCATCTGTGTGCTGGGCACGGCTGGGATGGACCAGGGAACCTGCTCCCACCCAATGTAGCACTTCAGACCTGGATAATTTTTTAAATTTTTTTTTTCTCTATTTTAATGTGTTTTCCAGCTGAGAAGACAAACGGGCACTGGAGCTGCTGGTCCCACTGGGGTCCCTGCCAGTCCGGGATGGTGCGGCGCAGCCGGCAGTGCAACAACCCATCCCCACAGCACGGCGGGGAGCCCTGTGCTGGGAATGACCAGCAGAGCAAAGCCTGCTGAAAACCAATGGGACAGCATCGCTCCCCACAGGTATGGTTTGGAGTCCACTGTGCTATAAATTCTCCGGAAATAATCTTCCCTGCGATGGAATTGTGCTGGAGAGAAATAATTGTCAAGTATTGCGTTTCTATATGGAGACATGCTGGATTTGCTTTATAAAATCAGACCAATATAAAACTTAACATAAGTTTTCTAAAGTTTTTAAATAAACAGCCATCCCTGGCTGCCCCCTCACACCATGAGATGTGATGGGAGTCCCACCAGTTCACCACCGCACGGCTGCGATACGGGAGATGGTGGAGAATCCCCACGGGTGGTTTTGCCGCTGGGTGAGTCTATAAGGGGCCATGAAACAAATTTACTGAAAGTGTTTACATGAGTAAGCTTGACTCACAGAGATTTTTAGATTTGCCTTTGGAAAGCATATTAAAAGCTCACAATCCTTGCATTTTTATGCAGTTGGTATTGACATATGTAGCATGAAACTTTTATAAGTTGGCGCTGTCAGGTTTTGTAAGTCCAGCATATTGGCCAGGGCTGAATTTGCAGCAAAGCCATATGCTGCTCTGTATGGGAGGAGGCTTCAGCCTAAAGACGCCGAAGCAGCACTGCGAAGCATGAGCCCAAACTGATGAAAAATCTTCAATATCTAAATAAAGCAAAAATATATATGTGTTCAAACACAACTGTTCTGTTGGGGTTGTTCACACACAAGCGAAGGCTACACTTCTTTAAGATTGGTGATGAACTGACTATCGGCACGCAGGCGTTTTATCTCCCAGACACCCGGAGCCGGAGAAGATGCTAACGGGCCACTTGATTTAAGGGGCTTTTTTGAATGTAAGACGTAAATCTCGGCACAAGAGTACACACAGTATTGAACTGCATCCAGAGACCACAGCGAGAGCCCCGCAGCTCCCTCTTCTTAATGAACTGCCGCAAAAACCTGGGGTGGAAAGCAGGCGAATGGCACTTCATTTTACTGTGCTTTTCATTGCAAGGGAAGAAGAGGGGGGGGAAAAAAAAAAGAAAAGGTCCTGAGAAGGAATCGGGCATTATGAAAAGCAACAACAGCAACAAAACCTCAAAGCACAAAGGAGCGCTTCCATACACATTTGAATGGAAATAGGGAGTAGAAAGGAATTGTGGTTTACTGAAAGAAATTGCTGGGCTATAGCTCTGATTCTTGGAAATGCTTGTTTTTCAGCAGCGTGTCTGTGGTGATTTAGAGCCTGACACTTAGCTGATGTAAATCAGTGTCGCTCCTTCGCCGCAGCTGATTTATGCTACCTGAAGACCTGGGCCCATGTTTTCTTTTGTGTGCCTGCTTGCCAAAGGACAATTTTTTTCACCACCTCTATGTGAAAACAACAAACCATGTTGTCTTCAACTCCGGGATGTAGCTGCTCTGTGAAAAACCCCTACGATAAGCAGTAGAGCCATGGCCTTTTTGCCAACTTTGCTTTTCCAGGTAAAGGCGATTTTCACCCAGAGACAAATTTTCTCCCAAGGGCTTGAACCTGATGTCTTCTGTGCTGGGAAAATGCAGCAGCATGAAGCAACCATATATCGCTATGATTCAGACATCCCAGAGGAATGGAAAATGATCCAAACAAGGTGTTTGATGTTGGGCTGGCAGGTTATGTAGGAACATGAGACAGTGCTCTTACACCAAGGACTTGTTTGGCTCAAAGGAGATTCTTACCTTTATACCAACTGCTTAGGACTCAGGAAAATGCCTAAAAATAAATGAATATAAAGTCACCTTAGTTAGAAAGCTTCTTTTGTGACCAGAAGGAAGAAATTAATGACCAGAAAGATGAGATGCCTTGGAAGCTGGGGAGGGATGAGGCCTGCAGGAAGGCAACCTGCATCCTCAGCTTTTAGAGCCACTTTTATCAGAACAGATCACAGGCTGGAGAAACACACACACACACACACACACACACACACACAAAGAATAAATCCAAGTGATAAAAGAAACCGCACGTGAAATACCACCAAGAAACACATATAAATAAGAGAAGAAAAAAAAAAACCCAGGATTTGCCTGTAGTTGTTCACTCTCCACTTTGAACACTGTGGTGTCGGAGTGGAGAGCTGAAAGCCAGGATACATATGGGGCAGGGCTCGTTGTTCACCTCACAACCCTGGGCAAGGAAATACAAATCCAAGGGTTCCCTTCCAATGCCAAAGGCGGCTCAGCAGCAGCCCTTCTCCTCCCACTCCACATCCAAGGCTCAGACATCCGCACAGCTGAATCCTGGGAGCAGCGAAGCTGAAGTCAAAAGAAAGGAAGAATCTGCCTGCAAGATCTGGGGAAAAAAATTACCCAACCAAACAGATTATGAGCAATTACACATTCACAATGCCAGTCAAAGAAGCTAATATATCTCATGCTGAAGTGACCAGCATGAGAGTTGTGCTAGATGAGATAAGCAGCAAAAACATACATTTCTTACTTAAACTTAAAGCTTAGAGTGTACAATAAAAGACTGCAGCTCTACCCTGGCTTTAATGAATGGATTTTCCCCTCTTGCACACTGACATACATTTGATATAGTTATTTATCCTATATATTTCTTGCGGCATATTTCCCAGGAGACCTTGTTTATCTTGCTCATAAGTACATGATGGATGTATGGTGCTTTGGATAAATGGTATCACAATCAGATATTTTTATGGATATAGGCAAACCGGGTTATTAACAAAGGAAGGGCAGAGAGGAACCAGTACGCAAAAGAAAACAGCAAATGATTGATGACAATACACCCGAGGTTGCAAGGTGCAGGCTCCAGATAACCAGCTAACGGGAGAGTAGATAAGGGCAGCGCTTGAGACAGAGCTGTTTTCTACCCTGGGGTCAATGTCACGGCGACTACCCGAACACCCGCATCCCTCCGACCCTGCGACTTTACAGCAGGCAAAAAAACATGTCCCAGCAGGAGGGGCTCAAAAAATTATTGCCTTCCTTTTTATACAGTTTAATGCAGAGGCACAGGAAGACACAAAACATTTAATCCTACCCCAAAAAGCCTGAAACAAAAGGAAACGCCAGATTCTGGAGTGTTTGGGGAGGGACTGGCATTTGTTGTGCTCCTTGATCGTGCCCAGCACAGCAGGACTTTTGGTGCTGCATTACAATTAAGTAAGAAAAAATGTTCATAATGGTAGTAATTACTGTCTTCATCTCTAGTTTTGTTGATTTACAGAAGCATGGGAGTGTTAAAATAGGATATAAAAGGAAGACAAATATGCAGGCATAATTTGACCTGAAATCTGGCAGTTGTCTTGGGTGCTCGCTGGGCTCTTTAGCCATCAAGGGAGAAGAACTAGGAGTTGGAAATCTGGGGACTGCTAACACCTCTGCATGGACTCACTGGGTCACTTTCAACAAAATCTCTCCATGTGAGAGAGAACCTGGGAAAGAACAACTCTGTCCATCTAAAAGCAGGAGAAACAGGAGCCTGGTAAAGTAATTTAGCAATACTGTGACTACTGCAGAGTTGCTAAGTCCCCAGCTGCAACCTAGACCACATCCCTGCCTCACAGGTAAACATAAACTGCCTATGTGACAGGAAAAGAAAAGGAGCAAATGAATCCAGGCTGGAAATGGGCCTGATTTACCCATTCCTGATGGAGATGTTAGGGACTGCAAGGCTCAAGCAGGTTTTATCCTGGGAAAGCTGGATGTGACAATTAAAACTTACCAAAAATACAGTTTGGGGAGCTTCCAAAACCTTGTTGACTGTATCCAGCACACACCACAGCAGCAACATTTTCAAGCAGGGACGTGGAGAAAATACAGCTTCTTCATGTTTACTGAGTTTATTTTCTCACCAGCAAACTGCTTGTGAAAATATAATAGAGGATGCAGTAAAGCCCATTGAGCCAAGCATCTTCACCAGAGAAATGGGCTGGAGTAGCGTGACCAGCACTGATCCTGCGCACATCGTCCTTGCAGCCTCCCCAAGTTTTCACACATGGGTTATTAATCTAAACTTACACAGACACTGGAAGTTAGAAACACCAGTAAAAGATAATACCAAAATTTAATGCATACCAAAATGAAACAATAAAAGCTTCAGCAGATAATATTTTATTACCCTCCATGTCATAACAATTCATTAGTTAGTGGAATCAAAGCACAAAATCACAAGGACAAGGTAAAGTTCTGTCCTTTAAAGGAGGCTTCTAAGCCTACAGGCTTAATCTTCAACCACAACTGAAATCATGCTTCAGTTAGACTGCTCTGCTGATCTTGAAGATTGTCAAACATCTCCCCTCTTCCTCCAGAAAAACTCCCAAATATCCATACCCAGGTACTGCGCCTTCAAAAAATCTGGGCTTTTCTGATCTGGGAACAATGGCCCAAATTCAGGTTGTTACACTTGGCTCTGCTTGCTGCAGCAGTGGATGGACACCCCATGGCTTTATGTCAGACTGCTTACGCCAGCTTGATCAGGAAAGGTGGTCAAATTCACAAAAGCCACTCAGCTCATCTGAGAAAGTTCCTTAATCAGAATACATCAACGCTTCTTGAGAAGGGAATTCAACCGCACTACAGAACATGCCCTCACAGGCATCCATAAACCATGATCAGGGTCCTCTGCTGCACAGCTTCTATAGTATCTCTTTAAAAACCTTTGAAGAATATTATAGTTAGCATAAGCAACTGACCCCTTTGAATATGAACCTCTTGGCAAATTTTTATCACACAAAAGATATCACAGTTACACAGTGGATAATGGAAATGTTTTGGGCTGGCAGCTCAATTATGAAGCCCATAATGAGCACAGAGCACTCTTCTTTTACATATGCAATGTGCTCTTCCTTTCTTAAAGCTGTCACAGAAACCTTGTTGATAAGTGAGGAGGCGGCATGAGGGCTACAACTAAATGCATGTTCCATTGTTCAGATGTCAGAGAGCCTGAGTTGTTCTTACAAGAATTACACTTAGACAACGTCAGTCTGAAAGGAGAGAAACTGGTGATACCAACCCATCATCAGCAGCATTGCTAAAAACCCTCGGAAGAGTGTGTTTGACCTTGCAGATGTTAGAAGACTCACAACACTTATGAACAACTTGGCTCTGGTGGAATTGTTTTCCTGGAGCAAAGCTATTGCTGCTTATTTTACAGCATGCCCCGATAAATTTCTTTGCAAAAATCATTAACCACCAACAAAGCGGTAGGAGGCACATCCCTGGAATAAGCCAGGCTCAAGTCAGTCATGAAACGGTGCACAATATTGCAAGTTCCTCTTTTGTTTGACTTGGATTATGATGCACGGCCCCAAGGACAGTAACAAAGGGCAAACCACTCTGCTCTGGCTCTTTTCATAGCAAGATGGCTTATTCATAACTCTTCATCTCAGATGTCCTGTCCTGCAGCTGCTGAAATACAGGCTTTCCCAGGATCAGGCAGAGGAACCAGAGCCTGCTTGGGGCAGAGGCAACTACTAAAGGGCAGAAGGCCTCAGGGCACGTGCAAAGACAGGGCAGCCCCTAGTCAGGGAGCAGGAGGTTCAGCCTCTCCTGCAATTGCAGTCATCTCTCCTGCCTTCCGGTATCCTAAAGAAGCAGAAGGAGAAGCAGCTGCTTTCCAACTTCCCATCCCAGTAGCATCCCTCCCCTCCATCCCGCCCTCCCCTTCCCAAGGAACTGCAGCACCGGTGTATCCAAGCACACCAGTGCACATCCGATACTCTCAATGGATGTGTTCTACTCAGAAACACACAGGAGGAAGCTCATCGTGGTGGTAGGAGTACAACTGCTATATAGTCTGACAATGCTTCAGTGTCACTAGACTGTTCTTCACAATTCGGTTTTCACTCCTTCAAGACAATTTCTAATCCAACAGACAATTTAAGTTAAATGCAATAAATCGGGAAACTGGGGTAGTGAGGCACAGTGGCTTTAAATGTCACATTAGATACTATGGTGCTCATTGAGATTTAGACTTTAATATGCTGTATTTTGCTCCACATGACACAGCTGTCTTCACAGAAGCTGCATATTAGCGCACATTCTGGCACACACAAGATCAAACAGTCTTTTCTAATCTCAGAGCCACCTTCAAAAACAAGACAGTAAAATTCAAAATCATGCAGCTACCAAATAAGGCAAGAGATAAAGCTTGTCTCAGCCCATTGCAATAAAGACAGAGGAAAGTAAAAATATTAAGAATATTAAGCACATGCAGTCCCGTGGGAAAACTACAAAGCAAGTCTGAAGGTGTGATTCATAACAGACACCCAGCTCCCAATGTCTTCTGGAATGTTCCAACTTCAATGCACTTGGATGACACCCATAGGCAGAGTGAGGCCAACTCAGTAAGCCAGTCAGGTGACATCATCCTGCTCTGCTTGCAAAATGCTCATCACTTTTGTGTCAGTTCCATCTAGCAAAGAACTGTCTCAGCATCTGGCCCTGAGCACGATGAACCACCGTTTTGCGGGGCAGGGTTGTTGCACTGTCGTCTTCTTGTTCGTTGACCTCCTGAACATGGCGACCAGCTGGCCCAGCAACCCCAGTTTCCATTAACAGCATCACCTGGGAAAACAATCAACCACAAAGCCAGAAAGGACTGTCAGAGTAAAGCGTCCCTTTCCACGGGAAGAGCTGCCAGCTTCCATGAATCATATTTAAATACAAATAGCTCTGCCCCTCTCCACACCACTAGGAATACACTCGAGTCATTAACAAAGAGTGATTGTTTTGAAGGTGTTAATTCCCCATGCAGAATTTCTGGTGTTTGTTCAATCTACTCGTTATGGAGAAAGAACAAGGGAAAAAAAAAAATCCATTAGCTTTATATTTGCTTTTAGACCGTTCTTCAGACATAGTCCAAGCCTAGGTAAGAAACAGAGCGACTAAACTCATGTCAGCCACTTTTTGAGCTGCTAGGGGAAATGTTACCACGTTCTTCTTCAATGAGCAACAGCTTGAATATTCAGTTTTCTATCTGTTGCTTTTCCTATTACACTGTTTCTTCTGGACCCTGAGCATGTGAGTGACATAAATTCAGAATCCTAAGAATCAGGGGAGTGAGAAAGGAAGTCACATGTTGACAAGTGGATGGATGTGAGTCTTTGGGAGGGTTGGATGCGATTACACATGTGGTAAACAGATTGGAACAAGGTGTAAGTGACTCCACAGATTAAGGCTCCATGGACTTCCTTAGAAACACCTACAAAACTGACCCTTCTGCTTGGTGAAATCTTGGTTTAAATTGTATTTTGGAATGGCTGAGTTAGGACACAGTCATGCAGAATAAGAACTGGATACAAGACTGTAAACAAAATTGATAAATGCAGCACATCAAATTGTGGGATGGTGCCAGAGCTCTGGGTGCCTGAGAACTGGTACTACTTAGCACCTAAATTAATGAGCTGGAAGAAGTAAACAAAATGATTAAATTCACAGATCATCCTAAACTAGAAGGAGTTAAGAACATCAGTCAGGAGACAGCTGCGATCCAAAGTGACCAAGAAGCATTAGTAAATGCTTCAAAACAACATAATGAGATTTTAAGATTAAAACGCATGGTAGTATATCTGGGGGAAAGCAATTTGCAACGTGCTGGCTGTATCAAAGGGAAAAACTGAGGAAACTGAGCTGTTGGAGGAGACCTGAGGCTTATCATGGATGGTAAGTGAGGTAGGAGTTTGTATTTTGATATAATTGCAAGATGTGAAATCCTGCTGGGACTGTCTCCTCAGACTTGGGGTCCCTCTTACCTCTCCTCTCACTGATCTCGCAGGCAGTGCCCCTGTAGCCAAGGGGACACAGGCATTCACACCTGGTTCCTGAAAGTAAGCAGAGATGGTGGGATTAGAGACTTCAAGTCACATTTCCCTGCAGACACCTGTTTCTTCTCAGTGCTTCATCTTCTGCAAGGAAGGGACAGCAGGTGAAATGATATCAGCATTTCTCTGTGATGGTGAAAGTATGAAATTGCAATAAAGCAGGGGAGCTGTGACTACCCTGCCACCCCTCTCGCCTCCCCAGCCATTTGTTCCTGTCACTGCACTGCGGCTCAACCTTGGCCACACCAGTGCGGTACTTCAGCAACCCAGGGTACCACCAGTCCCCCTGCTCCTCCCGAAATGAGGTATCTTGGTAGAGAGGAGAGGGAGGAAACTGCAGGGTGGGGAATGAGCACCCGGGATCGGGAGCACCCCATCTTGGCTTTGTGGCAGAGGGAATGCCCACGTAACCCCAAGCCAACTGCCCAGCGTGCATCCCACAGCAGGACCTGGGAGGAAGTCTCCCACTTTGGAAAATAACAGTTATGTAAAACCTCTTGTGGATAAATTCCTAAATGAAATGCTAACCTGACTCAGCACCTAAAAAGTTATTTAAAAAAGGGTAATCACGAGACAGATCCTTGAAGTGCTACAATCAACTAGCTTGTACCTGAAGTGATGGTTTCTGCATTAAATACATTTAGATAACGATTCTCATCAGGACTTTTGCAGCCGCAGATGGGAATTAGGCACTTGACAAAATGGTCCCTTTGTTAGAAGCACTCATCACATCATATATGTCTGTTTAGGCAGTGCGGTTTTCATTCAATTTGATTATTTTTCCCCTTCATTTTTAAATCACAGCCTGCTTACAAAGGAGGACAGCTTCTATTAGAAATGGGGGGAGGTGGTGGTGATAACTGTGCTTGGCACTTATATGGTGCTTTTCATCTTCAAAACACTTTTACAAACACTAATTAATGCTGAGACAGTAGTCAGTTCTCTAGGAGGTTGGAAGTAATCTTAAAAGCAGAGGAGGAGACTTAAAGATGTCAAGGTTTCCTTTTTTTTTTTTTAATGCATAATTGAGATGGAACAAATTCCTCCACAAAACTGACACAGATGCTCACTCCCATTAACAAGGCTCATCCCTTGACTTCAGTGCCTCTACTTACTGGTGGCACTCTACGACTAGACCAACTTTAAAAAAAATAATTAATTACCTGAAAGAGAAATGATAGAAGAAACTAAAGAGCAGATTACTTGCCAAGCTTCCCCCCTCCCCACAGATTCCCAGCTCATTTCTCTTAGAGGGTGGAGAAGAGATGGAAAATCCTCCTACCTCGCAGAAAGGGGATGCCATTGCCTTGGCAGGGAGCACAGCGACAAGAGCTGATCTCCTGCTGAAACTCCTCAAGAGCCCGACGCAGATTTTCCTTTATTGTGTTTGCATTAGCTAAGTCAGTTGGAGTCACCAGCTGGTACAGTGGCTCTGCCTACAGGGAGGGAAGAAACAGCATTTATTTCCAAGTTCAAGATGGTGTGAGTGTCGCAGGGCTCGGTGAGAGCACAGCCAAGGAGGGAAATGAGGGCATCAGGGTACGGGCTCCAGATTTCCTCTTAGTATTTCCTTGAACCTCATGAACAACAAGGCAAAAACATCAGGAGATCCTCCCCTTGCTTTACAACACCAAAGAAACTGCAGATGCATAATAAAATACAAACGTCATGCCATTAGTTGACAAACAAGCAAAGTTCCACAGTAGTTTCATTAAATCCCGTCTCCTCCATTTTCATAATTTCAACATTATTAGATCAGATTTGCCCAAACTTAGGTTTCCTGAGGGTTCTCGTACTCTGATTTATAAAAGGTCCCCCAAAAACACACCCAACAAAATCTCCTTCATTCTTCATACAGCCACACAGCACGTGGTCGTGGGCATTCACATTCTCACTTTCACCTTAAACGCCTCTGCATTTCAAGGCTGATATCTCTTGTCATGAAGCCAAGATAAGGGTTTCCATTGCCTTCAGAAGCAAGAGGATTGTGACCTTCATCTGTAGATGGGGTTGGAGGGAGAAGATAATGGGGTGCAAAGCACAGTGAATGTGCAGTAGGGACCAAAGAGACTTTGACTCACCCATGTATTTATTTCCTGACAGCAAGGAAAAGTCAAAGTGTGGGCTCAACATTGCTGGTCACCCACTAATGCCAGTGGGATGATACTGGCACGTGTCATCAGCAGATCCACCCCAAATTCCCATCCTTGCTATGGAGATGCCTGGCGCACGGGCCAAGGCAACGCAGTAAGCATGAAAGACCACCCTACTGATATTATGGGCTCAAGCTAAAAGAAATAGAAGAATGTTTCAATTAAAAAAAAAAAAGCTCATTTCCTGCTGCTGTACATTCATTCTTCATCAATTATCTGTGATCCATACTTTGCTTTTTGAATTCAGATCATACAAATGAGGAAATACACTAAGAGTGACCTGCCAAGTCCCTTTAGCACATGATTTATGAACTGATTTGCTTTAGTTTTCCCTAACTAAGCATTCCTGGGCTGACATTTAGTCACACTCCGCTGATACTTTTGATCTTCAAACCCCACGGGGATATTGGTATGGAAATGAAGGATTATAGATACCAAATCCGAATTACATCCGTCTGAGGTTTTTTTCACTGGGCAGCCTGGTCACTGATGCCAGACGAGACAAAGAACATCGAGATTTCTTGTGGGAGAGTTTTCTGTCCCTGGGGTCCAGCATGGAGGGTTGCATTGATGTCATCTCCGACCTCCCAGCATATTGCTGGAAGGTCTGCCCATGGCACACCAGGGGCTTGGGAATGCCACCTCTGCTGTAGCAAGCGCCCAACTGGCACTGGCTGAATTTCTAAATAACCCTTTTTTTTTTGCTTTGCTTTGTATTTTTTTTAGATTTCACCTCTTTTTTTTTTTTTTTCCAAATGAAATGTCAGAATTTTCTTTGTGAAGCAAACACCGTTTACAAATACAAATATTTTTGCCTAAAATTACATTTTACAGTGAAAAACAATTAAACAAGAACAAATGTAACTTCCACCACCACCAGTCCAAATCCCTGTTTAAAAGGATGCTCTCTTGTACCTTTGCACAATTCACTAGGGTGAACTTATTTTGACATTAAAAACAAAGAGGCAGAATTGCTACAGACTTCTGCTAACTTTTTACTTTTACTGTGCTTTGCATTTCTAAAACTCTTCAGGATCAAAAAACCTTTGACTCCTCTGAACCTAACTCATATTTTTAAGGTTTAGCTCTGCTGCACAAACACCCAGGCACGTACTTGACCTCCTGAACTGGAGAGAATTGCTGCTAAATAGTCACTGGTGCTCACAGAAGACAGGAGAAATTTCAGGGGACAAAAAGTCCATATAAAATATAGGCTGCCAGATACATTTTTGATGGTAGAACCGAAGGTGGATAGTCAGACCTGCTCGGTAGGCAGCAAGGGATCACAACCTCACAGGCCAAGTCAGAAGGAGTAAAGCTGTCTACTTCACGTCACCCCAACCACACCACCCTTTTTAACACATCACACCTTGGATTTCCTGAACACCCAGTCTTACAGAAACCATCTTGCACAATACAAGTCTACTATTTGCCCTAGAAATTTCTCTGGGTTTTTTTTTTTGGTTTGTTTGTTTGGTTTTGCTTTAAATCCCATGTATTTAAACACAGAGTTCTCCAAGGCACTAAGTGAGGCTGAAGGAAGTGATGGGTAACAGTACCTTTAGCTTTATGATTTCAGGGTTGTACTGTACAGCGTCTCCCCAGTCCCGCATGAGCGCAGCCGTCGGCAGGTCTTTGTAAGCCAACGTGGTAATGTATTCGCTTGCTCCGCCACGGACAAGGGCGATGAAATCTTCCACAAACTGTTTTTGGGAGGTGCTGTCTGCAAAAAGGCGGTCAGAAAGTGGTCAGCTCTGCTCAGGTATGGCTTTGTGGATTGCAGATGAGATACAAGCTCAGAGCAAAACACCCCTGTATGACCACCCATCCCAATGAGAGAGGAAAGGAAAAAGGCCACAGTGTTTCATACCTGTTTAGGTTGGAAGGGACTTTAAAAGATCATTGAGTTCCAGCCCCACTGCCGCGGGCAGGGACACCTCCCACTAGAGCAGGTTGCTCCAAGCCCCATCCAGCCTGGCCTTGAACACTTCCAGGAATGGGGCAGCCACAGCTTCCCTGGGCAAACCATTCCAGTGCCTCACCGCCCTCACAGGAAAGAATTCCTTTCTAGAATCTAGAATCTAGAATTCCTTTCTAAATCTCCCCTCTTCCAATTTAAAGCTGCTACCCCTTGTCCTATCACTACACTCCCTCTCCAGCTCTCCTGTAGGCTCCCTTCTGACACTGGAAGGCTGCTATAATTTGCTGACTCTCCTCCTCCCTTGTAGCATCCATCCTCCTCTCCTGCACCCTACATCTATCCCCCTAACTTTCCTCCCTATGGTTATGAGCTTGCAGGTCCTTCCACAGCCTGATGCTCCCCACCACCATGAATATTGCCTGTTCTCCTCCATATACCTTCAGGTGAACCCTCCTCCCACTGCAACACTCCCAGCTTCCCATGTGTGTCCTAAGGTCCCCACAATACCATTACCTCCCTGCTTTCCCCATTTGGTTTTTTTTGGGTCCAAAAGGCTGCTTTGCTGAGAGGTGGGGGGACTGGTAACGCAGCACCAGCCAGGTGGGTAATAGTAGATCTGTCTCTGCTTTTCCCTGAGACATTGAGCAGATATTTTTTTCTCTACCTAACAAAGAAAACCTTGCAAAACCCCAAGCTTTGAGACATCTACACCTCTGTTAATCTTGGCTGGGGTTAGCCAGCAGACTCAAAAGCAGCTGTGAAGGAGTGGAGGAATCTTTCAAGCAGGCAAGGTCAAAAATCTTCTTTTCACTGTGACAAAGGCTAGAAATGAAATGGCAAAGTGTTTCATACTTACTTCCGACCTCATTTAAAAGGGCTTTACAGCCAGCTACATTTATTCCAACGTTCACATAGACAACCTTAATAAGTGCACCAACGTTAAAGCCATACTGCGCACATTTCTGGACATCACTCAGAGAATAACCTTAAAAAGCACAAAAAAAAAAAAAAGTAGCATTTTAATACAACTGCTCAATGTTTTACGTCCATACATGCATAAAATGTTAATTGATAAATATTTTTCCTTTGGAAAAAAAGGAGATGAGATGACAAAGCTTTTTTTTTTTTTTTAATTTTACCAGATCTGTATGGAATGAAATTAAATGAAAACTCTACATTTTACAGAACTTTGAAACCAAGTGCAAATGCAAGGTAAACGCTGGAAGAGGCTTTTAACGACTAACTCAGCTGTGCTGGGTTTTGCAGAGCTGCTATGGGCAGGAGCCTGGCCACACCAGTGACTTAAAACACCAAACTTCCTTAACAAAGGATGACCCACCACCCATCCCCATCAGCAGGAGCCAGGCTTTTAAAGAGTAACTGATGAAGATGCTTTTCCTCCCTTTGGTGGCTCGTATTTCCAACTCTTTGCTGCCAGAAGAGTCTTAATTGTTCCATGGAAGTTTCTCCATGAAGCTCTACTATAACCTGTTTCCTGGCATATAAGAATTTATCCCAAAAATCTGTAAATCTGTCATATCTTCTTCTCCAAAGTAATTCTCCAAACTCCTTGCTGTCCTGACACTCAAGAATATTTAAGTAGTTATTGTGGTGAAACATTGGATATAACACTCGAGGATCATTTTTCTCCTACTTTTTTGTTGTAATCCCCCACATTTCCCTCAATTCTTTACTCTTTTTTTTTGTTAAACTCGTATCTTGCAGATGTTAACACGACCTCACAACACAAATATCACTGTATGGCCATCCTGTTCTTATGCTCTTCTGATACATCTGATATTGGCCAGTTTCAGGGTGGTCCCTATTAACGCTCATAATCCACATGCACCTGAAGACAGGAACCGCTATTTTATCACATCCTTGTACAGCACAGTCCAGACCTCTCTCCTGCCATCTTTCCCACAGAAAGCAAAAAATCATGAACCACAGACACATGTGGCATATTAGATTATATGCAACAGCCATGCAGATACTAGATCTGCCAAAGAAGACATGATTTCCAGCCCTAACAGTAGAAATGTAGTGAGGGTTTTGAAGGGAAAAAGCTGAACTCTCAGACTGGACCTACCAAACCCCAGTGAGAACTTATAGCCCAGCACCGGGGATAGTCTGAAAATGCTGGTACTATTGCAGGATCCTGACCTCAGTCAGCAGACACTCTCAGGTAGCGTTTTGATGCTAATAGTTCAAACCCATCAGTTCAAACATACGTGGCTTTTAATGGGCCCACACCAACAGCAGAGAAATTGGGCAGTGCTAATGTTCTGAATATCGGAAATCTGAACCTAAATTCTGTCCCTCCGGGCTGTGCCTGACTACAGGATAAGCAACTTCCTAGACAGCAGAAGAGCAAACAGACTTGAGTGTCACACGCAGCGGAGTCCACTAAATGCTTTCACAAATAGACAGCGAAGGCAGTTACTCACTCCCATGCCAATGAATAAATAAGAGAGTGCAGCTATTGATTAATGTCACACGGCTTGCTCTATCCTACACAACCATCATCATTCCTCGCAAAAAAATAAGAAGCCAGAGTCAAAGAGCAAGAGCAATGTCAGGCACAAGAGTCACCCAGCAAATTATTTACTGTTTCCTACATGCTGGAAAAGCTCTTGAGGCTAAAGGTGTTTCAAAACTGACATTCGAAAGGCAATGGAAAAAGAACTTAGGTGAAGGTTTTCAAAGCTAACAAAAGCGTTAAGCTACACGATTCTCATTCATCTCAACATCTTGTCAGCCTCCAAAACGTGTTGTCTAAAATACTTGCTACAGGGCCCTTTTTATGAAGTGGCAGCACCCACAGCCTGAGCACGAGATGAAGCCCATGATGCTGAGCATGCTTCGAAAACCAGGCTCTTTATTCATTGCCATAAAGCACTTCTACTCCCGTATTTCCTGCAGCCTTTCTTTGAGACGCTGTTGATTCCTTCCTCCACCCTCTCTCTGTTCTGGCCTTGGACCTAAACCGTCACTGAGTGCCTGAAGAAGGGTCTGCCCACCAAAAAGCTGGCCCCAAAGCTTTTCCGCTACCACCAGATGCACATACCTGCTTTTTGGAGCGCGTTGCTGTTCAGGACTAAAGTATACTCGTAGATGCCACCCATGACAGCCTCCGTGATGTAATGGGTGCCGTAGTCTCTGTAGAGCTCTCGGTACTCCCCGTAGCTGTACTCTAAGGGGAGCTGATGGAGCCTCTGCAGGAACTCGTAATGCAGCATCAAGGCTCGGGGTTTCAGCTTATAAAGAGCCACAGTCAGCTCAGAACGGGCATGAATAAATTTGCTGGACTACATGAAATGCAGAAACACAAGAATCCAGAAGTGAGGGATGTCGTTCTTGCAGCAATGCATAGTTATTTGCCATTAAACAATTAACACTGGCTGGGATTTGTCAAGTTAACACTTTGCAACTGGAAATCTTTTAACTTAGCAAAACCAAAATGTCTAGTAGTAAAGTTTCTGAAAATCAGAATTCTGACTGGTATTACAGAGAGAGAAGGAGGAGGAAGTGGGAAAGACACACATTACAGGTTAGGTGATGGCTCTGGGACTGGGACATGGGGACAGCCAGGCTCTAGGCTCTGCTCTGACAGATCCAGGATGCAGAGACACAAGCAGCATCCCAAGAGACTTCTTTACTCCTAATAATCTTGACCAGCCTGTGCCTTTCACAATCTCTTGAAAAATGTTGACATCTGAAATCATGATATATACATCAACTGGAAATTCCCTATCTCGTCTAAGTTTATGTTATGCAGAACATGCCATTACCAAAACTCAAAGGAAAAAGAAAACACAAACACTCACACACATACACATATTTATATGTTTCTGTATAGAGAGACATATATGTGTACGTATATATATATTATATATCCCCATTCTGGTATAAAAGTCAGGAACAGAAGAGGTCTTTCGAAACGATTTAGTGTCCAGTTGTTTGGGCCAGCAAGACAAGCACAGCAAGGGGGTTTCAATATAAAACTCTGTAGCTTAATAAAGTCAAGACTTAGTGTTGGGTTTCTTTATGGATATCTATTGCAAATGCTTCTCCTGCACCTCTGAGCTTGTCATGGGAAATGCCTCTTTGCAGGAAGCAAATGCAAGTTTAATAGCAACAAGGAATGCTCTGCCATTTGTGAGTGCACTTTATACTGAGGGGAGAGACATGGACCAGCAGTGCTATTAAACCATTGACAAGAGCTGGGGTTGTTTACAGCAATAACAGATGAAAAAAAGAAATCAAATGATGGCACACACTACCTCAGACTGTATCTCATAAAGCAGTCCTAGGAGTTATAGATTAAAGCATCTCCAGCCAGCTTAAAGTGTGCATCACATCACAGCTGTGACCAAATCTCTACAGATGAGACTGGAAGTGATTGCACCATCCCTGTTTTGGGGGGTGGTGGTGTGTCTCCTGAGCTGGTGAACGATGCACTCGGCAGACACACCACGTCAGCTAAAATAAGGTGGCATGTGTTAGTCTATAATTAAACTCATGGAAGGGCAGCTAGCAGTTTTCATTCTGTGTTCTTGTCAAGGCTGCCCTACAGTTGAACGGATTGGCTTTGCTGTTTGCATTATCATTTACCGAAGTGACAGTCCCTGCCTGGCTGAGCCCACCTGAAAGAGGGATGGCCCCTCACGTGTGAGATGACATTCTGCAGTTGTCACACACTCCATAGCCATCCACCCCACAGACTGGTTTCTGGACTGTGTGTACAGGTGCAGAAATTTCTGGAACTGTAGAAAATCCTGTTTTCCCTTCTTTCACCCCAGATTTCTCTACTAATCATTGTAACTCACCCAAGAAGGCAGAGGAAGCTCTGGGCTCCTGGTTTCATTGGCTAATTCCCAATTCTACCTGCACAGATTCCCTTGAGGCAGTCACTGTGTTGGTTGCTCCCACCCCCCTCCCACCTGCCAGACTGTTTGGGCATCACAGAATAATCAGGGTTGGAAAGGACATCGAGTCCAACCATACACACACAAAAGCCCCTACAATCTCGGCCACTAGAGCATGCCCTGAAGTGCCACATCTACATGTTTCTCAAATACCTGCAGGGATGGTGACCTCCGTGGGCAGGCCGTTCCAGTGACTGACCACTCTTTCAGTAAAGTCATTCTTCCTAATATCTAGAATCCTAGAGTGGTTTGGGCTGTGGTAAGAACTTTTTAATAGCTGGAAGGGCAAAGTGCAGAGCATCCCATGGCTGGGTGCAGCACGGAGACCCTGCTATCAGTGTCACTTGTACATAGAATCACAGAATCACAGAATTGTCATGGTTGGAAAGGATCACTGAGATCACCAAGTCCAACCATGCACAAAACACAACCCACACCCTACAATCTCGGCCACTAGAACATGTCCTGAAGTGCCACATCTACTCGTTTCTTAAATACCTCCAGGGATACTCAACCATGTTCCCAGGCAGGCCGTTTCAGTGCCTAACCATGGAATCACAGAATTGTCAGAGTTGGAAGGTACCTCTAGAGATCATATAGTCCAGCTCCTCTGCTAACACAGGATTGCCCAGAGCACATCACTCAGGATTGCATCCAGGCAGGTCTTGAAAATCTCCAGAAAAGGGGACTCCACAACCTCCCTGGGCAGCCTGTTCCAGGGCTCTGTTACCTTCAGTGGAAAGAAGTTTTTCCTCATATTTGAATGGAACTTCCTGTGTTCCAGCTTGTGCCTCTTGCTCTTTGTCCTATCACTAGAAACCACTGAAAAGAGTCTGTCTCCATCCTCCTTCAACCCACCCTTTAGGTACTTGTAAACATAGATAAGGTCTCCCCTCAGCCTTTCCAGGCTAAAGAGCCCCAGCTGTGTGCTGTAAACACAGATGAAGGTGTTGTGGCCTTAGTAAAACACTTGACCAATACAAACTGCAAAATCCAATCTGGAAGAAAGATTTCATTTATCCTAGTCCTGGCTGTTGACCCGATGATGGGGTTCAAAACCGATACACACCCCCAAACAGATAATGCGTTCGCAGAGAATTAAGTGGAGCAGCACTTACAGTTGAAGAAAATCTTTTCGTCCTCTCAATGAACTTCTTGATCCTCTTATCGTCTGAACTGAAACCAAGCTCAAACAATCCTGGTATTTTTATACCAAAGCCGAAGCTAAAATGTGATTCTTTTTCCTTCAGGACATTGCTTTCATAATTTGAGTAGGAGTCATACTCAGTCATTGTAAATTCATATTTGCCTTTGGTCTAAACAGGAAGCAAAAACAAGACATTCAATTTCCTGCATAGTGATTGTATACCTGAAGCATGAGGAAGGAATACAGACACAAATATACTTGTGAATTAATGCTTGCACTTTGAAGATGAAAAGCCTGGTATAATTGCAAAGCAGTATTATTATTAACACCGGTACTTCAAGAATACTTGACTTAGAGCAGCAGGAAAGCTACTATCTCTCCATACCGCAAGGACCTCGGGCTTTTACTTAATATGTCAACCTTATGCAAAGAAGGTGAAATTTTAAACATAGGCATCAATTAAAGTATGAACTCTAAGAGGAAAAGGTTTCCTAATGGGCAGCATTCAAAAATATCACACTGTGTCATCAAGAGCATTAAGGTCAAATATATAATAATTGAAATACAGCCTTGATGCACCACAGAAAGGAGCTTGGTGCTGCTTTCGCTTTCCCACCGGTGTGCTGCTACATGCGAGGCTGCATGGAGAAAGCCTAATGAGAAGGATTTGCATTGAGGGAGCTGGAAACGAGAGGATTTGCAGCTCTGAGAAAACAACAATTTATGTTTGGACCCGCCAGTGGTGTGCTCCTTAGGAACAAACAGCTGGGATACCTGACCTTGCCACCATGTCTTCTTCTAACTGCAAACCTCTCCCAGACCAATCGTACTGGGACCTAACACCAAAATAATGCACAAACCCTCACGGATTCTGGCTAAACAGTGAAGTTGAGAGACACGCTCAAGTCTATTATTTTTAAGGATAAAAGGCTTTTAGGTCTTGCATGCTGAGAGACTGAGTTTGGACCATTTGCCATGGAAGCTGGGACTGGAACAGCATGTGCCATTGAGGCCTGGCTCTTGTTGCCCACCTTCTCATCCTCTTTGAGGCTTCTCCTCCTTGGAGCTTTCCCAGCCTGGCTTTCAGGGCGCCCTACACTTCCGTTTAAAATTAACCTCCCTGTGCCCAGTTGGTGGCTTTCAGGTCCTCCTGTACAGATGGCACCGGGAAGGTTAAGCTCAGTTTTTGCAATGACAAGGTGCAAGAGAACCTGGCTATCTATTCCAATACACACGGGTGCTAAAAGGGGATGTGACCAACTTCATAGAGTGCATGGGGAATGATGAAGCTCTAGAAGTAGGGCTAAATTGAGTGCCATCCCATTTGATCTCATGAGTTTTCTAATTCTTTATAAAATTATTTAGTCATGAAGCTTTACCAGTATTACTCACCAGTTTTATTGGAATATATGTTTATTTTCAGGCAAACCTGACACATACCTCTGGCAAATAGCTTTCTACATTGTATGGCTTTCTGAATCTTGTGTCCATGATATAATGGGGAGAACATCCCCCAGCATAGTAACGGTGATCAAGAACTGATCCTTCCAAGTTGTTTGTAAACATATTTAACCTGTACATGAAGCATAACAACACAATATTAAGATTATCATTGATTTAGGGATAAGCATAAAATGATTTGGCTGAGAAAGGCAAAAGATGTTTTTGTTCAGTTGAGGGCTCTTTGGTTTGGTTTTGAGGGCTTCTTTATTTTGAAACCCCAAAACAAAGTTTTGTCTCTTTCACTGTCCAATCAACCCATTTGCTCCAGAAAAATCTGACTAACAAGAAAGTAAAAGACAGAGTCAAATTTTGACATGTCAATGGGTATAGTAATTACAGAAGGGTGATTTTCACCACCCAGCTAGGAAATGGCATTACTGCCACCAGCACTGGTGGCTTCTATAGCTTTTACTGGATCTCTCTGGGAAGAGCAGAACAAACTCAGTCTCTCATTTACATTTCTCTGTTCTGTTTCATCAGTCATAATCTTTGCCGAGTTGGTCAAGGATCAACCAGACGTCAGTAGGTGAGAGTGAAAATTCTCAGGAAACAAGATCTCAGCACTCGAGCAAATGTTCAACTACTCCTTGAAATCACCAGGAAGTTTTCCTTCGGTTTTAGTGGATGATGGCCAGTCATCTTAACCCATCTGCTTTGAGGAAGGATGTCACTCTCCAATCTTTTTAGATGGGATGGTTAAACGGGGCTAATGGGATCCGTGGCAGTAAAAACTGTTCTGTTTCTCACTGTCAGGACATTCTCACATCACCCTTGTGGCACACAGCTGAGAACATGGCGCTCACCTCCACAAACTCATACTCAACTAGTAACAAGAGTCATTAGAGGCAACTTTGCCAAAAACAAAAAGGATAATTGCTAATAGTCCATGTCTTATGCCTATTAATGTTCCAGGCCACTGTTAGATCTGCCTTTCCTTATTTTGGGGAGAGAGACTTGCATGATAATGACTTTGAAGCTGTAAAATATTAATTCTAATTTTAGAACAATCTGCAAAGAAGGGAAGTCCACTAAAAGCAAATTACTGAGCAATTGTAGCTTCAAAGAGATGAGAAGCATGTTCCTATAATTGTCTAACATTATTTTTAATTTTGATTAAACTCAGAAGTACAAAGCATTAGCAATGACACGTGCAGCAGTCATATCTCCAGAGAACAAGGAGGAAATTATAATTTCCCTTGCAATATGATTTTTTGCTTTTCTTTTTTTTTTTTACTTAATGTAAAAAGCATTTTTTCCTGCAAGAATGAGCAAAGACTCTTTGCACACAGTCCAGTCTTACAGAAAGTTGCTGCAGTAAAAGGTGGATCGATTCAGATCTGTATTTGAATCTCCTAAAAGTTGTGGCTTAGTAATAGGTATGTTAATCCTACCCTTCTCACACAAAGCAGCACAATTCCACCATCTCTCACTGCTGGAGAAGAAATCCATGACATTTTCATACCCCCCGCCTCCAATTCGTACACTGTGCAAAAATACAAATCCATAGCCAGGTTCAGATTTTAGGTAACCTACCTGTGGTGGTGCAACCTCCTCCCCCACCTTAGGCCACTCAGTACTTGGTGTGATTTCCCTCTGCCTGGGCCACATAATAACCCAACATAAAACAGGAAAGACGGTGAAGGGCAATGGACCAGAATGTTATGGGAACCCCTTAACACCTGGACCACATACCACTCAACATAAACCAGGAAAGAATGCAAAGGGCCATGGACCAGAACGTTATGGCAACCCTTTAGTGCACCTGGTTCCCGTGTCCTCTATTGCCTGGAAACAGCCGATAACCCTCTGGCAGTACCAGGATCATGGCCCAAAGAGAGAGGGTGACACCAGAACCTCAAGATCTGGAGGAACGTTCCAGAATATCCCATTATCCAAGTTGGGCTGGAGTGGAAAAGTACCTGATGAAAGTCAATTATCTCAGACCCTGTAAATAGCAACTCTGGAGAGAGACCCTTTTGAGTTCTCCTGGGTTGCAGAGGCCTGTGACCATCATCTCCCCTGAGCTAGGACACTGCTCAGTCTGACATCTCAAGGGCTAAAGGGCCAGGGTAAGTCAACCTTCTTGAGTCTCAATTATCACCTGCTGAGGAATGTCAATGCACTAAGAGCATCTACTCTGAACTTGAGAAGAGGGAAATTTTAACCACAGGCTAGTCTCATCCACCTCTATCTACCGATGTGTTTCTGACATACACATTAGCTTTCACATGTATGGCTGTATCCAAATATTTTCTGTCTGTGTATGTGTGTGTTCAAATGTTTTTGCATTCATACACATACATATTGATTACGGAAAAGGGACACTCCCTGGAGTCACCCTCTGCAAAGTCACCTTGGTCCTAGCAGTTGAAGACACAGGGTTATGTGTGTGACTCCTCCAGCGGTGTGTATTTGTATGTTTTGATGTTTATACAAATATATTGATTTAGAATACCTTAGAGTTAAGTTAGTGTAAATCTTGTCATTTTTGAATCTGTCATTAAGTCGCTGTACAATTATTTTGTTAAATCACCGTGTAAATCCTTAAAGTGGTTAATGATTAAGTGCTGCTAAAATTTAACCTCTTGATTTACCTCAAATTATAAATAAATTTTTAATTGCTGCTGAGTCATAACCATGTCAAATATTTCCATCCTTGACACCAAGACACTGATTTAAGTCACTCTATGAAGACTAGTATAGCTGTATGTTCAGATTTTAACAAACCCTCCTCTGCTTTTATTTCAAAAGCACAGTTTGAAGTACTCTCTTGGTTCCTAAAGGCTAGGGTTCCTGCGCCCCACAGACTGAATTAGGCCAGAGTCTAACTCTACTTACATCTGTGCAAAATAACTGGATTATTGAAACCCTCCCACTCATTAATTTAAGGGCAAGTACCTGTAGATATTAGAGAAATGTTTGGTGTTGACATTTCCCTCTTCACCCACCAGGTTTTGGCAACACAAAGAGCACACACAGGCTCCCGCAGGACACATTTGCGAGCTGAGCTGATGATCTCCGCAGGGTGAATGCTCCTGGGGACATCGGGGACTTCTACTCACCTCATCTCTCTCCAAAAGACTCAGGGAATCCATCAGGACTTTCCCACCAGGCTTTGGACCAGGACCCCAGAGGTTGTGGGATCCCTACTCCTGGCTACAGCAATCACTACAGCTTTTCTCTGTTCAATGGGTATGACTGAAGCCACAATAAGACCAGTATTATTTTTAAGTAAGAAAACATCTCATGAAGGTCACCGACTTACCCTTTTGCCAGATTCTCTATTCCCCAGTATTCCTCCATCTTCTGGTCACATTTTTTAAACACTTTTTTGCAGTTTTTTTCATCTGACTGGTCTCCGCAGTCATCATCCCCATTACAGAGCAGCCTCCGTGTAATGCATCTCCCTAGGACACAAGCAAAAAATTCCTTATAAAGCAATGTATTGCCTTGCTTACTGGTAATTTTGCAAAAGCACGGTCCCTGACTTAGTCTAGAAACAAAAGACAAGACTCCTTTGGTGAATGGTTCAACACTAGCTGCAAAATATTTCCTCTCTATCTGCGTGGAAAAACTCAGATTTTTAATCATTAAACTCCATCTGCTCAGTTTTGCTCAAAACTTTCAAAATCTTAAAATTCCTAGGAAAAAAATAATCCCTAATTGAAAGTACAAAAAGGGGCAGACTTTTTTTGTTGCTAAATTTTTTTTTAGTTTTGAGACAAAAAACATGCTGGAGACTGTTCAGCAGACCTTGCATGTGGTATTATTATTTTTCCCCCTTCCCGTATGCATAATTCCTGAATTCTTGTTTTTCAGTCTCACCAAAGCACTAGCCTGGTGGGGCAGAGATTAGAGCCACCTTCCTTTTCCCCATCTCCTCTGACCCAGCACCCTGCTCCTTGCACACTGTCCTCTCCGCTGCCAGGGTGTAGATGCAAAGCAGAGGCTGATGAGGTTTTGGACACAGCTAACTGCTGCCTGGCTTCCCTACACTGCTTACTGTGTTCCCAGATAATTAGTCATTGAAAAGGATGGAGGGAAATGCCGCAAGGACCTCCGTCATAACCTGCTGTGCTCTTGGGCACATGTCAGGGATGCCCAGTGCATGTTCTCCTGCTGTTGTCAGATCCACTTGTGCTACAGATTTTACTGATATAACTGGGTTTTAACTTGGAATCATACATTGGTTAGAGTTGGAAGGGACCTTAAAGATCATCATCAAGTTCCAATCCCCTGCCATGGGCAGGGACACCACCCACTAGACCAGGTTGCTCAAATCCCCATCCAACCTAGCTTTAAACACTCCTAGGGATGGGGCAGCCACAACTGCCCTGGGCAACCTGTTCCAGTGTCTCACCACCCTCACAGGAAAGAATTTCTTTCTGGTATCTAATCTAAGTCTCCCCTCTTTCAATTTAAAGCTGTTACCCCTTGTCCTGTCACTACTCTTCCTGACAGCTCTCCTGTAGGCTCCCTTCTGACACTGGAAGGCTGCTATAAGGTCTCCCTGGAGCCTTCTTTTCTCCAGGCTGAACAACCCCAACTCCCTCTGCCTGTCTTCATCGGAGAGGTGCTCCATCCCTCTGCTCATCTTCGTGGCCCTCTGCTGGACCCATTCCACATTCCAACAGGTCAATGTCCTTTCTGTGTTGAGGACTCCAGAGATGGACACAGTGCTCCAGGTGGGGTCTCATGAGCGCAGAGTAGAGGGGTAGAACTTCCCGCTTGGAGATTTCAAAGGCAGGCTTTAGACTGACAGACGCTGGCTGATAGAGTCAAAATCACTGACACAAACACAACACAAGTATGGATGGACCCGGACCAACTCCTGACATCTCTTTGGCCCAGCAAACCCTTGTAGAAGCAGAAAGTTCAGCATGGTGGTGTCAGAGATGCCACCTGAGCAGCACCACTTCTCACTCTGTAAGTCCTTACCTGTAACTGCACACACAAACCCATCACATCTGACTTTATTCCTGCAAGGATTATTCGTAACACAATCTTCGGTTTCTTTGTCAGAGTAATCACATGGATCTCCATTGAACTGAGAAGGTTGTTCCAGGCGGGCAAATCTGTACTGTGATGAAATAAAAAATATTGACTCAAGTGCACAGAAATTGTGAATTTCACGCTTGCCTAGTTAAAAAACAAACTTTGTGTCGGGGAAATATGATCTAAGAGTACTGTCATATAAAAAAAAAAAAGTGTCAGTAAGAAGCGTGACGCTGGTAACGGGCCTCATTTCAAAGGATTCTGATCTGCAGCAGTTATAATTTTACTAAGGAAGGACCGAGGATTGGAAGGGATGAAGGAAAGTTTGCTTTTCTTTGACAGCTTGTTTAAATGAGCCTGACAGGGTAGTGCGGGCATTTGCAAGAATAAGGAAGGATTCAGTTACATCTCCTCTCTTTCAATTAGCGCTGGTAACGACATCCCTTGTTATTTTCTGTCAGTGTATTTACTTGGCCCTCTGTATCATTAGGGATTTTTTTCCGCCCACAACACTGCTGTGAAGCAGTCAATTACTCTGTCCAATATGTTAGCCCTCCTTTTCTTCCTAGCTTTTAAGATTAACTCTTTGATATGAAGCTTCAGTCTTCCCAACTCCCATCACTGGTTATTCCCACATAAGCCTGAGAACGGCTTCTCCAACTTGTTAGAAGAGGTCCCTCCAGCAAGAGGGATTTTACTCTTCACACTATTGGGGTCATTACTTTCGTTTGATGGGACTTCTTGGGTAGAAAATGCTCATTGGCAGAAAAGAAAAAGCATCTTAATCCTGAGAGGCACTGAGTGTCTCCAGCTCCCACAGGGGACCATTAGTGGGGATGGTGCCTTGCACTGATGCTGGAAGAGGACTGTGTTGGTGAGAAAGTCCCTGTAAAGCCTGGGCTTCCCACCTGTGCTTTCACCAAGTCTGGGATAACACCTCCTCAGGACAGTAAGGTGGCCTGGGAACCACTGGATTTACTGAAGAACTAAAAGCTACCTGAAAGCAAAAGCCTGCAGCCTCACCTGTACAGGACTTTCCTCAGCAGCTCACCAGTTTGCCCAACCCCACGGACAAAAAAGACAAGGCTTGGAGGAGGTCCTCCATCCCGGTTTCTCAAACTTCATGCCTAGACCACAAACACTCACCCTTTTCTTTTGACAGGGATCACATCTGCTCCAAGAGGACCAGGCGGAGAGCACACAGTTACGGGGCTCTGGCCGGTTTCTCACTGACCGGGCCCACCTGCCGTTGGCTATGCTCTTGTTGGTGCTGCTGAGGTTAAGGGTCTCCTCTTCACCACTGCATTCAATAACAGAAGAGCTTTATCATGTGAAACCCTTGAGATGCAAGTACAAAGCAACTTGGCCTATTACTGTATAAAAGTACATGCCAAAAAGAACTAATGCTTCTTAGACCTCAGCAAATCTTCCATGCAACCTCTAGGTCTCAGTACTTGTTTCATACTGGCATTAATTATGTATGAATCCTTACCCATGCTTCAATGCCCAAAAGCTGACCTAGTCCTCTATACCACTAATATGAAAGTAAGTCTGCAGAGCACTCAGGACAGGTGACGACAAGACACACATTTCAGCTGGCCAGCATGAAAAACTCAACCCACATCCCATCAACCTGGGCTTCATCTTAAGCTGTGCAAGCCCTACCAGATAACCTGGCCGAGTGGCCAGCGGTAAAATCTGCACCATCAGTTGCTGCCCCATCGCTCCCTGCTGCTTGCTGTATGGGCAGCACTTTGGTACCTTGCTGCCATACACAATGACCAACTCCAAGGTGGGACACCTCAGTGACAAACACTCATGGCAACACTAAGGACGGGCATGCACTCAGCATTTTTTTGAAACCAACCTTAAGCCCCTACCTTTGCTGAGCAGCATATTTTTTCTCAAGCTGGCCAAACCTGTTCATCCTGGACTCTATTTTCAGTTCCCAATAAACAGTCGTTAACCAACTAATTCCATTCATCCCAGCAGTGAACCAGAACCCCAAATGTGAGCCTTCACTCTTTACCCCAGCCCCTCTCCTGCTCCCCTCACATGACAACTGTCTCCAAGATTTCCACGATGACCCAGCTAAAATGCTGCCGACTCTTTTGGTGGATTCAGTGTTTCTGATTAAATCCTCATCCCAGACAAATGCTTCCTTGTAGCACCTAATCTAAGTGGGAAGCTGTAGTAAAATGTTAACAGTTTCTTTTCGTACCCACTTTGACAAGTAAACTACCGCAGCAGTGTCCCCAATTCTTCCACCAGGACAAGGAATAGCATCAGTTGAAGCTTTAAGTATGATTTAGTGCCTGGCAAGGGGCTCCCATTACTGCGTATTAAAAATCACATGGAGTAAAGGAATTACAAAAACTCATCAGCTCGCTGAGGCATGAAATCAGAGCTCAAAGTTCAGGGAACAGTGGAAAAATATAGTTAGATTGGAAAGATTACAGTCACTGATTGACTGCAGTCCTCCGGAAGAGCAGTATCTATTAAGCTAGCAGAGAAAGAAACAACTGTTAGCCGGACTCTTGCCATTTACCTGCTCAAAGAAAACAAAAGCCCATCCTTCCGGCACACTGTCGGGCAGCTAGCACAGGAGGAGGCTGCACATTGCAAATGGCACACTACAACATGACCGTGGCAATCTGTCATCTCAGATTTATCAACCAGGGTTATTTTTCCAAAGGCAGACACGTTGCACCATCTTAACTTCAAAAGAATATCCTTCGTTATCCATTAGAAATACGGAAATCGCTCCAGACAGTAATTATGTGCCATCCAACGCGAAAGCAGAGAGTCTGTACTGATTTTCACTCTTTTATCTTATCACCCCCCGCCTCCCCGGACACGGCTTTGGAAACATTCACTCACCCAAAGCCATGAACGGTGAGGCCACCCAGGACGGCATAAAGCAGCAAGAGTTTGATGGGGGCCAGAGCAAACGCTGTACGTGCTGCGCTCATCGCCCCGAGGTTCCATCGGCGAGTGGAGACCGCCACCGCTCCCATTCCGTCTGCCTGGGGCAGGGAGGGTGAAGGTGGGGGTGGTTGAAAACGGTTCAAGTAGAAAAAGATAAATTACAGGGTGGTTTTGCCACACGGCAAACAGCAGATGACCCACCACCTGGCAGATTCACAAGGTAAACGTTGCATTTGTTAGTACACAGCTTTCTGGAGGCAAGGAGGAAAGAAGCAAAGATCTGTCCAGAAGCAATTTACGCTTTCATTTGTAATGCTCCTTTCAAGGGAAGGGGAAAAATGAATATTTCAACAAATGAAACATGCTCCAGTCTTGGCAAGAGGGAAGCGATAAGTAAACTAAACTCAGCTTTCTAGGAATAGAGTCGACTGCAAAATCATTTATTTATTTCTGCTTTTCATGCCTGCCTTCAAGAGGAAGGCCAGGCGTCAGCAGTTTTTCTGACTGCTCGGGGAAAGCCTCCATCCCAGAGAGTGAGAGTGCCCTTTGCTGCCTCTCAGTGGGGCTCGCAGTATGGGGAAAAGACAAGAGACCCATCTCTGGCTGGGCCTGTCCATAGACATCCTCTGCTCCACATACCCAAAGCCTTGAGCCCACGGGAGGAAGACCTGTTGTGGTATCAAATTAAACATCTTGCCATTTTCCAGCTACTACATCAAGTCAATCTCTCTCTTGAATGGTCTTAACAGGGGCAGAGAACTTACCTAGGGCTGATTCCCATCAGTTCAGTTGGGCCTTCAAAGGCACATCAGGATCTTCAGAACCTTGTAGAATTTTCCTTCTGTTGCCTGTTGAGGCAGCCTTCATGTCCCACTTCAGGTATAGTTCCTTTAGATTCCTGAGACACAGCCGTCTTTCCCTTTATTGTCCTAATTAACCTTAAGCTACAATGAGAGTCTTAGGGGGCGAAAAGTTCTCTCAGTCTGTAGTTCTCTGCACAAAATGATGAATATCATTGTGCTTTTCCACTCTTGCTGGACAAGCAGACGTTCTTTGACCAGTTGCACTGTCTACAGCTATGACTTTTAACAGCACAGCATCTCACCCTGGGCTAAATCCATGTGCTTTGATGATACAAAGAATAAATACATTTTAATTTGCTCATTATGGGAATGATGGATGCTCCAAATAGAATTAATCACATTCACTAATACAAAACAAACCCGACAACCTCAGCACCATTACCTGGCCAAGTGCTACACCACTTAATGTGTCATAGTTACCTTACAAATGACATTATTCTGACTGCGGAGCCATGTCTCCGCAAAATAAGCTACTGGCTCCTGCATCCTTCTAGTTTGGCAGCTTGATGGTAACAATTTAACACACAGAGAAGCACGTCAACTGATTCCTTTTGGGAATCTGCTCCGAATAAAGAGATTGTGTCTCAGGCAGCCCGTTTTTTAACCCAATGTTACTGAAGAGGCAGCCGGTGATTAACTGCCCTTTCATCTCCACAAACTGTTAGGAAAGATGGCTTAGGCTGCCCAAAGCTTTTTGTTTGCCTTTTTTTGCTTTATGTTTTTGTTTCAAATGACTTTGCCCCAGACTAAAACCCAAGACGTGCTTATGCGATACGGCTTGCTCAACCTCTTGACACAATTGATTTAGCTGTTAATCATTAGCAGGTGGCAAAAACCAAAAACCCCACGCTTTTACAGGAAAGACCTCTTCACAGGCAGGACCTTTGCTGGCTGGGAAATGCAGTACACATCCAATATTGCAATGGCAGCAAAAGAGAAGCAAAGATTACAGCCATGGAGCACCCTCACAGATTTAACTGCAAACCGTGAGAGTGATCCCAGCGTGTGAAGGTCTCAAAGCAACCTGCTCCTCTTTTGCTGCCTCTCACCACACGCATCTTAGTGGTGACCATGCTTGTTCCTGAATTAGCAGAAAAAAGTTTGGTCAAAACAACAGCAGAGACCCAGGAGACGGAATTTCCTACACGTTAATGTACTTTTCAGAGAGAACTGAAAAGCAAAATCAGGTTTGCCAATGTGATTTATAATCTGCTTTCATTAGAGGTCGGTCTAACGTGTAAAATTCATGACCACCACCACAGCTCCCTTTCCACATCCTTGTAGTTTGGGGCTTAGTGGGTCTGGGGATCAGCGGGAATGTCGCTTTGTAACACCGGCTGTGTCCTCTTTCCCCAGTCTTGATCCTTCTTCGCTGCTGACTGTAATAGCAGTGGCTGTCTTGCTGAGCTGTTGTTAAGTCCCAAAGCACTTAGCGCTAACAACACTCTAAGTCACCGAATGTGGGTTTCATCACACCTGAAAATGAAGCCTCGCTGAGCGTCCATCATGAACACCAAGCTCTCAAGCGCAACGCATCTTTTGCAGAGTTCGTAACACCAACAGAAGTTTGTGACCCTTGCTCCCTGTAAATAAAACCTGTACAGTTTCACCAAGGATGATTTTCTTTTTTAACTGGCAGTTTCCTCTCCAAAGAACAACTGCGAAACACAACAGAGGCGAAAGGTTCTCCCTGAGAAAGGTTAGATTGAAGCCAGCAAGCAGCTGTTTATGGTACTCTTAGTGCCCCTCTCAGAAAGAATTTATTTTTCTTCTTCTCTGAGACAATCTTTTCATTCCCTGCTTTGTAACTCGTAATGTATTTATTGCCTTCTGCAGAAGAACACAACCAGCTCATTCAAAGGTAAGAGGAGGCTCGCCCACCGATTTTAATGGTGAAGAACATAAGGTGCCAAACACACAGTAACATTTACCAGTAGGAAACCCTACGGAATATTTTCAGCTGTTCACTACAACCGACTCTGTGAGATCACCATTTATTGTTACTAATAGTCGTTTTCTGGTGATCAGGCTGGTTTCTGAAAAGCCCTAGATATTAAAAAAAATCACCTTGTTGAGCTTAATTCTCCTTTTCTGCCTTTTGACTCACTAAAAATAAGGCCTCAGCCCAAACTGGGCACAGGTTCATCTACTTCAAAATATCTAAGTTCCTGTGAAGATAGGAAGACAAGGGCTGCAGTAAGGAATAGACAAAGAAAACACCACCACACCACATGCCTTGCCTCTATCTCCTCTCCGCTAGAATTCAGGAAAACACACAAACCCATTTTCAAACGAGAAACCGCATTTTTAAAAGAAAAAAACAAACACCAAGACACTCACAATCTCAGTATGTCAAATAGCACAAAGTTTAAATGCAACATCTTAAAGCCTTTTAACTCCTGTTTCTTTCTAACACAACTGGTTTCTGACACTGAGAGCTCTTCTCACACCCCTAATAACCATCCATTAAAGAAGACAAAGATGACACAAAAGGTCTTCACACTCCCAGTACCTGACAATAATTCTTCATAATCCTTTATTTTCACAAATGTCTGAGGCTCAATGGGCATTGATTTGCTGCCCGTTAAGCTGGTTTTCTTTTAATCTATTGTGATTTCCTTTCTTCGCTGGTCAGGAGTATTTATAGAAGTGGTGCTACAGGAGCTAAGAAATGGGGTTGAAAAGCCAGCAAATAATATCACATCTTAAAAGTCCCTTTAAAAAAAACCCCATACATTCTATATCAGAAAGCCCCTTGAATGGGTAACATCTGAGGCTATTCTTCTCATTGAGATTTTTCAGGTGCTGATAAAACATTTTAGGGGTGATAGATGAGCCACAGGGCAAACACGTCCATTGAGATAAGACTATTTAAAGCTCTAAAAACTAATAGCTGGAGAGTCGTTTCGCTAATAGACCTGATATTTCCTGCCTCCAGTAGAATAATTTTAGAAAGAGACAGGCAGCGTTACAGGTAATCAGGAAATCGTATCAGGATATCTCTCCATATTCCTCACTGTCATGCTGAAATGTATAATTCAGTTTCCCCAGACTTTCAGACAGCAACTAAAGCACACACACAAAAAAAAAATACCCTTTTTCCTTCCCCATGCAAGCTCTCTGCTTTACAGTAGGTATTTTACCAATTAAAAAAACAAAACAAAACAAAACAAAAAACTTTCTATGGGGCTAATCCTGAAAAGCAAATCACTATGAGAAGACCAACTTGTGGAAGACCTTGTCACAAGAGCTGACAGAGTCCTCTTAGAAATCAAGGCTTGTGCACCAGCAACAGGGGAGCACAGCCAGGAGCAGGGGTTGAGTCCAACTGGTTTCACAGACAGCAGCAGAACCAGAAGCCAAGAGCGGAGCGTGCAGCAGTAAAGGCAGTGACAGCAATAGTGTCAGTACAGATCTTACGGTAACGACCTAGACTCACATATTCACCCCAACCCCTCTGTTTTCTGGTTGCCATATGGACTTTCACTTTGTTCTTTCACCACTGTGTGCTTTCCATCTTGACTTAGAACGACATTGGTAGACAATGGATTCAAACCTCTGTAGAAAACTGCCAAGAGACAGCCCTGTTCATTTCTCTGAAATGGTATTTTTCTGATGGAGAACAGCATTTGCCAGAAAACAAATAAATATGAACCTGGCAGGGCATGGGTTGTTTAGAAAGAAAAGAAAGACAAAAGGAAACAGGGCATAGAAATATCTATCACAACTTAGAAAAAGGAAAAAAGAGATTAGCTTATTATTAGCAGCAACTGTCACGGTGTAGTGATTAAAGCATGTGAAATATTGCCTTTAATCCAACGTAAGCGAGTTGAAACTGCATATTCCCAGTCTATACAATCGTTTTCCCAGAAGTCACTGACATGGAAAAGAGAGATCTGTCAGAGTCCTCGCTTCTGTAAAACTGCAGGTAGATTCTGCAAACCGTTGCTAAATAAATTCTCATTACTGCAAGAGATCATGGCCTTAATTAGCATTACTTAAATGGGAACTATTTCTTGAACTAGTCATGGTGGAGCTAGATACTGTCACATACAATCTACAGACTCCTACTGCACTTAGGTTACAGCAATATTAATGTATTTTAGTACACTGACACAATACAGAAAGAATCAGATTTTTTTTTCCTGCCCTTATGAACATGGCCAACACACAGCCAGGTCATTCCTACTCTGAGATTCCTCACCATCACCAGACGAAACCATGCTTAGCTGTGTCTTATTCCACTTTAAGTTGACGCTTCAGAACTTGCTGAAAACAAACCAGATCATGTTCCTCCTTCCAAGGACATCTGAATACAGTTAGCAATGTACCAAGTCAAAATGACACTAGTAATCCCAGCATGTCTTCATCACAGCAGAATGACCTTTGTTCTTAGGTGGGATCCAAGTATTTCAACAACATTCACTGACAAAGGCAATAAACGTTTGGGCATGACCAACTAGACATTTCTGGTAGATGAGAGATCAAGAAATAAAAATACAACAAAAGATACATACACACATCCACACCTTTCTTCTTACGTACTTCTTACCCTTAGATTTCAATGTGGCATCTTGCATATTTGCAGTGCTGACTTGGCAAAAAATGGTACTATTCCTTATCTCTATTGAGAGATCCAGTACTTGGCACCTCTGAATAGCAGACAACTTTATTTTGCATGTGGCATCCATAGTTTCACACCAGCAAAACACTTCAGCCTACCTGAAGCAAGGCCCCAACCAGTAGGAAGATCCCACTGCAAGGGAAGGTGGTGTCTTTAACATGGTTTACTGGATCAAGGCTTTGCTCTCAATCCCGTGCGTATTACTGGGAACTTTGGAGGTCTTTTCCTTTCAAAATTGTCATGTTTATATTGACATTTTAAATCTTACTCGAAGAGGAAAACATGAGCAAAACTAATTACAGCTTCTCATGCCGCAAAGGCACTCAAGCTTTGGTGAGCACCGTACAGCACGGTCTCTCCCAGGAACCAGAGATTTTACAGGTGACTAAAAATACCTACTGATTTGGGATGCTTGTCTTAAAACACCCGAAAAGAGGCCAAAAAAACCAGGGAGGCAGCAATTAGAAGTGGCAAATTCAGTATTTGCAAGATAAGCAACACTTAGGGCATTTAAGATCAGGTATTCCCTAAAACTGAGGCACTTGTTTTCCTCCCTTCCCAGATGTTTTCACTGTCAAAAGTATTGCCGTGACAGACACCCAAACGGCAGCACAAGAATGGCAGAACTGCCACAAAGAGCAAAAGCTATGAAACACACTTACTGAAATGACGCCTTTTTAAAATGTTTTTATTCATAACAGTATTACATGGTGTGTTACAGAAATTAATGGAAAATTTCTAAAAATTTGTTGGGTTTTTTTTTGTTGTTGTTGCTGAATGCATTATACATAAAGTTAAAAATAATGTGTCCGTATATGTTAACAAATGGTCATTATCTGAGGTAAAGTTAAAGTAGGTTTAGAAATGTACTGCAACAGTCATTTTATCTTTCTCATCTTTATTAAAAAAATATGTGTCAGAATGCAGAAATAAAAATGAATGAAAACCACGGAGTAAACATTTTTGCAAAGAAGGTGCCCAGTACGTTATTAGATGAAAGGTCTCATCAGACACTTGGATGACTACAATCTATCAAAATATCTTTTCATGACAGGTAAAGATCAAGAACCTACGGGGGATGGTAACAGGATGGCTGGTGGGATTCCCTGGTTTTTAAATTTAAAGTGACGAATTTAGTGCTAGTGAAGGATGAGGGATTAAACAATTGCACAAGCTGGATATTTTAGTTATCTACAATACTGGTACAGTGCAGAGGCCTTCCAAGTCCTCTCAACTCAGCATCTCAACCGTGACAAGGACAGTCTAATCACATGACAAGAGAATTCAGAATTTCTTTTTATTTATGAGCGTTGGTAAAGGTAAGACAAAGGTCCACGGTGATGGTCCGGCTGTCTCTCATGAGACACTAAAATCCCAGCCTCACTCCCTCGGCACCTATTCGTTGCAAGGACAACGTAAACGATCTGCTTCCTACAAACGTGACGTCAATGGATCCTCTGAGACATAAATCTCTTCTTTTTTTTTTTTTTTTTCAACGTTTTACCCCATAAGTGGAAATGCAGTGATGATACTAAACCTCAAATGTCCATGATGAACCAAAATCGTCTCTGTGGTTCCGTATGCAGAGCAAAACCCAAAAGAGCCACTGAGGAAGAAAGTAGCACCACTGTGCAAATTAGGAAAATATTCATAAAGAAATGTCCTTCAGAAACGCTTTTACCTCTGCTTTTAATCCTGAAATACTCAATCCGCCAAGTTTTAATTCATCTTCTCCAGTTAGAAAACTTCATCTTTCTTCCGATGGGAAAATAAGATTTGTTACAAAGCTGTTTGCACATGACTAAGGGATAAGCATCAAATGACCGTGAATGGGGATAAAAGTTCTCTTCTCTGCAGGTTCGTTAGGTCTATTCACAGCTAAATTTTCATTCACATACATTCTGTAACGCACATTTCTCTAACTTCTCTAATTCAAAAGAAAAGACTGGAATCATGTTGTGAGATTTGGTTGTACGTATCAGCAATCGCCACCCCTGTTATTCTGTCTTCTAAACCATTTTTAGCTTATAATAGAGATGAAAGAAAGTAAAATATTTATAACTCCAGGCCTATTTTAATCATGACAAAAATGTAAATCCTAATGTGTCAATTTAAAAACAAAATCTGCACAATAACCCTAAAAACTGATTAACCATTTGATTTCTTTAACCTTTTTTCTATTTTTCTTTTTTTTTCTGTTTTTCTTCTTTTTTTTTTTTTCTTTTTAGTGTTAAACCACTAAATTCAATATACTGTAACTGCATAGGAACATCAGGAAAACACATTTGACCTGTATAACAATTCTCTGTAGGGCAAAAATATATAGATTCTTTATGAAAATCATGTGCTAAACGTATGAACCCAAACACTGCACTTTTGCTTCATAAATGTAAAAAAAAGGAAGTTTTAAATTCTTCTGTTCTGTGTGTAAACAGTTTGATGACTTCTATGCAGAGGTTCCGGACTCGCAAAGGAAATGTCAATGACAGGTGATTTCTGGTAAGTGGAGTATGTCCGTGTGAAACCTAGATCATAAAATCACGTGTTCCCATTAATTTCACTAGTCGCTGACAAGCTGTCTGCTTTTGGCAAATGCTCTCGAGCTTCAGCCCGTTACCGTAAGCGTGTGATAAAAAAAGACGTATATGATGTGAGAACCACAAAATTGGGTCTGCCACACCTCCCAAGCACTGCAACTTGCTACCTTCTCTACTGTGTAATGGCATTAGGAAAAGAATTTTCATAACATTTATATTTACAAAAAAACTGGCAATTTTCATTCGAACTCCTTAAAGCCATTTCCCCTTAAACATTTAAAGAGTCTAACAGTAAGATTTTTTTTTTTCAAGTTATAAAATAAAAATCCCATTTGATTTTTCTGATGTACAAAAAGTGATAAAGATGAATAATTTGATCACAGAATCAGTTTGTAATTCCAAAGTCCATGCCATCCTTGTCCCATTGTAAAGTCCGCTTCATCCAAATTCCTAAACCAGAATCATACCAGCATTATTTGGCAAATTATTTTTTGTTTTTCATCAAAAATGGCACACAGAGAAGAAAACACTTGTCTGCATAGCATTACAGCAGCAAGATATCGAAGAAATAAAAATACTCCTTTTCTGCACTTTATGTTTAGAGTTTCCTAGGAAATACTGACTCTTTCGTCTTTCCTCAGAGTGGGACTTGTTGTCCTTTCTCTGCCCACAACATGAGTATTCGAACAGAAAAGCAGCATTTCTTCCTCATGATGCGCTAGAACTTAAAGGTCCATTTGGCAACGTTTTCAGTCTGGATGGAGAAACAACTGACTTTTATTCTGTGGTTTCAAGTTAGGAATCTTTTCCGCAGGAGGCGTTTTGCTGTTAGATCTCTCACTCATACAAAACTACAGAATAAGAAATAAAAAAAAAAAAATCCCAGTGACACTGCCAGTATTTTGTTGTTGTTGTTGTTTAAATAGGTCTAACACAGGGCAGGGGAAAGAAAAAATAAAAGGTCAGGATCAGCCTGATGTCAATGATGATGAAAAACATGTCACTGTGACATAAAAAGTGCCGACTCGTGCCCAAAAGGCTGTTGAATGATAATGCCACTGCTACATACAGACGCTGCTTTTTGCTCAAAAGAAAAAAAAACAAAGAAGAATGTCTAATACTGGATAAATTTCCGATGCTTGTTATTTATATGTGGCATACAGAAGATAACAGATGCTTAAAAGAAGAGCGAAGAGTAAGATTTCCTAGTCTGGATACCCATGACATGTAGGGACGGGGCTGGACTTGCGATATGCTAAGCAGTGAGAGTCTTAGTTTTGTGCTGCCATAGGAATCTGCCATTGGTTGCCAAAAAAAAAATTAAGATGTCAGGAACACTCGTAGAGCCAGTCCAGGAGGGCTTCATCTCTCCTCGTCCGACAAAATCAATCGGAAAAAAGCATGAAAGCCAAAGGCCTGCCAGGTCGTTGGGGTTCGTTTGAGTCTTGGAGCACCACAAGCCTGTACCAACGCTATTTCTTAGGTCTGTTGATCTGGGCGTAGAGAGGTTCTGCTTCCTGGGGATAATAAAAATAAAATAAGTGGAGATGTCTCCAGAGGGTTTTTAGAACATTTTTAGAACATCTGCTGGAGAACAGCAATACCTCCTGAGTCAAAACCCAAAGGAAGAGTTTGCTTTCCGGGCTGCCTTGAGTGATCACGGCACCCCGGCTGAATTGTGAGGAAAAAGTGGTACTATTTCAGAAAACAAATGCTTACTATCAATTTCCTCTTCCAGTACTGGCTGTGCACCGATCCTCAGGAGGTATTGCTGGCCGTAGACATATGAAGACATGAAATGGTATTTATATGACTAGATGTTTTGAAGTTTACAGGCCAGGAATGCAGCTGGCGTACAACGCTGTTACTCGTACCAGACGGAGACACCCCCCACACACACACACGTTGCTCCCAGTAGAAGAGAGAGCTGTGGGTTTTTACACACCTCATGGCAAAAAAAATCCACTCACAAACAGCAAGCACTGCTGAAAGCTGAGCTAGTGAAGCTGCCATGGGGTTTAAAATACTAGTACGAGTTGCCTATGAAGAATGAGGAGAGCCAGCTCTGTGCAGTTTGATTAGGAGTCTGTGTAACCGTTAGTACCATCATTAAGGCTGGGAGGAAAGCGTGTCTGTTCGCTAAGAGATACTTTATTGGGAATTTCCTGGATGTGTCTGTGTGTGCAGGGAAAGCTGCCATGTTCTTCAGTGTTGTTTCACAGCTGACACCCTGTGCTTTAAAACTACGTTCATCTTGGCTGCAGTGGGAATCAAACCATCCATGGACCCTGGAATCCATTCTACTTCATTTCCAAAAACTAATTTATTAAACTAAGAATGACATCTAAAAAAAGAACAAGACAGGCAGAAAGGCTAATTAATGCCATACTGCATTAACTCTCCACAGCTTGATAAATATTCAAATACCATGCCACGACGTTGAATTTAACCAAGTTAGAATCAACTGCTGTTACAGCAGCATCAGCAGAAGCTGACTTTGAGCAAAAAAAAACCCTCTGAAGGCTGGCAAATTGCTGGGCATTGGGGAGCACAGAGATGTCTGGTAGCGGATGGCATAGGTTTTTAATCACTACTTATAAAAAAGATGCTTCCGATGAGGAAAACAGCCCAAAGGTGCATCTGTAGGCCTGTATTTACTCTGTGCCCACAGCATTTGGCCAGTGCTCCAGGCTGTCCCAACGCCCTGTCCCACCTCACTGTGCATCACATGTCAAGTGAAGAGCAACGTGACAAATCCAAAATATGACCTTGTTTCCTCCATGCCGAGAAAACGTGTCTCTTATTCCTTGAAATAACTGCATTTCTGGAGCTTGCAAAGGCTCTGCTTCCCCATTCCCCACCTATGCGAAGCCCTGAGCACACTATGAGTGCTACGGGAGGACGAGCGAAATCCTTTGGGGTGATTAAATAAAGGTTCCTGAAGTTACTGCCAGCAAGAAGCGAATATATTTGGTGACCTTGAAAAAGCGAAGGTAATCAGAAGAGATGACTGAGAGTAAATAACTGCATTTCACATACTGTGTGCTAAGTCCACCTATGCCAATTTTCATGTACCGCAGACATGAAGCTGGCAGAATGATCTATTGCAGCTAGTTCAGAGAAAATCTGTACTAATTAATGTGGGAACCTGACACACACCAGGCCATTCTTCAGGCATTTGCTGAACCTGAGGTGATTGCAAGGGGAAGTGAAAAGGAAGGAGGAGAAGAAAAGGGGAGGGAGGGAGAGCATCCCTTTGGAACAAAAGATGTCAGTTTTCCAAATGCCTTCAGGGAAAAAAAGAGCTTTTCAAAATGTCAAACGTGCTTGTTAGAGCTGTGCTCAAATATCTTTAAGATATGCAGATGCACCTAAGTAACAGGTGTCCCAAGGTGTCACTGAACTTGACACCACTGGAAGAGGAGGAGGAGTTCATCATCGGCCATCAGCAATTTCCAAAATGCATGTGGCAGCCGTTAGAATTAGAAATTTCTTTTATCCGTACCCAGTATTTATCTGCACATACACTTCAGGTGGCAAAGGCCTGCATTTCTCACTGATTTGAATAATTTTTCTTCCAGTAGATCAGAGCATTTTGAACGAAAAATGTGCTCTTATATCTTCCATTTAGTTGATTTCCCCCTTCAGAAGCCTAAACAAGAAATTAATTGCAGTAATTGCGTGCAGTCTTCTCAGCCAAAGTTTTTTGTCAATGACTGAGATCTGTTTTCTAACATTATTTTGAGCTAATTCAAGCAGTGCATCTTGCCTGTAGCCCAACACTGCAAATGGTGTCTGTCAAGGATTCTCAAGAGAGCAAAAGAGAGCAGAAAGGGACCGAAAAGAGGCAAAAGGAGAGTCGAGTGCTGTTGACTTCAGGAATAGCTTCTCTCACTGCCAGGCAGGGGGGGGGCTTCACAAGCATTATTTTGGAGATTCCTGGAAGCTGAAATAAACCCCTTTTTTTACATACTTCACTCCATGCAAAAGTCACAGGGAGTGTCATGAAAAGGCAGGAGAGCCTAACTCTTCTCACAGCAACGGAAACATCTCACCAAAGTTTCCTGTTTTCTAATTCTACCCCAGTGTTAGGAACAGATTCTGAGGGAAGGAAATGAAAGAATGGGTCCTTTTCAGAAAAAAAAATAAAATCAAGGAACAAGTAAAATAGCACACAAAGCTTCTGATTCGTGTAAATGTCTTGCACCTTAAAGTCTTTTACTTGCCTGAAAAGTAAATGTTCTCCTTTATGTTGGAAGCTGCTATCAAAGCAGTGTTTAGCTGTATTCTCACACACTAATGGGGCTCTTTACACTGAACATCAGCCTTTAAATAATGTGATATTGCAGGAAGAGGGTCTGAATTCACAGGTCAGGTATCTGACCAAAGTGACAGGTTGCAGTAAGAGACCAGAAATATCTAAATCTACAAACTTTCAGTTAGACATCTAAATACTCAGAAAGCTACAAGTATGTTTGGTAAATGTTGAGTTTAGGAGTGTCTGGGAATTGCAAAAAACCGCCAAAGTGAAAATTTTCCCTATGTATGTAACATCTACATATTCCAGAGATACTTCATGCTTAAAATCAGTTTATTCTTCCCATTCTAAGGAACATTTTGCACAATAAACAGGGCTGTAGCAAACGGTAACTATGTCTGGTATAGCACACTACTGCACGAGGTAACGAGGTTGCTAACGGTTTTGAATAACATTTGGTAAACACCAGCAGTAAATTTGCATCCGATTTAAAGATATTAACATCTGCTCCCCAGCAGAACTAATCATCAGAGAACATCTCGGGGAAGATTCAGCGTCTCCTCGGGCTCACGTGGTTGAGCTCGCTCATAAAACCTAAGGTGGGACTTGCTTAAGGAAGAAAACTCTTTTTCCACTGGCGGCCGTTTCGTCGTTGCGAGGCACCTGGCCATGGGCAAAGCTTCGGGTGAGATGTACTGAGTTGTAGAGGTGAGGCCCGCAGAGATTTCTTTGCCCTTTACAATAGATTCCCAGTGCCGGTTTTACTCCCGGCTGCCTGATCAGAAAGGGCAGGTAAGAGTTTCGTGAAATGAGAGTGCCGGAGCGCCAGCCAAAACACCACCCTTGTGCCGGGGATGCAAGTGAAGGGAGCGGGAGTGCAATGTGTCTTCTCTATTGCATGCTGACTCAAAAAAGTAGGACATAGTAAAGTTGGAAAGTGGGATTCAAATTAAATATCTTTGTGGGTAAGACAGCTAATTCCTATTAACAGCCAGTGGCTTATCTTTCATTATTTTCTATTACAGTTAGCTTCTATTAGCAGCATAACTACAGCAACCTTCTAGTTCAGGATTATGACTGGAGAGGGCCTCTATTCTTACTATAAACCCACCTAGGAATATTTCCCAGACTCAAATATCTAGTTTAATTATAAACCTACCCAGGAATATTTCCTAGTCTCAAAGATCTAGTTTAATTATTACCATTTTAAATGTCTCTGTTGCTTTAGTATCAAGATAGATGCTAAACATCCATCACATCTAGGCATCCTTAGTTTGGAGAAGAGGAGGCTGAGGGGGAGACCTGAAAGGAGGTTGTAGAGAAGTGGGTGCTGGCCTCTTCTCCCAAGTAAGTAACGACAGGACTAGAGGAAATGGTCTGAAGTTGCAGCAGGGGAGGTTTAGACCGGATATTAGGAAGAATTACTTTACTGAGAGAGTGGTCAGGCACTGGAACAGCCTGCCCAGGGAAGGTGTTGAGTCACCATCCCTGGAGGTATTTAAGAAATGTGTAGAAGCGGCACTTCAGGGCATGCTCTAGTGGCATGCTCTTGTGGCCAAGATTATAGGGTTTTTTGTGTGTATGGTTGTACTCGATGATCTCAGAAGTCCTTTTCAACCATGAAGATTCTGTGATAAAATGAAAAAGCAATGAGAACTACTCACAAATATGAACCCTGCTCCATCTTAGTCCTGGTATAATAATGAACAGCAGCAAAGAAACACACTTGCTATTTCTGGGCCCCTTTCCTAACAAACAGTAGCCACACAATTATGCTTTCCATCTACGTATCTGTCAATTCTCCTTCATAACTTTTGAACCCAATGGCCAATTTGAAGCAAATTGTTCAGAAGTCTCAAAGATACTAAATTATCTCTAGCGCCTTTCTAAAATCACTTGTTGTGCAGAAGACAGGGAGCTCTTAAATTACCTCATTAAGGAGAAAGCTAGGAGAGCTCGTCCCCTAATTGAATTGCTGGATTGCCAATCAGCAAGTACACGGCTCTACGGAAGCTACACAGTATGTTGTTTCTTGTCTAGGAAAAGAAGTTGCAAAATGGAAGGGTACCCAGCTACTTCAGGAGGGCTTCTTTCTCATTGAAAGAGGTGAGAAAGCTGTATGAGCTGGTTGTATTAGAAGACATAGCTCAAAGGGGATTTTAGCTGTGGAAAGGAAGGCAAATCTGTACGAAGCCTCTGTTCACAGAGCAGCCTGGATTTCACTGGTCCTGTCCCTTCAGATTCCCTAGGAAATACACTGATGAACAAAGGAGCCTAGGGTCAAAAATGACAATTTTAGGATTACTCTGGAATGAAACAGTACTTCCCAAACTGTGATCTCTTTCCAAATGCACAACTCTACTTCTCTCAACCAGGTTCACAATCGTGCTCAGTGCTGTGTCTTCAGTTTCAGAATGATGGCTTTAGAAACTACAGTAAGAATAGGCCACTTATAATCATTATGAATTTCTCTTTGAACTCTATTCAGTTCCGATTGAGGTGGATGAACCATGATAACAGAGAGAGGCAGGGGTTGTCTCTTCTCCCAAGTCATGGGCAATAAGACAAGAGGAAATGGCCTCAAGTTGTGCCAGGGGAGGTTCAGATTGGATATCAGGAAAGATTTTTACACAGAATGGGTTACTAAGCATTGGAATGGGCTGCCCAGGGAGGTGGTTGAGGCACCATCCCTGGAGGTATTCAAACAGATGGCTTGACATAGTGCTTAGTGACATGGTTTAGTGATGAGTTGTTTTTTATCAGAGTTAGGTTGATGGTTGGACTGGATGATCTCAAAGGTCCCTTCCAACCTAGACAGTTCTTCAATTCTATTCTGATTCTTTACACAACAGAAAATGGGCAGAAAGGAAGAAGAGGTTGCAGAATCAGCTTAATATGCCCTCCTGAGGCCTACCAAGCTCCAGATAAGCCAATGCTTTGTCCATAAGTTGCTATTTTCTTTCAACTTCCTAATAACAGCCCAAATAGTGAGTTATAGTAATCCATCCTGGAGCTGACTTAGATTATTAGGAACATTTATCACTAAGAATGGCACTTTCTCAAAGATTGATGATGGCAGCTGGCCACCAAAGTACCACCAAAAGCTGACAGACAAATATTCTAATGAACTGTTGCTCTCCTGACAGTGCTGATAGAATTGTGAAGGGTGTGACATATTTTGAGGGCTTATGATTGTCTGCACACATTTCAGAGAACAACTAAACAAGTTTTTGAGGAAGACATGCTCTAGCCACAAATGTTTTGAATGTTTCCTGAGAATCTCTCGTGAATGACTGCCAGTGCAAATCTTGAACCGGGCAGCGTATCAGTAGAACTGCAGTTGTTCCAGCACCTAAAATAACTTTTGTTGCAATAATTGTGGCATTCAAATATCCCCTTGTTCTCTTTCAGAAGTTTCACCCTGTTGCTAATTTGCTTCAAAAACCAGTTGTATGGTTAGACCACATTTGTGATAGCTGATCCCAGTATTCGGGCTGAATTTATTCTTTCCAAAGTCGGATGATTTCTTTGGAGATTCCAGCCAAGATAACCACAGGTACCCAAAGAAGCCTGATATCAGAAAGTCAAAGTCTGCTACTCGCTTTTTCTTTTCTCATTGTACTTGAAGGCTTCCCTTTCTACAGCTTTTGTTAATCTTTCAATAGTATAGCTTCAGGGCTTCCTAGTGTCACATTGTGGTAGACCCATTGCACTAGCATGGTCTGCACCCAACACCCTCTAGCTTAGTGCTTACTGGGTGCACTGGTGCAAAGGGGATGACCAGGAGAAAACTCCTTTGTTCGAAGTTCTTTAATCTGAAATGTCAATAATAAGAATAATAAGAAATGTTTAAGATATTTGGCAGAATCGCAGCTAAGCGCGGTTCTTTCTCTCCTTTCATGATAGTTATCCCCCACACGATGTCTTAAGACAGCAGTAAGGATTACATATAAGTCAGTTGAAGATGGTGGTCTTCAAATGGTTGATTTTATTTCACCTGTGAAAGTTAGGCCTGTTCGCTTCTTATGGAAAATGAAACATATCCATAAAATGTCACATTCCCCTACAAAGAACCCAGAGCTATTTATAGAAGAGTGACTTACAAGACTGGCTAGGATGATGACTTTCAGAGCTTAAGCTGAAGATTGCAAAAGGAAGACAGGAAGAATGGAGAAATTAAGATAGTGGCTGAAAGTTGCTAAATTATTTCTACATGAGAATAAAGTGTCAGAGGAATCAACAGACCCATTTGCTAAGGTACCTTGAAAGATCAGCATAGGAAGTACTAGGCAGGTGAGCATCCTGAGTACATCAAGACAAGGTAAGTCAAGATACCAAATGGGCACAGCTGACTCCATGGAGATGCTGGGAACAGATATATTTGAAATTTCTGAACACAATAATACTATGTCATGCTTCTGAGAGGTCCATTCATCTGAGTTGTATACTGTGCTCCTCTTGGTGTGAAGAGCCATGTTCTAAAGAGCAAAGTAATCTCCCAACTAACAGAAAAAAGTAGCTTTTATGCTGACTGTGATTCTTTTGTACTACATGTGTCTCCCCGTTAAGTTTCTCTTCCAACGTGGAGCTCAATACACAATACAATAGTAGGTCCTGAATTGATAATTTTCCATGAAGATTAGGCTTTCCCTTGCTCTGATGGTACTAGGCTTCAAAATTAGATAGGCTGGTTTTAGCAAGTGGATTTCCTATGGCCTGCTGCTGAATGGCACTGCGCAGAGGCACAATGACATTAGTGTAACTTCACTGGATAGAGGCTTTCTCTTCCTTCAGCTTCCTCTTCCTGCCTACAGCTTTTAAGAATTACTATAATATGATAATCAGTAGTATTACTTAACATTTCCCAGACTATATTTCTGAGATTCAGACATTCTTTATGCAAGACTTTAGAAGGATTAACAAATAATATAGAAAAAAACATACGGAATCACTGGTAATATATTGTTCTTGTAGCTCCCAGAGACCCTTGAGAGGTAAAAGAATGTATTTTACTACGCATTATATAAAAGCAGAGCAAAAGGAGTCCCTCACATGACTGCCTTACATGGTAATATGCACTAACAGATTTAAACTACTGTTTCAAGTCATCTCTAGAACTCCTGTTAGGTACATGTGTGTGATGCTAGTTTACAAATGATGCTAACTATCTTTGTGACAGTCAGAAAATTAGAAAGAGATTTTATCACTATTCTCCCCGTCATGAACTTTGGAATTACCCTGACTAGGATAAACCACAGTAGACACATGTTCACAGGTTTGCAGAGTGTGGGACTCACATAAAGGTCAAATTCTCTTTCCTCATCTAGGAAAGAACTCTTGAAAGGGTCTGAAGTTGGGAGAGCTGGCTCTGTTAGTGTTGGCCGAGGTAAATTACTATGTGGCACCACCAATTTGCAGAAGCAGTTCTCGTTGAAGTACAATAACCCATGGATGCTCTTGCTAGAGCAGCCCATCCCAGCTTGACTCTGTCCTTGCACTGTCATTTTTAGGCTCAATGAGAAACAAAGCTTAATGCTATTTCTGCTTTTAACCCCCAAGAGCTGAGCATTACGTTGGTGAAGCTAAAGAAGAGGGAGATGTCTTCTCATAGCACCACATATTTAGTAAGAGGCAATCTTATTATTCCCAAGTGGATCAAAGCTGAGTTGCTGTAAGATTTTTTTAACCATTTTTAATGTACAAAGTAAACGGACTCCTAATGAAACTATTAGCCTTGAGCTGAAATCAGATTACTTCGGCTCAGGGTGGGTAAGTCACTGGTAAACACAGTGCAATCTCCGTACACAAATAAAAAGGGTTCTACCCTTGTTATGGATTTGCTCCAGGAGCTCTGTGCTGAAGCACAGAAACAGCATCAGATCGCTTATTTGGGTAATACAAAACATGAATGGCAGACAGGGAGAAGATAATGAAACGTATCCTTCAAGCAGTAACACTAGAGAGTATCTGGACGGAATAACAATGTTCAGCACTCATAAAACTTTGTAGCTTCACTGTCTTTTTGGTAAAACATATATACTCTATTGAAACAAATCACAGAACATTCACTAGCAGCCACGTTTCCTAACATGTTCTGTAACACAAAAGACGAAAAGATCATCTTTCCCGTCTGTTTGGATTTAAATGACTTACATTTGATGAATAATTTTTAAAACACCAGTATACCCAATGGTAATGATCATAATTTTCAGATGTTTTTCATTTGCAGTTGAAGATAAAAATACAGAAACCCATTTCAATATTTTTACAGGCAGATAATAAACGTGCTTCTACTGATTATCACATTGATTTAGGGTAGAGGTGTTCATGTATCATCAAACAATTTTATGTAATGTTTGTTATGTCTATGGGTAAGATGACTTGTTCCATTGAATATGTTACGTCTGACTAAAGGCCAGAGTGGATTTGACAACAAAAACCCGTTCTGCCTAAAACGTTGTTAGTAATGGCTCAGTTTTCCTATTTCCCCTTAGATTTTGAACACAATAGTAAGTCTACATTTCTTTAAAGCATGCAGGCAGCCAAAAAACACGTATTTGCATAAGTTGCAACACTTAGTGAATGGCAAAAGCCATGCAAACCACTGAGCATGAGGAATACACTGTGGATAATGGAGAGGAAAAACAGAAGAGATGAAAAGGAAAAACAAACCATGCATCCATGAAAGCAATGGTAGGCACTGGTGGAAGAATAAGTGAGCACCTCAAGGTGTAGAGAAAAAAAGGACAGATACCTACCCCAACCTGCGCTATCTAGCTACCGACCTGTGGACTTATAGTATCACCAGTTGGCTCACCAAATGGATCACTGTTGGATGAGGCCTGAGACCCATCAGGCTAGAATACAAGAACATAACACCTTTTTTTCTCAACAATAAGAAAGTGAAAAGTCAACATGAGGTTATTTTTCATGCTGTGGGCATAACAAGTACATCCTGTCTCATGAAAACCACAAAGTGAGACCTCACCGCTGCTATGTTCTCAAAAGCCATAGTGGTTTCCTACAGCTGATGCAGGCAGGGAAGGACCACACCAGTACCTGCTGGAGCCCATGCAGGAGCTGCCACAGACTTCAGAAGGTACTGGATCAGGCAAACCAGAACCGCAAAAGGCCTCAAAATCCAGTCAATCGATGTGAATCAGAAAAAGTCCAAGTTAGTGTTATTTTGTACCTTTGGGTCCTTTTTTTGGTACAGATTCCCTCTTGCCTTTGGCTCACTTAGGCTCTTATCTGCCTAAGGTACCTTGGCGTTTAGAGTCATTGCTTGGATAACTTTTCTTGCTTTGGTCCACTGAGTCTAAGGCAAAGAAATCACATACTGAGGGCCAGAACGTTGAGGAACGTAACTAGGCAAGCAACTGGGATGCAAGAATGTGCAAGACAACATCAACCATCATCTTTTTTAACACACAAACTCTCACATCTCTTTCTGCAGCCTCAGCATGTATGTTGTTTTACCTCAGACTTTCTTACCATCAACAAGGGAATGCTAGCGTGCTAAAAAGGATACTGGATACGACTAACACACATAACCTTACATATGAACTCGGAGTTTGGTTCCTTGTATGCAATATTAGTGCACATCAACATAAATGTCATGCTTTTAGCTATCATAACTCAACCAGGAATTGAATGTTGTCTGCAGCTCCCCCTTAAATACCCCCCAGCCCTATTAGAACAGTTATTTCTGACACTACCAAACAACATTTAAATAATTTCGCTTTTTCCTAGCTAAAAAGAGATAATTAGTATGTAGAAACCTTGTTACTCACAGCCTCTTGCTCCTCACTTTTGCTTGGGCTTTCAAACCCCTCTTCAAAGAGGTCATCTGCAGCAGGGTCACTGGTATGAGATGCTGATGATTTTGATGGAGAACTTTGTCTGGGTGCAGGGGTTGGAGCTAAACAGAGATTAAGGTAACAGCAACAGAATATATATTTGTTAATTTATTCAGAAAGATACAGCAGCACAAAATTTGCTCATGCTTTAGAGCCCTCAACTCCTATTACCCCTGAAAATTATGTTCTGATGAGGAGCTGCAAGAGGTAAATTTGAACACAGCAGTCATTATCAATTCCATGTATTTGATTTTATTCCACAGTTTCCAAATTAAGTTTGGCTGTATCTGGCATATGTCTTTAGGAACCAGGGAGATGCCACAACATTACATTAAGAATGCGTGAGTCGCCTGCCGTATGGCAGGTAAACGAAACAGAAGGTCTCTGCCTGACCTTTGGTAAATCTGTGCCTCCTGAATTCCTCTTTTCAGCAGTCTGAAAATATCCCCCATCTCCATGCTACAAACATAAGCTTATTTTACAGCCCTTCATTGAATTACCTCACATGTCCAAAATATCAAGCTATTAAAATAAATACCCATCCCCTAATTTCTGGAAAGTGTGGCTTGAATGGGACAGGAGTGAAACCATTTGCAAGGCTGAATGCCATGGGCATTTTCCAACCAGCTTGCATGTCTCTAGCACAGAACACATATTACTGTCTTCTTAGAAATTAAATTTCAGACTGCAGCTATCGGGGCTCTGAAATTCCTCTCTGATACTTTTCTTTATGGCTGAAACACATTTAATAAACTAGGCCATGCATGAAGATTCTCAGTCCGTATCTGTGATGCAATTTACTGTATGGAAAAAAAGGGAAAAAGAAAAAAAGAAATACTTTGAGGAGCAGTCATGTCCGAGGAAAGGTATGGCTGAAAGCATAGAAATACTCACGTGAATTTGTAGAGGGTGTCGTGGAAGTCACAGGAGTCAAATTTAACTGAGAGATGTCAAAGTCATCACAATCATCTGCTTCCTGTGCCATCCCAACTTTGCTAAAGTAACTTGAGAAGGCCTCTGAGGTACAACTGAGGGAAGGCTGATCTGGTTTTCTTGATGGCACTGGTGGAGGCTGAGCCATCTGGAAATCTTTAAACATTTCTTTTCCCATTTTCTGTCTGGGCCTGTCTGTCTGTGGACTTGATCTGGTGGAATCACTTGTGGGTGGAACAGTAGCTATAGGAGCAATGGTACCTTGAAACATGGCTGCTTGTAAAGGCAAAACAGTTTGTGTTGGCATGAAGGCAGTTGGTTGGAACTGACCAGCTACAGATGGCCACGGCTGCTGAGTAGGAGGAAAAATACCGGGTTGGCCCCACGCTATCGGCTGTCCTCCCTGCATCACCTGAGCAACTGGAGGCTGAGCACCCATGGCCAACTGCTGTTGAACAAGTGGTTGCTGTCCCCAGAACGAGGGCAGAACAGCTCCCATGGCAACATAACCTTCAAAGAATAAAGACAGCAGGAGAGAAAAGACAAAAAAAAAAAAAAAAAAGAAAGATTTTAACACCACTGTCAAGAGCACGCAGAAAAAGCTACAAAATAAATCAGAAACAATCAGAAACATGCAGGGTACTGCTACTCTTCCCAGAGCTTCAGCACACTTAAAAAGAAAACTGAATGATAGGGTTGAACTTACATCACTGAATAAACACTTGTACACAAAGCCACAAATCGGTGGATATTGGCAAAAATCCTTCCCCTCATCTGAACAAAAATGTTCTTCTCTTCCCTAGTGAGTACCCCTTTGGGTCTGTGAAGACCTGCATGCATGGACCTTGTTGGCAGCTCCCTTCCCTGGAGTTCTTCCCCAGGCTGGTCAAACTGTGTACCAGAACCACAGAAGCTCCCAAAGCATTCCCTAAACTTGCCCCCTTGTAGCACAGTCCTGCTCCTCACCGCTGAGGCTCTTCCTGCTACCCTGACTACCTCCATCCTCTGCCTTTGCCCTCTGCCTGTCCTGTTCCTCTTGGGGTGAGGGTCTCTGGGACTGAACGTGAGGCACTGCATCAGGCTGGGATGGAGTTCATCTTCTCAAAGCAGCCCACACATTGCTAAAAAATGAGCTGCCAGAGCAAGCAGAGGGATGGAAGAGAACACCCAGGACCAGCTTCGCCCCAGTTCCTCGTCCTTTTTTAAAATTCTTTGTTAGGGAGAGTGACCCAGCCACTGGGATAGTAACAAAAGCAGTTCTAGGTTAGAGAAGCACCTTCATATACGTTGGATAACAGCTCAAGGGCACTCTAGTGACAGGGCAACCTTCTTGCAAGAGAAAAACTCTGTGCCATCTCTTCTGACACAGGCACACTTCAAACCATTGGGACTCCAAAGAGCAAAGCAAATGCTTCAAATTGCATAATAGAAAGTCAGAGCCACGATGAATTCAGATTAAAAACCCCATATTTGGTTATTACCCGTTACTTGAGAACATCAAAAAGGTCCTGAGCTTCTCCTGTACTACATACTGGTAACAACAAACTGCTTCAGGTATTAACATATAACGTCTCTAGTTGAGAAGGAAATTAAAGATTAAAACTAAAATGATAACTTCCTGTCAGACCCGAACCCTCTTTTCAAGCTATCAAGAGTTTGACTGTGACAGAATTATATGATCAGGTGCTTTGTTAAATGAAAAAAAACCCCACCCAACTCTGAAAATAAAACTGCCATAAAAAACGGTTACAAATTAAACCACGTAATACAATTACGTTCCACTGATAGGAGTATTATGCTTTACAGATATGCTGCTTCATGTTTAAATTAATGATTTACTACTAATACTATACAATATGAAAACCTCTTTTACTTTTTACTGCTGCCGGAGCTCTAAAACTCCTATTTCTAACCTGAGTGCTTTTCTGAGTCCTCCTGTACCTCCTCCTCTTTGCTTTATTTCTAGGCTGTTTTGGAACACTCAATGTAAGGGTGGTTGCAAAATAGCAAAGGGAAAAGCCCAAAGTGAAAATAAAATAACAGAACTTTGAAAGACTAATTAATGAGTGATGAAAGAACAGTAACTTTGATATATATCTGTTGCAAGAGATGGCTATGGTGGGTTCTCCAGATGTCCTTTTATCCTGCCCCCACTGTACCCTCATCCAAGCAGAGAGGATTTTCATCTGACGTTATCCCCGAACACTTCAGTCTAACCTTTCGGAGATGCGGTGGCCAATCTGATGGTGCAACGCAGCCCATCAGAGAAGGAGTTAACCAATTAGAAAGTCACTGTTGAATGATTCGAGGCCTCCTCCTTCAAGCCTCCTCCTTCTATTTTTTTTTTTCCCCCGAAATGGAGCTGAGAGCACAGCTCTTGCAGCGCTGTGGGTCTCACAGAGAGAGATGAGCAGTCAAAACCACACGCTGCGTGTGTCTGCGCAGAAAAGCACTTTGAGGAACGCAGGAAAGTCTAAAGGAAATATCAGGATTTGACTAAGTGGAATACCTCTGAAACGCGACCAAATTCTCCCCATCTAATTCTCTATTTACTGGAGACAGCACAGCATATTCATTGCTACGACAAAAATGGCAAAGCTAAACTAAATGCTTTTTTCTGTTTCCTGCCACTGTACCTAGGAGGTATGTTATCCAGACGGCTGAATTATGGATGAACTCCCAGTTTGCCTTTTGTTTTAAAAAATGGGGGCTAAAGTCAAGATAATGTACTCCCTGCTTGTTGAATACTCGGTTTTGCCTTTGCCCTGCAGCGCTGTCCTCAAAACCCTTTCCCACTTCCACTGGACTAAACTAATGCCCTGAGTACTGAAGTGCAAACCAGAGCTGAGAACGGATCTCCGGATCTGAGTCGAGCCCGTACTTCCAGTAGGTTTCCTACCTGAGGGTACGGCAGCAGTGCTGAAAGGTACAGAACCAAACATGTCTGTACTTGCAGGAAGTGACTGGGATGAAGATGGGATAAAGGCATCACCTGGAGTAGCAGGAGTCTGCAAGAAGACAGGAAGAAAATACAACGATGACGTATCAGCTGCAGCTTCCGCAGCACTCACTTTGCCATCACAGCATCCGAAACTCTAAAAATACAGGTTTGGAGGGAAGAAAGAGAAAACGAAAAGAATGGGAAGATGTAGAAGGGAAGAAGCTACACAAATAACAGTATTAGAATTTTCTGGAGACAGGAAAAAAAAAGGAGAAAAGGAGGGACTTTGTACCAGAGAAAAAAAATAAAAATAAAATTTGCCTTGGAATACATCACGTGCAAAACATTGACATAATTTATTCCTCCAGAACATATGGACTTGTGATACTAGGTCTTAGGTGCCAACCAGCAGAGGCAGAAGACCAAGGCATTAGTGTAAGTAACAGTAAAGGCAAACAAAGTATCTGCAGGGTTTATGGAAAAGTGAATACATATTGCCTCCAATTAACCAACAAGACCAGAACTGCAGATCTACGTTAAAGGTGAAATCCAATCTAATTGAGCAAGCTAAGGATGAGGAGACAGGACTTGGAACATGTAGTCCAAGTCATGCTCCAGAACACCTCGGAGATCTGAGGCTGTTGACTTCACAGTACCCCAGTTTTCTCATTATATTCATACTCCCCTGCAGCTTAATGTAAGGTACAAAAACTTCATAGAAAATTATTTGTTTTTCATTTTATGATGCAGAAAAACATGTCAAAATTTTTTTCTTTGCCCTCAAAACACATTCAGCCCTCTCTGTCTTTACTGTTTTGTCTTTCCTTCCTTTAACAGCAGTTCTGGGATATGTGCTTGGTGGAACCAAAGAGACATGATATATAAGGCTTTAGCTGGATCTTCCTGCAGTGCAGTGGAGAGAGAGAGTGCAATGAAGCATGCACCTCTGATAAACACCAGGGAAGGAGATCTGCAGCTCATGTTATATCTCATGTCACACCTAGCTCTATATCAGAAAAATAAAAATGGAAGGTATTTTTACACATCATCATGAAGTGGTGGCTCCACATTCAATTTGCTTCACTTTTATTTTCTCGCAACATAAAAACTACTTTGAAATCCTCCCTACTGGAATGGCTGATGACCTGAATTGTAAATGTGCTCAATAAATGTGCTAAAAATACCATGTAGGAAAATGCACAGTTCAGTTTCCTTGGATACTCACTGGGGGAGAGGTTACATCAGGAGGAGTGGACATGTCCCCAAAAAGCTCTAGTTGGGTAACAGCCTGCAAAGAGAAAAAAAAATAAAAATTACCTTTATCTTTTGAGAAGAAACTATGAGTTAACTAGTTAGAACTTGTAAACTTAACTAGTAACAGCTAGCAATATAAATCACCCAAAAGCCACATAGGCTTCAAATGTCAAGTTCCATATGGAGCAAGCACATGGGTTCAGGCTGTGGGATTTTGGTATTGGTGATGAACCCAAATAACCAGCAGCTAACCCTGGAAAATGATTCTGTAGGGAATTCTCCACCATCAAAAAAAATAAAATGAATAAACCATGAAAAAAACATCCTGAACAGGCCTGGATGCATTACTGCTCTGTCCTGAACATCAGCGAGCACCAAGTATGATTTATGGCCAGTCCTTTTCCCTGGCTCAATTTCTAAACCCTCATTTCAAGGTCTTAAAACACAGCAGCAGACTGTGGAAGTGACAGAAGGATACAGAAGGAAAGGGCTTTTAAACTGCTGCCCGAGTTCCCCTTGCCCATGGGACAGGTGTGACCTGGATAAGTGGACTTGAAGGAGGATGCACAACTGGGTTATTAAAAGTTTGCGGCTCTACATTTAACTCACACTAGAAATGTTTTCTCAGGGCGTCCTTCAGTTTGATCTCAAAATAGGTCACCCATGCAGGCCTCACTCAACTGGACCAGAAAAGAAAAAGCACTTTCATAATTAGGAGCACTTTGAGTGGCTGCAAAAATCAAAGGTCCTTCAGATGTTCTGGCATAAAATGACTCTCTTCCAGCCATCCACATCTGCAAATCAGTTCATCTGGACTACAGGGACAGTAGAGAATGGATCCCTTATAGCTCTGCAGGAAACCTAAAACCCATCTACCATCCTTATCATGGTGGCTGTACTGGAAAGCTTTGTTGGTTACTCAAGAACTACTCCTTCTCCACTACCTTTCTTCTGCTTTCTGGCTTTCCTTCTTCCCTGTATCATCCTCAATCACACCCACATGCATGGGAAGCCTTAAATCTCATTATGAATGAGACTTAATGCGAATCTTATCTCAGTTCATTGAATTACCTCCCTGGCTTAGGCACGTAAGCCTTGCAGCCTCCAATCGCATATATAGGCTTGAAATCCATCCAGTCTTGACCTGCAAATGTTGCCAACACTCAGCGCTTTGGACATTAACCCCACTGGCTGGTCAGTCTTTACAACCAACCAACAAAGGAGCAAGACTGCCCTAAGATATTTCTTTTCCTGCCAACCTTCTATTACAAGGGATCCTTCAAGAAATAAAGACTATCATTCAAAATACAATACTTTCAGTCTTACACATTTTTGCAATCCAATCTCTATTCCCATATACAAAAGCAATGCTACAATCACTTAGACCTGGAATTTTGTCTAGCAGCTTGGATGATTCTCAGCTTTATGTCTAACAATGTACCTTAGGAAGAATTATTTCACATTTCTTCACATCATGTCTTATATTAAATACATCACATTGCTTTAGTGATATGACAAAGTATTTTCTTCTTATGGGCTTATATATCCCCCTAAGTATCTGCGTGGAAATGGAAGAAGGAAGAAAGAAGAAAATTCTCCTTTTCTTCAGGGTACAGTGATTCTACTGTACGTTACTAAAATACTGCTAGAAGTATTTGCAAGAAGTAGCTTCTTGCAAAAATAAAGAGTCCATAAGTCACTTCTGTGTTGTGTGCAAACACACTAGGCAAGCATTGTTAAAATGCCCAGAAAATTTGGAATAATGACAACAGCAGCACTCGTTTGGAAATCACTCCAAGCCTCCTGTAGGCACTACTGACTCAAGAGATGCCAGGTGACACTGAATCACCGCAAGAGCCACTTTCTCCTCATCTCTCCCAATTTCTTGTTCAGCACCAGGCCTAAATCTGCCCTTTTTCTGCATGACGGGTGAGCTTTTTACTGTCTTCTTCTCTCTGGCTTGTTAAGAAACGGTTTGTGTCCTTTGGAGGAGCAAAGGCTCCCTCAGTGTCTCCATCCCAGGTGAGGAAGCAGGAGAGCAAGCCAGAGGAGACGTGGAAGGGCAGAGCACAGGTGGTTACACAGGCTAAGAGGAAACGCCTGTAAAGTTATACATTTTTTGTGAAAAAAATATTACAAGTTTCATATTGATACTGAAAACTGATTGTAAGTATACTTTTTGAAATTGGAATGAAATGGTATGTATCTGAAAGGTGGTGGTAACTCAGATGTCTATGCCTCCGTGCCCTTGTAAAAGAGGAATAATAATACTTTTCAGATTGGTTCAAGACGAAACCCTTCACAGATATAATTTTGTTAAAGCTCCTAAGAGAAACTCTGCAGATGGATTTCTAAGCAGGCTGCTGGAAAGAGTGGTAGGAAAGCCAACTTCACTATTGCTTGTAATAAACCTTCATTCACAATATTCCACAAGATAAAGGAATATATTCACAGGGGAATTATTTCTGACAGAATAGCAACCTTATATGCAACAGGAGCTACAGAACTATGTCAGAGAACGTAAAGAGAAATTTAGTCGGTACATAAATTCACCGTTTACTTACTAGAGATTTTCAAGACCCAAATGGTTCAGAACTGGATTCTGGATCTAGTTTTGTTTTTTTTTTCTACTGTCCAGTAGTCAGCCTGAGTAAATGAATGCCTCTTCTCTGACATAGACGTAGTTTTATCCACTTGCAGCATATGAAGTTCTGGACACCAAATAGTTATCTTTTATCTTTGTGATTTCACTGTCACTAAAGAACTGATTTCACCCATTATGCTTTTTTAAATTATTCACATTTCATATTAGCTATGTTCCAATGAAGTTAATCCCAAGCCAAAAAATTTCAAATTGCACTATTCCTGCAGATGATTTCATCTATGTTTCCTTAAAACATTTTTAGTGTCACAACCTTACCTGAGTGACTGAAACAAGATTTTCATCAATGTCCAGCAATAAGTTTCCATTCTGCAGCTGTAAAGCATGATTTATGAAATGAAATGAATGATTTATGAAAATGACATGAAATCCTGAGCATGAAAATGATAACCTCCATAATTATCGACTTCAGTATTGAATGAAAACCCCTTCCATCTTGCAGTGAGCACAGATACAAAATCATGTAGTCAAAACAGTAAGTTTGAATGCTGCTGGAATGTGGGGCAAACATACACTTTATTTATTTGTGCTGAATCTTATCTTCTGGTGTATAAGGCAATTTTACTGCTTGAATCCTAACTATTTATTTTCCCCGATATATATTAATTCTGCAATAAGCATACCCCATGAGCTCTGGTCCTGCTTACGTTAACGGAACTTTTCACTGGCTTGGTGAAAGAAAGGACTTTATATCCTCAGGGGTGAAAAAAAATATGGAATTTTCAACGGCAAAAGCTATAAAAGCAAGTATTTGCAGATAAACACAGCTTCTTCTTAACTAGGAGAACTTTTGCATCATGTAAACACATTTAAGATGAAAATTTTCTTTCCATGGGAACTTTTTAAATTACTTACATAAGTCAATTCACATATTTAAATCCATAGCTTCGTTGTGTGTAAACATACACGTGAGTACACTGCCCACACATGCACACATATCTATATCCATCTACACATTTAATACAAATTGTTATTTCGGTGTCCTCAGAGTGCTGTATTTCAGATAACATTTATTGTAGCATTGGAGACTTTATTTTTTAAGAAACAAACACAACAGCAAGTTATTAAAAAAACATATCGTAGTTGATAAAGGAGCTTCATACAAATCAACAGATGGTAATCCCATGCCATCTTAAAACAAAGAAGTTTAAAAAAAAATAAAACAGCCTAGAATGCTTCCCCCCCTCACCCCACCCCATTTATCACAGACCTGAAGAAAAAAAGAAAAGACAGGCAAAAGGCAAGGCTGAAGAAAGAAAATGCCACCATGCACAACCAGGAGAAGACCCAGTCCTGCACCTTCTTGGAGCCAACAACATGTTCCCCCAGCCTCAGGTAAGGAAAGGCTGAAAAAAAAGCTGTGTCCGTTTATTCGAAGAACTCCACAGACCTTGAAAAGATTATTAAAATGAAACCAGAAGGGTTTATGCCTTCAGAAGGGACCCATCTTGGCCAGCAGTTAATCACTTTTTGTTCTTATAGCCCCTTTCTTTAACACCCTCCACCCCCCCAAGTCCTCCAGCATCCAGGCATGCAGGTTGTGTCTCTCGGAGGCAGATCCTGGCCGATGGCTCTGTGAAACCAGCTGAGAAATAAGCCCTGTCTCAGCACAGAGGAAACATGTGCTCTGCCTTCAACGGGCCATTAGAAATTCCCACCTGTGCTACAGCAGGGCCTCGCAGAAAACATTTGCCCAACATGTCACGGCACATCCCCAAGTGCCCAATTATCACACAGCACTTGTGCTGCATCCTCCATCAGCCCGTGTTCTGTGTCACATGCTGGTGGGGAGACACTTCTCAAGGGTGACAGATATCCCCTGTCTATTACAGCATGGAACAGCCTTCAACGGCGACCGCGCCAAGGCTACAAGGCTCTACTGAGGGCAGAATTTGACTCTTCGAGTCTTCCTCTGGTTTGGCTTTTAGATACAAAGCGCTTAACCTTCACAATTGAAGTCAACTATCCTCTCCCTCCATCCCAAATGCAGGAGAGAAAACAACCAGAAGCCTGGAAGGATGCTCCAGTCCTTGATCTTCTAGGATTGCTGGCTGTGGATTTCTCCATAGAGTGATGTAAAAGCTTGCTTCAATTATTCAGGCTGAGAGAGTTGGGCTTGTTCAGCCTGGAGAAGGCTCCAGGGAGATCTTAGAGCAGCATTCCAGTACCTGAAGGGGGCCTACAGGAGAGCTGGAGAGGGACTTTTTGTCAAGATAGGACAAGGGGTAACAGCTTTAAATTGGAAGAGGGGAGATTTAGATTAGATACCAGAAATAAATTCTTTCCTGTGAGGGTGGTGAGACACTGGAACAGGTTGCCCAGAGAAGCTGTGGCTGCCCCATCCCTGGAAGTGTTTAAGGCCAGGCTGGATGGGAATTTGGACAACCTGCTCTGGTGGGAGGTGTCCCTGCCCACGGCAGGGGGGCTGGAACTCGATGATCTTTAAAGTCCCTTCCAACTCTAACCGTTCTATGATTCAAAAATGCAGCCCCTTGGATATTAAACACCCCTACAGCTTAGTCAACCAGGAACACACCCGTCACTCGCGACCAGCCCCACAGACTGAGGCGGAGGAAAGAGTATTAATCCTTGTATCACGGTGACATTAAACCTATAATGAAAGCTCCATCTTTCTATACAGGCATGTGAGACATACTGTAAATCTTTTAAACATGAAATATGTAAATCTGGCTTCTTAAAGCAGCAGCAGGCTTTTTAAACCACTCCAGCCAGTAATGAAATTTCAGTAATAAAATTCCTTGTGATGCTTTTCACTATTCACTAAAGAAAAACATTTTGTCCAAGAGCTGGAGGGAAACCAAGAATACCGAAGCCATGATAAGAGATAAGCAAACTGCAGCTTTTATAAACCTCAATCGAAAAAGATACACCTCCACTACAATATTCCCTCTGATCACCAAGTAACCAGAAAAATATCTTTTCTAAACAATGCAAAAGTTCAGATTTTCAAAGAAAAATCTAAGATAGGCCTCTTGCACTCATAAAAGTGTGAAGAACCTTACTTCTTTCTCTCCTACATATATAAAGCAACCCTTAATACTCAATTTCTATAACTGGTTTTACCAAAGGCAAGGGATCTACACTGACTTGCAGCATGAGAAAACCTGCTTAACGTTGCTATACTTTTGCCAAAGAGATAATTAAAGTAGTGTCTTACAAAATGCTGAAATCTCAGAGAATGAAGTAAAGACGCTGCTTTAAAAGCATGAAAAAAGACACAGTAATTAATTTGTACTCCGATACCAAGCTCAGCAAGTAAAGAGAGCATGAAGGGTACTAAATATAGCAAATAACCAGCAATTAGTAATTAACCTTTGAGCTGGGTATTAGCTATTTGAATCTTTTAAGATAGCAGAGGGATCTAAACTTGGCTTCCTGCACTCAGGGTAAGTGTCCTACCACTCAGCCCAGCACAGGAAAAGAGGGATCATCCAACCGCACTGCATTTCTGACTCCCTTTTTCTAACACATATTTTACACTGGAAGTCTAATGACAAGTCAAACAGTTAGTCCAACTAAAGGTTTTTGTTCTTATTTCATGAAAACGGCAATATTTTGGCTACGACAAATATTTTCTCTGATGGTTCCAAATCATTATGTTAGTTAAGCAAAGCTCCAGTTATTTGCATAACCTTACACAACAAGTGTTGATATTACTATGAGCTCCATGAGCTGCAAGCAGCTTGCTAATTAACCACAATTCATTCTAAAAAACAATTAGAGCTATAACGAAGTAGCACGTCACAATCACGGCTGAAGAGATCATCAGTCAAACCACGTCTAGTAGGTTGCGACATGCTGTAAACAACCAACAGACATATTGTTTTCCTGTAAAACTACTGTTGGATTAATGGAGTAGCATGATAACTCGACAAAGAATTGCTCAATTACTTCCTAATTAAAGAGAATACAATGAAGAATATGTGCGCGAAGGAAAAATTGTCAATGTCTTTGCAATCTTCAGGCTCCTGCAGACCCTGAGGGTCCCCAGATGCCGTAACTTTCCCAGTTACAGAGGTAATGGCAGCAGCAACGTTGCCATCAGCCCAGATCTACACAGGTATGGCTTAGCACAACCTTTTAGTCGCAAGGCTGCTGTGAACTTTTAGGGCAATTCCTAACCAGTACACATCACATCAGCCACGTGGGTTGCCCTAAAACTACGCTGACTGACTTTTATCCAAAATACATGCATTTGAGCATCCATCACATACACGGGGTTCAACTCCAAGGCTCAGAATCCCACGGCACACTGGCTCCTCCTGTTTAAAGTTCTTCTTTTCAATTTCATAAGGTAACCCTTACTTCTCAGAAGCACTCTTCTTCAGGTAATTCTTCTCCTCTGCATTTTTATTTGAAGTAAGAAAGCCAAGTACTGACTATGGTATGATCTGCCCAACTAGGGGTAGCCTAGTTGGGGTAGCCTTGAGCTTCATGGCATTCACCAACTGTCCCAGTTTCCTTTACCTGTTCACTGGGAAGCACTGGATGTGCTGGTTAAAAATGTTGTTAGTCAACTGTATGCAGGTAAAGAGGCGGCATGGTTAAGGAAAATTGACATAATAGATTATTGAGAAGTGTTTGAGTCAATTGCTTCACTGTTGCTCGATTTCCTTTAAATTAAGGATCTCTTCATATGATCAAAACATGCGCTTACTCATTTGTTTATTTTCTCTTCATCTGAAGGGAACTTAATTCTGAATTCCCTGTGTACTTTAGGTATTTACTCTTAGAGAAAATGGCATTTAAAATGCTTCAATTACCACTTCTCTCTGATAGACTCTAATAAATCAAGAGTCCAAAACAGTGACTCTAGCGTAGAGCCAGACCCATGCTGCTTCCAGGCAACACAACACCCAAGATAATTGAATTTCCCAGAGCCCAGAGGATGCTGGTGCAAAGGTCCCAGCCACATGATCACCTCCTCCGTATCTTCTTCAGACCCCATGTGGTGGGTTCAAAGAGCATGGTATACACCAGTCACATCACAAATATTTAAAAGAAATGCTGCAATCCAAAAATATCACTGTGTCATTGAACTAAGCACTCAGGCTTTCAAAATGTTCATGCAAGCTGCAAAAGCTGTTGTAATTTACATTCACTCTGCACTAACAGTACCTGACATCTGTCTTCTAGAAACATAAGCCTGGCTTTAGATTTAGGTAGCCTTACACATGCGTTCAATTTACTGCACGTGGCTGATGCAGTGCAGAGACACTGAAAAGAAACACATTTTTCCATTCAGCAGAAAACTGGAAACAAAGGGAAAGAGCAAAACATTTCATTTGGTAGCATGGCAGAAGCCAGCCTGTGCCAAATTTCACTTCAGCATGAGGAAGGGTCTCCAAGTAGGAAAATCAAGGACCTGGTTGGTTCAACGACAGCCGTGGCCAGGTTTCTATCCAGACCTATTGCAGACACGTCCATTGGCATGAGTGGCATTTCTTGCCTGAAGATGGGTGGTGAGACATTGGAAAAGGTTGCTCAAAGAAGTTGTGGAAGCTCCACCCCTGGGAGCGTTCAGGGTAAGACTGGATGGGGCTTTGAATAACCTGGTCTGGTGGGAGGTGTCCCTGCCCATAGCAGGGGGGTTGGAACTTGATGATCTTGAAGGTCCCTTCCAACTCTAACCATTCTATGATTCTATAAGATCTTTTTCTGAAAGTAATGCCCTTTTTGTTCCCAGTGTGTAGCTCCACCAGTTTTCCCTGGGGAAAACGGGAATGAGAACAGTGGCACAGGAAACACCAAAAGCTCAGAGACAGGGAAAGATTAACTCTTTAATATCAGGGGACTACGGCACTGACTGGGTGGCACAATGCAGCCAGACGTGGTGACACATGATGGCTTTTTCTTTAACTGCAGCTTCAAGACACAAATGATGATGAGAATCCAAACATCCACGTGAGAGCAAAACCCCACTTCTAAACTGCAAAAGCAGAGACACCTTCGGATGCTTGCAGGGAGAATACACTTAACAGTGGAAGGGAATTAAAAATCACTCCAAATTTACTATTTTAAAATATAAGGCAAAGTTATACAGGTCTATCTAGTGGTTTTCAACATGACAGGTGACTGGAGCTGTAACCAAGAAGCATGTTATTTCTACCTTCATTATTAAATACCACATCTTCATGGTATTTTTGAAACCTGAAATCTCCTTGAAACATCCCTGAGAGTGACTCGTTCCTCTCCTTGGAAAAAAAAAGAAAGACATGGGGGTTTGAGCCAAATCTCAGACCCGGCCTCTCACCTCAGCTGAAGCTGAACAGAGCCTGCTAGTGAAAATGCAGGTGTTAAAGTGGTTTTTGACGTGGACCCACTCCAAACTACCAGCTGCATAGCTCTTTGTGAAAGTGTAGAGTGAGGGTAGGCTTTTATTCAGCTCCCACTTGCATTTCACACAGATATACGCACAGGCAGAAAGTATAAAACAGCAGAAGGTGAGGCCCACAGGTCTTGCTGGAAGGAAGGAAAAACCACCTTGACAAATCTCAGTGATCTTTTACAACATAGAAGTAATTAAATCACAGATAAAGACAGACCTTGATGGGTAACATGCATACCTAATGCCAAGTCCAAACGCGATAGATGTGTCACCCACTGGCCCAATGCACCAAACCTGCCCCACTGCATCAAGGAGGTCTGCCTCCTCTGCATCAGCCAGACCTGATGGAATGTGGGATACTCTAACCCCAAAGGAAGGAGGAAAACCACCACCTATACAAGTGTCTTAGTACATGACAGTGCCATGTGAGCGATGTCACTGGAGAACACCCAGCAGCATCCGTCGCGATTGCCCAGAGGATAACACGGCGGGAGGGGGTGATGCAGGTCACAAGGGAGATGGTACCCACACAGCAGACAGAAACAAACACTGATGTGTGGAAAGGCTGTTAAAATAAGGGTCTCCTGCTAGAGTACAAGCCTCGCACTTGAAGACATGCATGTGACAATGACATCTCACCTTCATGTTACCTACAGCATGGTGCTAACTGTTTCCATTATAAGCCTGCATCAGTATCAGAGTCAATATTGGTATTAAATCAAAAGACAAGCTGAGAGGAGGTGCCCATGGTGCAGAGGTGCTTCCAGCGCTGCTCAAGATCTTCTCAGAAGTTAGTGCAATGTCTACGTTGCAGATACTGGTATGTATATTCACTTCTATGTAAAAAAATAGCAATGGCCCACTAAAACATCAAAATAACTCATGCCACACGACAATATCATAACTAATAGATTTCCAAACTTTGCAAGAAGTAGCTGTGCCTGTTAAAAATGCACACGCAATGTTAAACCTTGTACATGGGGTTTAACTGAGCCTCAGTAAGTCAGGGCGTTTGAACAAAGGTGTCTCTTTTAGCAAAGGTAAATAAAAATGGATGGTTTTGCCAGTGCAGGTGGTCAGAGACTGGGTCTGTGCATTCTCTTTCTTCTCGTGTTTGAAAATTTAATCCTGAAAGCCTGATTGTGGAGGTTAGAGTCAATGTCACCAGCTCCTTCTTTAAAGCCAGCGAGGCAAGTTTACAGAAAAGCCAGAGTTACAAAGCTCTTCTTCAGAGCAAGTGTCATAGAAAGAATTCACTTTGTAGAGGATCACAGAATCACAGAATATCAGGGATTGGAAGGGACCTTGAAAGATCATCTAGTCCAATCCCCCTGCCGGAGCAGGAACACCTACATCAGGTCACACAGGAACACATCCAGGCGGGTTTTCAATGTCTCCAGAGAAGGAGACTCCACAACCTCTCTGGGCAGCCCCTTCCAGTGTTCTGTCACCCTCACTGTGAAGAAGTTTTTCCTTATATTTAAGTGGAACCTCCCTTGTTCCAGCTTGCACCCATTGTCTCTTGTCTTATCATTGGCTGTCACTGAGAAAGCCTGGCTCCATCCTCCTGACACTCACCCTTTACATATTTATAAACATTAATGAGGTCTCCCCTCAGTCTCCTCTTCTCCAAGCTGAAGAGACCCAGCTCCCTCAGTCTTTCCTCACATGGGAGATGCTCCACTCCCTTCATCATCTTTGTGGCTCTACCCTGGACTCTCTCAAGCAGGATGGTGAGGCTTATTTGGAAAGCAGCTCGCAACTAATTTATTGCCAGACATTTTCACGTCCTGGACGCTTCTCCAGGGACTGACTTTCCACGTGAGCTGGTGGAGCCATGCTTTCCAGATGTCCCCGAGCACAATTCCTCTGACAAGAGACCTGAACAAATCAGACCTGCAAATGGCACTGGAATCCCAGCCAGAATGAAAAGTGAGCTTCCCCAAAGGCAGTTTTCTAGTTCGGGCAGAAGGGTCAGGCAGCCCTTACGGCTTCTAGACCTAAGTGCACTCGGGTCCAGCCCAGCTTCATCTGCTCCTCCCATGCCTTGCCCCCAGGGCAGCCAAATTCCTCCCTGTCCATTCCCACCCTGGTTTGTTAACGTTTTCCTCCTCGTTGGTACTAGCCAGATGACTGCCTGCATTGTAAGGCATCAGCTCTTAATGCCCTGAATCTTTATACAGCAGTAAGACGAGTTGTTTGAAAGCCTTCATAAAATTGTAAGCAGATAGTTTAGACATTTTGACGAGAAGAGGTTTTATTGTGCTGTGATTGACAGTCTCCATGAAGGGTATTTACAGTCTGACTCTTATTACTAAAAACACCGTGACAGGTAGAGCTTGATGTGGATGTATAACGGGGAGACGAGGGGAAATCATGACAAAAGGAGCTCATTAAACATTTCACTATTTTAGAACAGTTAATTTCACATACAGAACTGCAATTTCTAAGCGGAGCATGTACCACTTAACACAAGCTCTTTGGGGTAAGCTTGCTTTCTTTGTCTGGCTTGATGCCTATTCTCAGCAAGTGGAGAATAGGAGAACTGGTCTAAGGAAGGAGCAGAGAGAAAACAGGACTGAATACAAGAAGTGTGAGTTGATACAAAGAAAGGGAGAGATACTGGGAGGATACTGGATGGCATGAAGAGCGTGTGTTTGGAGAGGAAATCTATAGGACAGTAGGATTTGCTGGGAAGGGACGCAGCAAAGAGATGGGGAAACACAAGAATTATATTGAGTAAGGAATCTTTTCATCCCAATGTCAGAGAAGTGACTTGGCAACCAGCCACTGCTCATAATTGAGTTCAGTGGGTACATTCAAATTCTGAGAGCCGAGACTCGTTCTTTTTTTACGCCTCATTCGCACCGGATTTACATTACTTGATATCAGAGATCATGAGGAGTCACTCCATAAAGCTCTTTGACGCCTTCTGACAAATGGCCTCGCACAACGTCAGGGCACTGCGTACGTACAATGGCTATCTCAAGACCTACATGATGTTGAGTACTTCTGCTTCATGGCACTTACTAGGCAAGATGCTTCAGGCCCTCAGCTCCCATGGGTTACCATATGCACACAGAAAGCAGTACTTGCCCAAACGGTCCTGGTTTCTTAAGAAGCTGTATCTTATCAAAAACCAGTATGAATTACGCTTCCCAGTTTCAAAGCAACCTTTAGAAAGTGGATTCTGGCTTTTACTTTTCACACGGTGGTAGACCTCGCCCACCTAAGCCTAACTATTGAGAAGTTATCGTATCTGCAAGTCATCTAAACTTCTGCAGCCATGAAGGAATGATGTCCAGGCATACATTTATTTCTACCTGCAAGGGACGCCTCACGCAGACAGGAGGAACTGGGAAGCAGCATTTTCTCTCCACTGGCTACAGAGAGAGAAGGGTAGAGGGCACCTACATGACTACTTCAGTATCCCTCGCTTTTACATGCAGAGACCAGAGATAACTTGCCTGAGAACACACCAGAGGAAAACAACCCCAAGATGGAACATGGATGCCTGCTCAGGGAACAGCAGCAATTCAGTTAGAACTCAAGCAAAACTTGCTGCATTTTTATTAATTGTTGTATTTATCAGCGGGAAAGAGAATTCATGGTGCCTGAAACCTATCAGGAGCTATTAAAAGTTTCCCACTTTATTCATCCATTATGAAATTAATGAAAGCAAGATCTCCTAATAAAGAAAGTGTCCTTAATATGTTTCAGCCAGGTAGATGAGCTAGATTATTTGTCCTCAGATTGAATTTTAGAGGTTTATATAATAATGACAGCTATAAATTGAACAAAAAATTATGGCAAGTGTCTCAATGACAGAGAGTCTTAGATGTGGAAGGGTGAGCAATAAATCAGATGGGCAGTGGAATATTAAATTGCTAATTTTAAGAGCTATTGCTGCTTTTCTTTTTTTTTTTTTAATACATAGTAATAAAAAGGTGAAACAAAAATCTCAGCTACATATCTTTTCCTCTCCTCTTTCTTCTCTTTTTCTTCCTAAACTACTTAACTTGTTGGGAGAAAAAGCCCTAATGACTTTACATTTAACAACGAAATAGCAAAAAAAACCCAAACAAAACCAAAACCAGTTTTGTAACCAGCTTCATGGAGATTTCAGATTAAATATATCTGATGATTACAGAGTAGGTTTCATATGCCCTGTATCTCACAGTCATGCTCTTTACCAGGAGAGTCTAATATCAAAGTGTCTGCAGACATGATTGCAAGTGTACTGTATACCCAGTCATACTGCAACAGCCTAAATTACAGACTATACCCAGAGTAAATTTGAAACATCACTGAAGGAATAATAAAAAAGTCACAGAAAATGTACAGTGGAAAAATTCTAACACTGAACTATATGAGAAATGAAGGAGAAATCTACAGCTTGTCCACAAAGATGTGAATTAGTTATGCAACATGAGTTATTTCACTAAAATTTCCCAGGCAGCACGATGATGCCTCCCTTCTCTCAGTGGCTTATCATGAAATATTTATGGCAAGTTTTGTTTGTTTGTGCAAACCAGAGAAGTCTCACCAGTCAGGCCCCCATCCAGCCCCTCCCCAGCATTTATCTTTATTATTCGGCATCTTGGTCTCGGTGCACCGCCCAAGCTGTGCCATTTACCACATCCTTACGTGAGAGGAGTCTCTCTTTCTCTCTCTTGAACACAGGCATTTCCCCGATGCTTACAGCAGACTGAAATTACTGACCTTCTCCTTCGTTTTCCTCCATTCTCACACCAGTGCAATTTTTGAATAGAGTCAACTACCCATGGCAAGGCATGGGGCAGGAAGAGTTAAGTTTACAGCCTATATTGACCTGTAGCCATTGCATACTTAAAGCACTTCATAAACAATACATAGTAATATTGGGAGGATATCTCCTTGTGCTGATTACAGCCCACAGTAACCTGGAAAGCAATTCAATATACAGAGCAAAGATCCTGCCACACAGTAATTTCTTGAGTGATGTCTTTTTGCACTTTGTTTGAACCAATGACAATTACACAAATCTCTGCCCTATAACTCTAGAGTCCTTACCAACCTACCATAGAAGCTGGTTTTATTGGAAAATAACTGCTTTCCTATGGTGTATATTAGGTTGGATTTTGATGTAACTTGTTTGGTTGGGTTGGTTTTTGTTTTTGTTTTGGTTTTTTTTCCAAATGACAGAAAAGTAATTCTAATGCAAATTCCCATTTTTTTGGTAACATTTGAGTTGAAGGTCCTTATGAAATCTTTACCTACCAGCCTGCTGTATTCACCAGCAAGTCTTCTGAGAGGTGTAGAAGTTATAGCCACAGAAAACAACCACAGAGTTCACAGACAATGTTCTGACACACCTTCTCCTAATGCTACTTCTCTCAACTTCTGTGCTACCTAAACTTTGCCTCCCCTGCTGTTCCACTAAACCAAGCTGGATAGATTCTACAATAGATAAAGTACAGCTCTGACAGAGCACACACGGGAGAAAATGCAGCCCAGGCTCACTCAAGAATGATAAGCGTTGGGTACCAGAGGAACCCTTCTAATCCAGGCAGCATCGATTAACATGCAGAAGGCTCACTGTCAACTGTTAACACATTTATAAATGGTGACTTCCGTAAGAATGAGTCAAAAAAGACAGAAAGGAAATTTCAGTAATGAATTAGATGGATATAAGTGATATTTACAATCCTGGTTAAACTGAACCAACACAATCAAGCCATAACACATCCCTGACAAAACTCGCATCATGAGGAACCTATCAAACATGATGTACAACAAGGAAAGTCAGAGGAGCCAAGACACACATCTTCTTTACTGCATAGCAACAGAGAAGATACTTACACTTACAGGTTGACTTTTTGGCACATCATAAACACCTTCCTTCTTTTGGCTGGTAGGAACCTGCAAGAGCAAATGAAAACTAAGGTCACTACCCAAGCAGGTTTGATGAAAAAGTGAAATGTGCAACTGTTGTTTATGTACAGGGTGGTCATTTAATATTAATGAAATCAAGGATGGATCCCTTTTCGTCCAAGCAGTACCATTAATGGAGGTGACACTGAAGAAATAAAACATCTAAAGCCCAGCACTGTTTAGAAATGAGACTGTCATTCTCAATTAGGTTTGGCTGCACTAAGTCCAGGGGCTCTTGGATTTCCTTCTACTTAAATGTTTGCTTTTTATTTTACTTGGGGGTTAGAAGATGCACATGAAGTCATGATCAGGTCAGTACGTCACCTTCTTCTGTGGCAAAGATCTAGAGCAGAGCTACCGATTTAAGGGAAAAAGTTGTTTGGCCTATGGCATCAGATTTCTTCTTTCCAATTCCTTTAATTATCTAAATCAAATAAAGTCATAACATGTACTGTTGCAGTGATGGGGTCCTGCAACTGCTCTAGGTGACGTTTGGTTACAATTCTGCAATTTTACTAAGGAATTACCGGCCTGTCAGAGTCTGACACTGCCAGGGAGCTGAAGTCAACAGCCTCATGTGGACAGGGGACAATACGCTTACAAAATGTTGGGCTAGTCTTTAGTTAAGTCAACAGTCATGTTTTACACCTTAGGCATTTACAACCTGCTCATGTAAATTCAGTTGCTTTGTAATACTGGGCTTTGCTTGCCTAAGGAATGCTGCTTTACATATTTACAGTTCGTGCTTATATTTCTTTTCCTTCCTAGAAGCACTGAAGGCCCTTTGTTAATGACACACAAGCAAAAAGAACAGTGAAAATACGCTCTAAACAGGCACGAATGCTCTAAGTAAATCAGTGCTGCTTTTCCATGGATCAAGGGCATTCAGAGTAAGAAGGTTACACGTCAGACTGGAATGAAACCTCACAGGTTAACATGAGAAATAATACTGCAGCTGTGACACAAATTGATTACTTTTTTGGTTTTTAAGGCAATAAATATCTTAGAGTTCCGATAGTAGAGCAAGCCTGGTTTAGGGGAAGCTGAAGGAATGGTTTTTCTTCATTGAATTGTGCTATCATTTCTTATTCTGTATAGGATGTCAAAAACTGTCTCTGCTGTTCAAACGTTCTCATGCCCATGTTTAAATGTCAAAGTCCTCATGGGAAATGGTGCACCTTTAACTTGGTGCACATTGTGGAAGGTTTTCAAGAGAGAGAGCCCTCACAAAAACTGAATGAGCTTTGTTGAGTATCTCTTCTATTCCTGTCCTGGGAATGACTTGCTTGCCTTGGCTTTCTTAAAGTCTTCTCCACTAAAACCACCTATGACATTAGATAACACAAAACTGGTAAGAGGGGAGCAGACTTTTAAGTAACAAGGCAAGAGTAGAAACCAAGAATGGTGGATTTGTATGTCATTGGAAAGCTTAGCCTTTGTAATAGAATCATTGAATAGTTAGAGTTGGAAGGGACATTAAAGATCGAGTTCTAAGCCCCCTTGCCATGGGCAGGGACACCTCCCACTAAAGCAGGTTGCTCAAAGCCCCATCCAGCCTGGCCTTAAACACTTCCAGGCATTGGGCATCGAGGACAATGTGACAAGATAAACTATCAGCAGCACATATTATTATTTTCTTGCAAAGTTTCCCCATCAGTCAATTCCTCCATGAAGTCACCCCACTTTGTACATTCCTATCCACTGCTCGTTATGGAATGAGCCTTTCCCAGCACTATTGATCCCCCCTCTCTTACTCCAGCTTATAATTACATTAGAGAAAAGCTTCTGACTTCTAATATCGAGACAGAGAAACTTTTCTGCAAGACGCTTTTCTCTCCCCACTTAACACGGCCTGTCTTCCTGTTGTTTTTACTCACCATGGATCATCCCGCTTTTTCTAACATCGGAGCAACTTATACAGACAGACAATATTAAAGGAGGAGACAGACACAGACAGTCTTTGGGGTAATGCATCAAAGAAAGGTGACAGACAGAGAAATAGTGCTTAAAAAGAAATTTGTGACCCCTACTATGTTAAAATGTCTGTAAATTGTCACTTTCAGCACGTATCTTCCACCTCCAGGTACCCACTGGGCGGGAATCTTTTCCACCAAGGGAGAAATGAATTCTTTGCATCCCAGCTCTTGGTTGAAAAACCCAAGAGCAACCCCAGAAGGGGGGTCTGAAGGCTGAAGGAAGGATGCATGAGGTTACTGAGCAGATGTGTGTTTATCAAAGTGCAGTATGGGGAAGGCTTTGTAGTAAATACTAGAAGCTGGCACTAATTTACATCAAACTGGAAAAAAAATCACAATAACAGAAAAAAAAAAGAGGCCCTTTTCTAATTTAATTTTTAATAGTAGCCTAGGTGGTTCTCATATCACCAAGATCTTGTAAGAGAAATAGTTTTGCCAGTGTTTTAAGATCTGAGCTGCAGGAATCCAGATTTGTTGCAAGGCAAGAGCTCACGAAGTCCATGGGAACTTGGAAGCTCATGGCTCTGGGCAAGTCTATGGTAGTGACACTTCAGCATCTGTCAATAACAACAGATAGCGGAAAAAGACTCCCAGGTCTCTAATCTCAGCATTTACTGTAGTCAAGATATTGGCTGTAGTAAATACAGAAAATGACACTGCATATACCTGAGTGTATGGTACATTAATGACAGGTATTTTATGTGCGCCGCTGTGGGAGGAAATGCTTCTCTGGTGACTTACAGGACAGTAAGAGCAGTACCTTGAGATGAGGCAAGACCTCACTGTCTGCTTATCAGCTTCTATTTCCATTTTAAGAAGAAACAACTCTCCAAAAAACCCTCCTCTTCTTTAGGCCATTCCTCAGAGTACAGTTCCTACTTCTTCCCAACCCGTTGGTTTCCTCTAACATCTCCAAACACTGGGAGCAAGGACAACATTTTCTTTGCTTACACCGATACTCCTCCACACCCTCACTAAAAGCTCTGCACTTTGAGGAACAATAACCAGAAATTTCTCATCTGAACATAGCTGTCATCAGAATGTTGTTTCTAGCACAAAGCTGACAACTAGAATAGTCATGAATTAAGGGATTTCTTTCCTGAAAATAGTCAAACTTTCAATACTATGAGGTAGAAAATCTTCCACCTTGGGCAAAGTCTCACCTTGAGAGCTTTGAATGTCTTGGTCTAGAGATGCAGAAAGATGCAGATTCTAGTGTGCGTGGTGGGGTGCCAGGAAATCAACAGAGACAAGTTACATGAAACTTGTGTTAATGATCCTATGATGGGGTCTATGAGGTGGTTATTTTCCAATGTTTAACTTGTGTTTCCCCTTCCCACTTAGCTTCTTTCTATTTTGGCTTACAGTTACCCTACTCAACCATTTTTTCTTCTTTCTTCCTACCTGTTCTATTACTTAAAAATATACCTTTCCCTTTTCTTTGTTGTTCTATCCCTACTCCTGTCTACCTTAGACAAACGTGTCCTATTAGCAGATCAACCTCTAGCACAACCAGATGAAATGCTTAATCACTGCTTCAACCTCCTTCCCCTCCATCCTAAATGATTTCCTTAAATCACAATTTTCTTACAGCATACAGAGATTTCTGTCTATCTCTGGATTCGCCTCTAGTACGTGACACAAAATGAATTACATTATATTTTAATGAACCCTGTACCAATCCCTTGAGGATAAGTTGAACGACAAAAGATTATTTTATATTGTTTCAATGTGATTTTTTGTCAGTGTGAAGAACACAAGCTTGGGCTCTGACATAACATATGCACTCTGAAAATAGTTTCCTCAGTCTGGAGGATATCTGTTGAGAGCTCAGGAGTTTTGCTCGGTTATTTCCTTGGTCAGCCAGAAAGAAGAAAATATCTTTCTAAGAATCACTTGGATGGTCTTCCCTCCGTGAGATTTCAGTATCTGTTTCTTAGAACAGGTGCAAAGGGTTTCAAAAAATAAACAGGAATTAAAAAAAGAAGAGAATCCACTGTTTATCACCTTATATGTTGTACTCAAAAGTTTAAGACGGTTTGTAAGTTGAGCAAGTTAATAAAATTTGCAGAAGCTGAAATGACAAACAACAGAAAAACCACATTGAGACTGGGGCATATTATTCATGTTACGTCACCAGAATGAAATGCCAGACACTTTTTTGTGATGAATGAAAACTAATAAAAGTGAAATATATATGGAATGCACGTTACTAAATGCTTGCAAGCGTTGCAATGAAAACACCGAAGTTAGCGATTTTATACCTGATAAATGTTTTCTTCCGTTTCAGGCTCACGGATCGGCTCGTGTCCAGCCTCAAACACAATGTACTATGACACCAGCCGCCAGAGAGGAAAAGTCAAAGATGAAACAGAAGGGAAAAAGGCGATTTGGAATTCCACGTAAAGAAACATAGGCAGGCATTAAAGAAACAAGTTCAAAGTACAGGCTGGCAGCAGGACAACCGGTTTGTTGGAAAATGCAGAGTAAGGTTGTTTCATATTTCATAAACCGGCAACGAATAGACCTAAATCTCCTCTAATGATCATTAGAGCAACTTCCTAATTCTTTCTCACCAGGAAGACCGCCTGTGGCCCAATATTAATTTTCTGAAGTCAATGTGAATTTTGCCTTTTTTACATAATGGCAATTATTTCCACATATAGTTATTATCTATGAATAAAAAAAGCTAAATCCAAACTGGGAGAATAGGCTGGCGCTCACGTAACAGGCCACATGGCAAAAAGCTGTCACAACACTTTTCATTTTCAGGTTCTTGCTTTATTGTGAAGAGCACAAAGTAAAACTCCTGACATTATAAAAGCTGAAGAGTAATTTAGGGCATCCTAATTCTTAGCATCTTTCTTGCTGCACCTTAGGCACTGTTCAATATTCACTAATGGTTGAATCAGTTTCTTTCAGCGTGCCTCCCACTGACATGCCTAAGTGGAAGAACACAAAATCTCCAGGAAAAAGGCAAAGTAAACTATCATGTATTTTGTTTCAGCACAAAAACACGAGAATGAAATTACATCTTTTTCTTCTTCACACTCAGTAGGGTATCAGACATGAATATATTGACGTATTTCTGATAATCATCTTGGCTCCCAGACATTTTGCTTGCATGAAACAAGACTTAAATTTCAGATCTATTATTAAATCATAGCCCAAATGCCAACAAGGGAGTGTGTTATAACATCAATTCCACTGTTGTTTTTTTTCCCCAAGTATTCATCCTCTGAATTATATTCTGATCCCATCGAAGCCAAAACCAAAATGTCAATTTATTACTGTCAGAACAAGATGTCACCTTGTGTTTTCCCAAAGTAACTCACTTTCTGTTAGAATTTGTATTAAAAAATTACCTCAAATCTCATTTGGACATTTATAATCTGGACTCACAAGCCACATTCTAGGAAATATTAATATTTCTATCAGACACATCGTGCTATTACTTACAGCTCAATCAATAAATACGCTACTTTCTGTAAAAATCTTACAAGTTTCTCAGAAGACCAGTCTCAGTAAATTTCAAAACATCTTGTTAAAGGTTTTGGCTGTGTTTAAAGATAAGACATATCTAGTCATTTCTGAAACTCCAAAGGCATACAGCTTCAGAAATTACCTGGTATACAGGATCTTCTACATCTTCTTCCAAAATTGTCTACAGCAAAGTAAGAGGACAGGCAGTAAAAGCAAAGAACATAAACAGTAGAGATAAAAGAACTGTATTCAGAAATTAAAGGACAGCAAAGAAATAAGCAAAATGGGCAGGTAAGTATAAAGTTTTCTTTCTTTAGTATACAGATAAAGTCACATTATTGTACAAAGTAACTTTATTCAAGTTTCATCCGAGTTTAACAATCTGCACCTTATTTGATTTGATTCAAAAACACACATTCAGAAGTATAGTGAATATTCCCTAAAGTATCAGACGCTTAAAAAAACCTGACTTACAAAGACACTGACCATCATTAAAGTTTTCCTACTGAATTAGAAGAAACACTACATGGGAAATGAATAGATCATTTCCAGTTGTTAGACAGGTTCATCGCACCCCAAGTGACGGCTCTCATCACTGTTTAATCCTACTTCTGAGCTCACGATGGCTGTGAGGTTCACATTTGTCCATTTGAAGCTAGAACCATTCAAACCCATTGCTGTTAAGAAATGCTGAGGATGCTCAGTGCCTCTTTGGAGCAACTTTGGGGGAATACTTCAAACCACACTTTTCTTGGCAGTAGTCTAAGCTTATGCGTGTACCTGGTATACCGCTTGTTCACACTGTTTGTCCTTTTGTGCCTTTTTTTCCATTTCTTCCCTTTGTTTCAGTTCGTAGATGAGCTGAAACAGGTCTCGCAAGTCCAGAATTACAGGTTCAGCCTACGGAAGCAAAAAGAGGAAGGAAAGTTTCTGTATGGGAAAATATACTCCTCTTATCCCATCCCACAGCAGTTAGAGAATACAATTGGAGAGAACTTCCTACAGAATTAATAGAATCATAGAATTGTCTAGGTTGGAAGGGACCTTTGAGATCATCCAGTCCAACCATCAACCTAACTCTGATAAAAAAAACCACCCCACTAAACCATGTCACTAACCACTATGTCTACCCATCTTTTAAATACCTCCAGGGACGGTGCCTAAACCACTTCCCCGGGCAGCCCATTCCAATGCTTAATAACCTTTTCCATGTAAAAATTTTCCTGATACCCAATCTGAACCTCCCCTGGCACAACTTGAGGCCATTTCCTCTTGTCCTATTCACCTGTGACTTGGGAGAAGAGACTGACCTCCGCCACTCTACAACCTGCTTTCAGGTTGTAATTTCTACCTTAGCATCGAGGCTCAGGTTAATGTCTATAAAACAAACTATATTTGCAAATTAATGAGAATTATAATTCTGACTACAAAATGTCATATATTATAAAGGATCAGAAATAGTGAAATACATTCCTGTTTTCCCAAGCTGGTTTCATTAATTTGCTATTTAAGAACATGTAGGCAGATCCTTGTGACGAGTCTAACACAATCACAAAGACGACAAGACTGGCCTCCCGAACAGCTTCTTACAAACATGGTTTTTCTGTTGAGTTATGCAGGAGAAAATGACAGTGATTTGATACTTACTGCCTGGGCTGTTTTTATTGCCACAAATCTATGATTTCCCTCCTTTCCACATACGTAGCCAAATGCTCGATGGTCTGTGATATCTTTTGCGATGTATGAAATTTCATGAACTGCATGGTGGTGCTGTAGTAGCTAGTAAAGAAAAAAAAAACACAAACAAAAACCACAGTAAGAAATATCCATTAAAATATCTACTAAAAATATTCTAGTAAAAATCCCATTTCTCTTTGATCAATGCTTCACCTGGATATGGTGAATACCTCACCTCAATACACCTATGTAATTAAACCAACCAAACATAACCTGGTATCAAAATCAATATTAATATTTGAACTCTTTAAGCCTATTCTCTTTTCAAAATTAAGCCAAACTTGGTTTACTTTAATAATTTGATTAAAGCTTCCACAGAATATTTTTCTTGGTATCTTTTGGGGAGATATAATTCAACAGAAAATACCATGTCACCTAGTTCCTGCCTACACAGCATCTGTAGGTACCTAAAGGAAGCAGCAGGAGCCACCTGTAGCTTCATCCCCGGGTGAGCCTGAGGACAGACTGATCCACAGGGGCTGCAGAGCTAGAGCTGAGATACTCAGTTTCTCAAAGAACAGCCACCAGACTTACGTTATCTCTGCAACACTCAGCATCAGCCAGTAAGCCATATTTCATTTAAAAGCAAGTAACAGAACTCCAAAAATTTATTCTTCTCAGAAAATTCATGGAAATGCACTTACCCAACTTGAAATCAATGCTAAATGCAGAAGTCCATTTTATTTAAAAATTTCACTTTGCTTATTTGTAACTATAAGAAACCTCAAATTTGTTTTAAATGTATGAGTAAAACTCTCCCCAGAGCCAGGGCAGGAATGTGAGATGCCTAGAAGCATGTCTGAGAGGGCCAGCATACTTCTTGCTTCGACCTAAATAATATTTTATTACCAAACTAATATGTAAGTATTTCTACTTAGAATAACGTCCTTGAAAACTTCACCTAAAACAACCTATTAGCATGAATTTCTACTGCCTGATATATTGACCTGCTCTTATATCATCTAGGGATAATGCTATTTCTGAGAGCAGAAAAAGCCTCGAAAAATTATTCTTTTGAGGTTCAGATCCCTGCTGGTTTGGAGAAAAGCACATTTTGAAAATCAGCATGGTATCCAGGCAATCTCTAAACAACCAGTTATTTTTAGAATTGGGCATTTTTTTTTATTTTTTTTTAATATAAAAAACCCAAAACAACAAAAAGACCCCACAAAACCCCCAAACATTTTAAAATTCAAAACCAGAGAGGGTGCGTGCGTGCAGAAGAGAAAAGGCTGAGCGCAATGCCCGGCAATGAGACTTCAGCAGAACACAGACTGAGATTTAAGAGGAGAGGCAGCGCACAAGAGACAGACCAGTACGTGTAAACCCAAAGACCAGATGCTTTTCATTTTATATTTCACAGTAAATGACTCCTAACTTCCCCAGACCAAGATTTCTTGCTCTTAGGAAAATGGAAGCGTTGCCATTGACTCCAGGCAGAAGGTGCCTAAGCCGAAGGTGCGCTTCAGATGCTCCCAACCTGTTAAGCCTTTAAAATTAATGATGGGATCTTACTTAGATAATACAGGGATATTGATTTATTAGGTTTTTCTGAAAACCACGTTGCGCGCTATCTGTTACAACGAAATGAAATGAAATGTTCCCATCTCTCTATTCTGCATATGACAGGGAACGTTATCTCTCTCTCCTATTAAATCAAAGTTCTTTGACATTGCTTTATTGATTGCAAGACAGCATTTTGCACCGAAATTAAACTGTGATCAGATTCCTTCCTCACGGAATTAAATTTGAAGATCATTCTACCATGGAAAAGTATCACCCACAATGTAAGAGAGCAGATGGAGACACTCCAATTTATTTGGGAACCCTCATTAACCGTTCGAAAATCATTACATTTTTAATGGTTATGGTATTTTACATACTGTATCAATGGATGTACACATTAAGTAAAGGTGACTGCAACATTATCCTCTTACACATTTTACTGTACGGAATGTTTAGCAAGAGTTTTTCATTTGTTTGAGGGATACTGAGTTGGAACATACACATGAAACGCAATGTTCCATACACACATCCGTACTCAAATGTAGATATAGTCACTCCTGCAAACCTTTCACAGCCCTCAATTAATCTAAACTGGCCTTTCTACATGTTCCAATACTTCATTCCAAACGTTATTTAATGAGTGCCTGATTTTTCGCTCATCATAAAACAGAAATGAGACTCCTGTTGCAGTCAGTAGAGATTTACCACCATAGAATGGGAGACCAGAACTGCATCCTCTTTGTAAAATGTTTGCTGGGGTCAGCCTGCACAGGACCCCACAGAGCCCTTCCATGGCAGCAAGACCTGCACCAAAGCAAAGGACAGCAGAAGGGACAGCACGAGGAGCACCACCTCATCCAGCCACCCAACAGAGACTCACGACTGAGGATACCTATAAATACACCCACCTTTGCACGTGCTGATTGATTTGAGCCTGGTGCACTCGCACAGACTGCACAGTCCCGTAAAATGAGACCAACCTGTGGAGATTTCATCTTTCTCCCTCAGTTTGTAACTGCCCAGGTGTAGCCAACCCCTCGATTTGAACAGTCCCAGAAGGAAATGAGACAGAAGCCGTAAAAAACTGCTTCCAGCGGAACTGCTGGTCCGTGCTCCACAGTGAATATTCACAATCTGATCTGCCCCTCTCTCTCCCCAGCCTCTTTTTGTTTTTTAATATCTTCAGGTTTTTACCATGACTTCTTCCTGTCTCTAGTGGGTCAGAAACACATAAAAGAAGTATTTCACAACTCAGGGATGTTTATGACACCCCCGTATGGCCATGCTGATGGATTCTATCACACGCTATTTGATGTTTTCACTGTATCTGTGCTGAGTGCTGCTACGAGCCATTTGCCAATTCATAAGTGAAGTATCAAATTGTTTTGGAGGGCTGCAGTATGACAGAACAAATTATAGAGAAGACTTAATTTGTATTATGGTTCAATACAGTCAATTAAGTATTGCAGCGATTAGAAAGTAATTTAACATTTAAGCTTCAGCTGTTAAAAAAAAATCCACTGTACACAGGCTCCGAATTATTTTAGGTCTCTCGTGACTTTAGTCACTGCTGCAGAAGTCGAGGATTTTAAATGCAAGCACAGATAAAATCTCAAATCAGATAACTAAGACAGTCCTGCGATGCACAAGTCCTTCTTTTTAGGCTAAACATGATGTCATGATTATATTTTATTCATACATTGGAAAGTTTTTTGACTCCAAGAAGTCAAACACATCCACCTCTGCCAAAGCTGCTGTCTTCCCTCTTCCCCTAACGTTTGCTCTGCTCTCTCCCACTAGCCATTATTTTATCTCCTTTTCTCCATTCTATCCCCCCTCTTTTCCTCTTCCCCCCGGTCTCTCCCTGTACATCACATTGAATTGATTTAGCTGCCTCCGAGATCTGTAGCATTTCTAATTTCCCTCAGGCCGCTTGGCACCTATCATAAATTTTTTCACCCCTTATCCTCCTCTTGCCCCTTTATTTCCATGCTGTAGCCTCCAGTGCCACTAAATCAATTAAGTCAATCAATTAAGTACTTGGAGGGTCCAGCAATCATGTCAAATATGTGAGTTAGATGGCATGAGAAAGTCACTGCTTTACTATCGCTATTTCTCTTTTAATGAGGTTGTCTATTTAGTGGAGCCTGGGGCACAGTGTTAAGAGCCACAACAAAAAATAGCCTGGGAGCTGCAAAGCCTCCTATAAAAGCTGCCCCACCAAAAGCAGGAAGCATGTAACGTACAATATTCTATCTATACAGACAAGTTTCACAGGGATTTAAGCTGCACAGCCTTTCACCTTGAATAACCAAAGAGTGAGCCCATTTTCAGAGAGGTGCTACCATTTCCACGCTATCCATACTGGGACGTGAGTGACAGGCATGGCCTGAGCATCCTCTGTGTTTCCATTCCTGTCCATTCACTTCTATTGTATTTGAATAAGCAAGAATATATTTGGCGTGTCACATAAAGCTCCCCAAACATCAAAATTACCCACCAAACTGCAAAACCCTTCATGGATTCATAATAAAATGACTTGGAAGACTAGTGAACAAATTGTAGAACCTGAATCTAATGTGGAAAATTATGGTAATGCCTTAACAACAAGCTTAGCAAGCCAGAGGTGCAACAGGACACGAACCATTATCTACTGAAACTGGAAACACACAAGTCTTTCCAAGATGAATTTGGTCTCATTGCTGCAAGAAACACTGGAGTGGGACAGATGCGCTCCTCCACGACTTCAAGAGGCTGCTGTGCTCGTTGGTGGTGCTCAAGAAGCCCGTACTATGGCACTTTGTCAGATGTTCTCCGTGGCCACTTGGTGACAATTCCTGTTTGGTTTAGCTGAGATTTGCAGGGATCGTGGGGACAACAACTAGTCACAAGCCCTTCTCTAATTGCCTGCGTTTGTGTGCAATAATTCTCTGCTGTTTCCTTAAAATGCACTTAGTAGAGGTGGTCTGGGGCTGTTCATCTCCATCACAAACACCCCACAGTCCAAACTCAAGAGGCAGACACAAAACACCTAAATTTCAGCCTGGAGAAGAGAAGGCTCCAGAGAGACCTCATCACAGCCTTCCAGTACCTAAAGATGGGAGGGACTCTTTATCAGGGTGTGGACAGACAGGATGAGAGGTAATGGTTTTAAACTGAAAGAGGGGAGATTTAGATTAGATATCAGGAAGAAATTTTCCACTCTGAGGGTGGTAAGACACTGGAACAGGTTGCCCAGAGAAGCTGTGGATACCCCATCCCTGGAGGGGTTCAAGGCCAGGCTGGAAGGGGCTTTGAGCAACCTGCTCTGGTGGGAGGTGTCCCTGCTCATGGCAGAGGGGTTGGAACTCTGTAGTCTTTAAGGTCCCTTCCAACTCAAACTATTCTGTGATTCTATTGATTTCAACCCAGCTTTCAAAAATAAATGTCACATATGAATACCTGAAAGGTAAAACCCACTAGAAACCTCTTGTGGTTACAGGGATGTAAGACCAAGGCCAAGACGATCAGTTTTGTACATAGAAGAGTATAAACTGAACATTCTAGCATGGAGTGAGAAAAAACATATAATGAGGATAACAACGACACAGCTGCTGCAGCACACACCGCAGAAAGGTCTTGGATGCCAGAATGTGAACATGACTGAACCCTTCTGAGACTGAACACGTGCTACATCATACACAGCTGAAATGAATGGTCCAGCCCTGAATCTTTTTTGACCTAAAGCCACTTGTGGGGTTTGGGCTGAGCAATACCTTATAAACTTTTCATTTTTACAAAAACCAAACCCAAGAATAGGAGCAGAAAAGGAAAATGTAACCTCTGGAGTGTCCTCCAAGCCTGAAGGGACTTCTCAGATGCCTTTAAGCATGTCTTCATGATGAGAAGAAAATAAGTCTGTCTAATCCCTGTGCTTCTTCTGTACACACTGATTTTGCAAACAATAACCTAATGACTGACTTTTCCAAGTGCCAACTTCTAAAAGGCATTTCAGCGCAGAAGCTTTGCAATAAAAACACTTGGCACGAAAAGCAGAGTTTCAGATTATACACAGATCAAAGCTTGGTCTGCGTATCATAAAGGGGCACATAAAATATGGTGCCGATAAAGAAAAGAATCGAGACAGATTTAGCCCCAGTTATCACAGACTCCCTCCCTCCAGGGGGTCAGCAGTCTGGCTGCGACACAGCAAAGCACCCAAAAGATATGTAAATTTAATTTCCTCTTAATAACAACAATAATAATAAACTCTGGAGAGAGCCATTCTCTTTCTGCAACTGAAGAGACTGATGCAAAAAACAAGACTATAAGACTTCCTAAGCTTAGATGACGACGCAGAGCTGAGTCAAGGACGGAAGGTAGTGAGTGTTAATCGTACGTGGAAGGATCGGCACGTCTTCAAGTGAAGTGCGAGACTAAGCTCAATCTGTACACTCCAATTCATCCTGTGCAAAGGCAAGCCCTCAGCAGAAGTACCCCAAGTAGGACCCTGTTTGGTTGGACTCAGGCAGATGGCTTCAAAAGGTACTTCAGCCTGAGTAAAATCTGAATTAATCCTTCCCACTTCCTTTGCTTGATGAATAAGGCATCCTGCTACTGCCTGTATCTAACCTGCCGAGTAAGAGCAGCGGATTTTTCAGAGAGCAAATGCGAAAGTCCTTGTTTGTGTCTCCTGTGACACTGGTTCTCTCCACTGGCCTAGAGTTGTCCTCAGCCCAGACCCCCCGACGTACGCCCGGAGTCAATTAAGTTGGCGGGACTGAACTTCGTCAGCGCAGGAGTCTAATTGTGATGAATGGATCCGCGATATTGAGCTCGCTGGATGTTCCAAGAACCTAATTTGTAAAAGAGAACACCGCTAAGGTAATAAACTTCTGTCTGGCTCTCATAATTTGTAATAATGTCTGACAAAGACCAGATATGAATTTAGTTATTGTTCATTGTCTTAGGAAGCAAATGCTAAGTTGCTCATGCAGAAGATCCATTTATTAGATATATGAACTTGCAAAAGGAACAAAACAAAACTGGAACGCACATGTGGCCAATTTCATATCTTCACTTCAAAGGCTTTTCAATTTTCTATTGTACCAGGAGTGAAAGTAGGTAGCTAAATCTAACCCCCTTGTCCAATTACTATTAACCCCAAGTTATATTTCAAATACGTACTCGCAAATATCGTTCCATTTTCACAGAGCTTTGGAAAAACAACTGTGCTACACTAAAGCCGTGACGGTGGATGTCCCATCAGTCTCGTACTATTTTCTTACTATTTCTGTATCAGATACGGTCATTGTTTTATCGGGATGGTTAAAACAAAGGATTTGCACAGGTCTATCAAGAAGCAGCAAACCTGATCCTTGATACCAAAGTCAGTGGTCCCTCTGGGCCATTAACAGCTCAGTAATGCAATATGGCCCTGCACCGCAATTGTATGGGATCACCTACAGACCACAATAAATTGTTTGACCTTGCCATTTCATCATTCCACTGTGCTGTACAAGTCCCAATATCTGCCTATAAGGGTATTATTTCATTCTTTGAGATGGCAGCTGCCCACTGGCCACTGCTGGGTTTCCAAGGCTGTAACACATCTGTCCGAGTGTATTCCCCCTCAGCCCCCACCTCACCATCCTCTGCAAAATGGCAAGTAGATCGAAATAGCCATAAATACGCCAATATTGCCCTCTACTCTCAAGCCAAAGCTTACAAACAGCCTAAGCACAGCACCTCTGACCATGCCTTGTATTTTTTCCTGATACACTCTGAAGTTTCTAAGAGCCTTATTGATTAAATCTTGAATTTGAGGGAGCACAATATTGAGTAATGAAAGGCAGTTCGTTACAGTATCACTGAACCTCTCCATATTTTTATTGCATTTATCTTTATAGCCTACGAATGTCTTTTGAGAAGCCTTTACTTTTAAAAGGTTCTTTTGTTCCTTCACACCAACATTCCTCACATCCTGAAATGCTTTTGATTTATATGAACAGCACAAGAAATTCCTTCATACAACTCCTAGGGGCTTTGGGGTAATTTTTGGCTTTAAGTGTCTCGGATCATTACTGCCTCAGATTCAGCAAGCATTACGACCCACCCTCTTCTTGTAACCTGCGATTTGAGAAGCTCATCAGTGCAAACCAACCTCTGATTCTCTTGATTTGTCATGCAAACCCTAGAAAGCAGAGCTCGCAAAGACCACAAAAGCCCCACTCATACTGGTGATACTAAAATTTAACTTGCACTGGATAGCCACCAAACAGCAACTTTCTTTAACTACTTCCATAATGTTACAAACTTCTCTGGAAAGGGGGAAAAAGGACACGAGGGATTCCTTTTATATTTATCTCTTTCTCTCCCAGACACTCACACCAATTTAGTAAGAATTTAAAGGGGGCTGAGGGAAAGCACATGGACAGAGAAGAATAAGAATAGAAAAGGACTACGAATTCACAAACTGCAATATGTCATGTTCATGAGCCAACTGAAAACAAAAGCAAGTAACACTGAGAATTTCATACGAAACAATGTTCTATATCTTTCAAATACAAAAGTGATTTCACAATCAGAAATAAACCAAAGCACAGACATCCGGGAATGTCCCCTATCACAGGCATCAGTTTGTATGCGAGAAACACTTGAATTTAACTTTTCTATACCATAAACAGGTAAGCCGTTCATCCTGGGGTCACCTTTCTCTACTACCACATTCTCTAAAATACATTATCACAAGAAGTCTTCCTGCTTCTCAGCAGAGACGTCTAGAGCTACTGAATTTTTTTCACAACACAGAACTGGAACAACCTCTACCAATACTTTGAGATCTCAGATTATTCCATAACTGAAGGTATATGATCACAGAGCACTGTAGTGACCCCTGTGTTAAAGGTGCCTGAAGGCTGTTGGTGGTCTCAGTGCACCTGCAGGTTAGCAAAAGACGAGTACTCTGGAGAGATGAGCTTCACAATTCAGAAACACTGTCATTAACTACCTATATTCTGGTCATAAATAGCACGCTGGTGCTTCGACCCATTTTATTTTCAGTCTTCCTACAGAAAAACAGAGGAAAGCTTTTTTTTTTCTGAGTTACAGTTGCATGTATAACCATCCTTCAGATAATCCCATAAATGTTCCACTCCTTCATGTGCTCAGGTCGCACATCTGACACTTAACCCAGGATATAAAGCATTCCTAGCAACACAAGCATGAGTAGCACTTGAGCTTAAACCTCAAAGAACTTGCAGGTATTTTTTGGGTCAATCTTGTTTTTTTTTCTCCCGGCGTTATCCTGAAGTAGGAGTTTCTGGAATCACACCCAGTAGGTGCTTGGCACATTGTGTGACAAGAGTTCTACGTTTCGAATCGGGCAATGGAGTCTAAGTTCTGCCCTGGCATCCTCCAAAAAAGCCCTGAAGCTCCCATTTGCATATTTTAATGCCCAGAGCTGTTTCTTTCTTCCATGTTCATTTTCACCTAAAGCAGGCTGGATGTTTGGTCTTGGTCTTCTCCTGCTAACTGAAACCTCCAGAAAGCAAACTTTGATTAAACAGTCAGCACACAGACGTGGCCCAGCAGAGAACACAGCCCAGCTGCACTTTTTTTCCTCTCCCCACCTTGCTTTTCTGTCCTAGCTTTGGGTGTCACACAGGCTCTGCCTTTCAGAAAAGCCATCAGGCAGCACTGCCCTCACCTTTTCCTTAAATGCAGGCAGCAGAGCCTTTCATAGCTTTGATGCCTGGATTCTGGCTCCTGTTTTCTGCCACTTATTCCTTTAGTCCTCCCCAACCTTCACAACTTCAGTGCACAGCATGTCTTCTGCTTCCCATCTCCTAACCAAAATCTGAGTTCCCTCATGACTGCACTCTCAGCACTAAGCCTTATTCAGGGACAGGTTACACTCTCACATGCTTTACACTTTAAAATGCTTCCAAATTCCTGTAGCATTCACAGGAGCACATTCGGTTAATTAAAGATCCCACAAGGCTCTAAAACCTTCTACAAACCAACTCAGCCTTTTTAAAGGGAAGTACACAACAAAAAAAAACAACAACAAATAAAGATTCAGATCCATATTTTGACTACCTAAAAAGAAAAAAAAAAAAACAAACACAAAATACTCAGAGCTATGCTGAACACGGGCTAGGAGCCATATGCAATATTTTCAGATACCCAGGCTTCTCATTTGCTTTAAATGTCAAGGCACTCAAATTAATTGGTGCTCTACCTCACTTATGCCCCAATGCTCCCTTTGAAGTCTACAGGGACAGAGCTGCTTGCTTCACTGGGAGTAACAGTGATGCAGAAAGAGGATGGGAACCAAAAAGGATTGAAAAACTACAGGTAGAGTCCATTAAATGCTGCTTTTTCTAGCGTGCTACAAGGCAGGGGCATGTTTGGCACCCTTGTAATTCTACAGTGCTGGGTAGCACAAGGGGAAATGTTCTAGCCCTCAGGCTCTGTGACGCTGAGCTCACAGGGCACAAACCATAAAGGTTATGAGTACAATTATCTCATTCAGGAAGACAACTTTTATGAAGAGTTACTTATATATTAAGCAAGGATCTACTGGTATCTGAAATTTATTACTTCTTCAACTGAAAGGCAGGGATAAAAGCATGTATTTGTGTTGGATAACTGTTGACAAATAAGAGGACCAGTGGCAGCCACTGTCTTTCCTCCTCTTCTCCTTCCACAGAGCTACTTATTACATAAAATAAACAGAATAAAAGGCATTTACTTGACCACCTGAACTATCAGATTGAACAAGGCTCTTGCCGACTTTCCTGCACATACAAGTGTGTTCCTGAGGGCAGAACATCCTCCACTGATTTTATTGCCAATAGAGATCTATTATTATCATCCTGCAAACTCCGGGTAACTTTCAAAGTAAACCTTCCCTTCCCATTACACTGACAGTGAAGGTCATCGGTCTCCCTTGCATCTAACCCCAGCAACAGGGGAGGTTAAACAGCCTACAAGTTAGCACAGGGATTCCAAAACATTGCTGGTTGTATTGCTATTACCGGGGCAAACGGAAAATTGCAGAGCAGCCTACCAGACAAAATGCACTGAACAGGCATCAAAATCACCAGCACTCCTGGGGCGTAATGCTTCCCAGACATCTCCAAGAGGAAGGTGCAGCCAATTTATAAAGGGGGACGTAACTTTCTGTTAGGGCACCCGCTGCAGGTCCCCTACGGCGCTTCCAGGGAGGATTCAGCACATCTCAGCCGCCAGCGCTATTATTATGTCGGCATTTCTTTTGCTAAATCCTTTCCTGAGCAGTTTGAAATCCAGCCCTTATAGTGCTGAGAATGGTGACGAGATATTTTTTTTTCTAGTGTCTTGTTTTGGGTTTTTTTCTTGCAATTTTCTAGTTAATGCATTAACCCAGATTAAAAATATCAGCACTCGCAAACTATTTGCCCGCCCCAAGTAACTCTGTATTTTGGGTGCTCTTCTACAAGGCAAAATCACAGCTGGGGTCAGTGGGACTACAATGTGGCCTTCCTATCCCAAACTGTTCATCTGAATCACAAAAGGGTAGTGATTATAAGCAAAAACACCCCAATATAACTCAATACTTTTGAGTTTTCTGTTGCGGGACAATACCTCCCGGGAGGGGTGCACTGCAGTTCCACTATATAACGGGATTCATAATAATCAGCATTTTTATCACCAAAAGCTGACGTTGGAGTTTTTAGTAAAATTCACCCTAAATTCAGTTTAAGCATACCAAACATTAAATGGGGACAAAATCGGAAGTGTTTACATGGTATTTTTTACTACAGCAGCTCTACAGCCAGCGAACCACCCCCATATGCAATGGAGGCCAAACGGGACTTGGGAACCTGTATACAGTGAGGTTCCCAAAACAATAACACACAGAGTAGGTAGCAGGACCTCCCTTTCTCAAATCCATCCTGGATTAAACAACAAGAAGCCAAATACAGCCAAATGAGTCCGCACAAACTGTCACAAAATCTCATTTTCTGCCTTTTTGAAAGCGATCAAATTTTTACCTTTTTCACACTGAAAAATGCAACTACAGCAAATCCCCACAAATTATCTCACTTTGGCTAAAATGTCTGGAATAGCTTCATTTTAGTCTTCATGCCAATTAGTGTCAGAAATCTCACACGGCAGTTCCTGCAGATACTCACTTCCAGCAGGCTGAACTCAGTTGTAGAGCAGAGCATTTCCAGATGAGAGGAAGAAGAGAAATTTCTGCCTTCCTCTGGATGCCGAGTGTTAGGAGGAAGGACGTAAGGTTCAAACCAAAGCTCCACCTAGATCCCCGCACTCTCAGATTTCACAACGTGCAAAATCACACCCTAGTTTCACTTTTTGGGATCTTTATTTCACAGTGACAAAACTGCCACAACACACCCCATACTACAATCATGGGGTGCATCAAGAAGAGAACATCCAGTAGGTCAAGGGAGGTTATCCTCCCCCTCTGCTCTGCCCTGGGGAAGCACCATCTGGAGTCCTGTGTCCAGTTCTGAGCTCCCCAGTTCAAGACGGACAGGGAACTGCTGGAGAGGGGACAGCAGAGGCGCAGAGGACCACAAAGATGATGAGAGGCCTGGAGCATCTCTCTTATGAGGAAAGGCTGGGGGACTTGGGTCTTTCTAGTCTGGAGAACAGAAGGCCGAGGGGGAATCTGATCAATGCTTATTAATACTTAAAGGCATTTAAAGTATAAATACTTANGCATTTAAAGTATAAATACTTAAGGGGTGGGTGTCTAGCAGAACGGGGACAGCCTTTTCTTCAGTGGTGCCAAGTTACAGGACAAGAGGTAATGGGCACAAACTTGAACACAAGAAGTTGCATCTAAACATGAGGAGGAACTTCTTCACTTTGAGGGTGGTAGAGTCCTGGAAAAGGCTACCCAAAGAGGTGGTGGAGTCTCTGTCTCTGGAGACATTCAAAGCCCGCCTGGACACGTTCCAGTGCAACCTGCTTTGACAAGGGGGGTGGACTTGATGATTTCCAGAGGTCCCTTCCAACTCCACATTTTTCTGTGATTCTGTGATCATAAGGCTTTTATAACCTTCATGCAGCAAACTGGGCATCTAAGAAATGTATCTCTATTAGCTTGTGGCTATTAAAAATCTCTGTGGACCTCTCTGAACCACCTAAAACTGTCTAGGGCACAGTCTGGAAGACCAATAAGAAATTAATTACAGTAGTCAAGAAGGGATGTAGTTATTGAAGCAGGTTCTTCTGGCATTTTCATTTTGCTAAATGTTGAATTATATTTATGCAATGTGTTATTGTTTCCTTTTTGAAGTATCAAAAGAATATAAATAGCTGATAAGAGTAATACGCAGTGTTTCTAAGTCCCCTACTGTGCCTTATTCTAATTACATATATTTATTTCATGTAGAACAGTAAATGCCGTGTCTTAGCATTCTTTTTACCAAGTAGAACGACGGGAAACAGCCAAGCAACAGGGCAAGACTCCCAGTTGGCCAGAGGAATCTTTCACAGGCCGAGGCTGTGGACAATGCATTCTAACCCCTATAAGGCATAAGTATGGTCACAAATATCACCATTTTCAAATGAGCATGCAAAATTCGACTTTGCTGTTTTTCTCTATGTGCTTTGCTGTTATTAAGTAGTATTTTTATGATTGTAGTCCTTAAAAGTCCTCAGCATGGCCAAAGACCCAACATTTTTTACATAAGCTTCCTACAACCAGATAATTCTGATGAGAAAAAAACTGAATTAAAAGGTATTCCCAGAGACTTTATACTTTAATTCCAACCTTTGAAAGCTAAGGGTCAGATGCCCCTGAGCTGGGTGACTGGAGTAGCTCCTCCTCGTAAACCCTGGGGCATGGAGAAGTCCTTCACTCACTGCCCTGGCAGATACTCTCCATCATTGCTCTGCTCCTTCCTCCCAGAGGGACTTGCCCCTGAAATGCAAGGCTGGCACGGTAGAAGGCATGGTTGATTTGATCTGTGGAACCATTCCCCAAGACACACCTCTGCAAGGTCACAACAGAAACGACAAGACAGACAGATGTCATGGGCTGGATCTACAAGCGGCTAGATGGGCAAACGACAACAGGGTGACTACAAGTGGCAGCACAGCTCTGCGTGACAGGCTGGGATCACAGTAGCCCCAGCACCATGGAGTTTATCAGTCTTCTAGCATGACAGTTTTTTAAGGAAGGATTGAAGATAAAATGAGGAGGTGCTCCATGAATAAAGTGCAAAGAATTCCTCCAAAGTACGATGGGCAGGATGGGAAGATGCTTGGGAGTCATTTATTTGAAAACTGAATAAATGGAATGATGAAAGTTGGTTCTGTGGAATGACTCTTTGAAACTAGAAAAAGAGTATAAAGGCAGCCATGAAGAGCCTGCAAAAAAATAACAGTTAGGCAATGGGCTGATAAAATAGAGAAGGCAGAGTCACCATAGGAATGCAAAGAGAAGTGTGACATGATCAAAAGAATGAGCTGAGACAGCATTCTTGGCAGTCACGATGGATTTCAGAAATAAAAGTCACATTTGTCAAGGACAAAGAAAAGGATAACAATTGAGTCACAAGATGAAGAGAGGCAGGCCTGGGTTTTAACTGTAAGCATGACATTAAACGCTGTGTTTCAGAGCAGTTAGGAAAAATCTGCAAGATCTGGAGTTACCCTGGATGTGACAATCGAAAACAAGGTTGAGTCAAAAAAGGCTGCTTAGTTTACAGGCTGGAATAATAGATGCTGCTGCTATTTTCCTCAGCACTCACAAAAGGAGGTCAGAGAAAGACCTTTGGGAGTCAGGATTAAAAGACCTGGTTTAGCCACGCTAAGCATGAACACATAAGGAGAGGCTAAGCACGTCAGGAGAGGGCTGGAGAGACGGGTCAAGATTTCAACAGAAGGAGACAGGGCTGGCACCATCAGGTTTGACACAAGAACCAAGTTTGTATTTGCAAGTTAAATAACTCTGATAAAAAACACAGCAGGAAGAAAAAGAGACCAAGGACAGAGAACACCCAGTAAATCCCAGATGAAAAGTGCAGAAGAGAGAAGAGAAATTAGAAACACAGGGGTAAAAACCCAGACACAAGAGTCAGGGAGGCCAAGTGAAAGGACTCAATTCAAAATTAGCTGTTAAGTTAATGATGCTAACATAGTGCCACACCTGATATCAAGCATGAAGAGACCAGCAGGAACTTTGGGAAGATCAGTTTCAAAGAAATGAAGGGGACAAAATCCACCTGTGGGAGCTTCTGGGCTGGATCTGGAAGGAGCCCTAGGCAGGGACCATTAACAATCTCCTGGCCAGTACCATGCTCTGGCAAACACAAAAATTCAGTGAACTGCTCACACCATCTCTCCCACTCGCTGCAGAGTGAGTAGAGAGCAGATAAAATTAATTCCTTCTTTTATTTCTATTTTTAAATATTCAGAGACGCCTGGTGATAGAGACTTGACAGTTTGACATTTCATCTGCTCCAGCACATGTGCTTCAAGGAATAACTACAGATCCATAATACTACCTCAATTTCTGGTCAAAGATGCCAGAACCAACAGATTTCCAGTAAAGTCAAGAAGTACCTTTGGTACATTTTAAATGAGGTATCTTCTGCCAACAGTGAGAATTTCAATCTTGCTAAAATTTTCTTTCAGCCAAGTTTAGCTGTCCTGTTAGCAATCTATCAGCATAATTAACACTATCATTCACATCAAATGGAGAAGAGCAGCAAATCCAGAGGTTATCAGCACAAACCCGATAATGTCCCAGAACAATCTGGAAAATGCTTTCCAGAAGCCTCGGTGACAACTTTGAAAAATCTGTGCGTTACAAAGTCAAGAAAGCTTAAAAGGGCAGGAAGGTGGGCAAGATGTAGGCATCTACAACACTGGCTACACCATATCACAGCCTCATTGTCTCACCAGAAGAGAACAATCAGAGGACAGTAGGTTTGTAACTATCATAACCACCCACTACTTGTGTTATTTAATTGGACATGGTTAAGAGTTAAAGCAGAAGCACAACCACTAGTTCTGTGGCCACAGGTAATGTCTGGTCCCCATTCTGTGGAACAGGGAGGTGTTATTCACCAAGTAACCCCTTCTCCAGTAGGTAAGCCCTGCTCTGCATAAGAGTCACATAATCCTCCTCGAAGATAATAAAGGTTAGAATAAGGGGGGGATAACAAGAATGAGAATATATAATCAACATGAAATATATATATATTTATACATACAGTTTTCCTTCCTGGATTTCATACTGACAGCCTGAAGAAAATGGCTACAGATTAAATTCATAAAGTAAAGATGAGTTCATGAGTAACAGGCTGCAACACCTCTCTGTAACCCAATCAGACATTTATAGTATTCCTAGAAATTTTACAATCCCACAGGCTGTGCCCAAGCCCTGTAATTTTGATAAAGATATGGGTCAACATCTCTGAAAGACTGGCCAGTCTCTCCAAAGTATATAACAGACAGTGCAAATGAAACCCACTTCATTAGAAATAATTCTTTACTTAAAGCCAAATGCTAGGGGTTTTTTCTTTCATAGTGTCTGGGTTTTCCATTAAAGTCAACAGGATCCTGCAATTAGAAAGAACAAGAGTTTAAAAGTATGCCTCATTACATGAATGTAGAAGAAAATGTTTTCCCAAGTATTTAATAGAATTTAATTATTTTTTTAAATACATTTTCAGAAAGTAACCTACAGTAAACAAAGATTTATTGTTACATAAATAAACGACGAGACAATTACAGCCTCTTTATGGAGGCCATATTAGTCATGCACGTCTAATGAAGCGTTACTTAGCTATCACAGGGAGATAGCCTGATGTGTGTGATTAACAAAATAATACCCATAAATAGCTAACGAACAATGACGGCCCATTAAAAATTTCCCATATCCTACTGTATTGAGAGTTATGGGTTTTGCTGCCTTCTAAGGAACACATTAACCACTAAGCTCCGCCCTGAAAAGGAGAATATTAAATAGCACAACGCAACTATTTGCAATTTTGCCTTCTAAAGACCATGCCTTTGAAAACATAAAAAGAACTCTCATCAAAGTCTACTAATGAAGAATATATTTCAGCTGCTGCCATGCTGTGTTTGAAAGATCATGTCTTGAGATGTCACCAGGGTGCAGGGGGAATAGGATAGAACAAAGGACCAAAAATTATTTCCATATAATATGCAGCCGTGAAATCTCTGAAGTAGCTTTAGGTACAGAAAGTTTGGGTTTAGTAATGATTGTGGTAGATTTTTTAGGTTAAAAAGAAATGAATGTGTTTTCTTCAGGTACGTATTTGGCAAACATATTCTGAGAAGGTGAATGGCCAACATATGACCGTAGACAAAAAAGGTGCATTTATAAGAAAGGGTCAAACGCCATGCATAATGACCGTTTTTGGCATACAGGAGGAGAACATCTTGTTGGTCAAATTTTGGATTAATAATTAATAATTTGGGATTATACCGCTGATGTTGGGACTTTAACAGCAGAACCATTTGTGGTGTTCTGCCTACGTGAGCAGGCTCCTCCAGCAGATGAGCGAGTCTATATAAGAGTATAAGCAAACTAGAGGGCCCTTGTATCATGTTCTAAATACAATGACAAGTATTTGAAAAGTGATCTGGAGGGACTTACTTAGATTAGAATGGAATGGAACAGAAATGATGAAATATGAGAGAGGAGTGTTATTTTGATTGCAGCTTTATAGATGAAGTAAATTGTATTGCATCTACAGTGCAAACTCACAGCAAATCCTCCTTGTGTTTTTCTTGCTGAGATAAATTCTTCCAAGATGATATTCCACCTTCAAGCTAACCTCCTTCATGGAGAAATTTACTCAAAGGGCAGAATTCCTGATGGCTGGAATAACACTATTATTCCAATCAATATTTTTTGATGAATATTAGGCTCTGGAACATATTAAAGAGAGCTATAAAGTACAGGGGGAAAAATCTTGCTTTTCATTTTCAGTAGTAACCCAACTACAGCCCTTCATCTGTAATGAATTATGGAGCAATTCCCTTAAATCATCTGTATGAAGCCAGCTATGACACTGCCAATTTTAAAAAATTTGCTAGTTTTGAGCTACAAATTGATTTTCTATTGTGACAAATTAAAATCCAATAGTAGCCTACAAGATACTAAACATACAGATGCCTACATTTTTTCAGAATATTTTTTCTCTTTTCTATCACATCAGACTGCCATTGTGCCAGACATGATAGCAATAGCCAATGATGAAAAAGAAGAAAGGACGCTCTAGAGAGATAAATAACCTCTCCAAATAACCAATAAATGAGCACTGTGGCCCCAAATTATCCTTTTGGGAATTCCAAAATCATGGAAACACAACTACAGGACAAAGCATTGTGGGGGACAGAAAGGGCAGTTAAAGGACGAGAAAGTAAATGCAATATTATCCAGTCTCCTATTATAATATATTCTTCCTGTTCCACACGTGATCAGTCTGCAAATTTTATAAACTTGGTATCAGAAGATCTGTGTGAGCAAAACACAAACCTTTTGACATAGATTTGGATCAGGAAGAAATTCTTTACTGTGAGGTGGTGAGAAACTGGCCGGGTTTGCCCAGAGAAGCTGTGGATGTCCCATCCCTGGAGGTGTTCAAGGCTACGTTGGATGGGGCTTTGAGCAGCTTGGTGGTCTAGTGGGAGGTGGTCCTGCCTGTGGCTGGGGGGTTGGAACCCGATGATCTTTAAGGCCCCTTCCAACTCTAACCATTCTACGATTCTATGACAAGGAGAGACCCAAGCTAGGGAAAAAGCCAATGGGATGGGGGCTGTGAAGAACCAGCAGAGGAGTTCATGCACCCCTGCTTTAAAAGCTTGGCACAGAAAGCACAGTTCTCCTGCCTGCGCAAAAAAAAATCACATAAAACCTGATATTGAAGGCTCCCCACATCCCTCTGTCACAGCCCTATTCAAGAAGGACAACTCAATACTCCTGTCCATCACTCCGGCAGCTCAGGGGCAGACGTCTGGACGGTGGATTTAAAGGTGTCAGTCTAAGCCTCAGTGAGCGAGTGACAGGGTTACTATAAGAATGATATAGTTATGTCAGATTTAGAGTACAGGGTGTCAAAGTTATGAAATGAAGGGGATTTGTTCTCATGTCCCCACCTCGCTAGTTACAAAGAGGAGAGGGTGCACGATGCTGCAGGAAAGGCAATTTGGCTCAAACCTTTGCTTCCAAACACATTCCCTTTTCCCTCTTTATTTTATGAAAGTAATTCCTACATTTTTGAAAAATGCAGGGACAAGTGCCACACAACACGTTTCTCTCTCTTCTTTATTTTCCCAAGAAAAGGGCTTTAGTCTTGGGGAAGTAACTGTGGTCTCAGTTCAATTCGCAGAGGAAGAAGAAAACGAAGTATTACCGTATTGTTTGGTGTATTACATTCAGTTCTGTACACTGAACAGAGCTGGTACTCTGGCCAAAAAAAGGTACGTCATCACACACATAAATACACCCCAAATATCTATTTATTAGAGGACCCAAGCAACGAGTGCACTGGCAACCCTAATTCTGACATTTCCTGTCTTCTGAGCAGACTGTAACCTCAGCCATCTTCCCTTAAGCACTGCTTTTGTATCAACACTTTACACATGCTCCCAAGGACACACTCCAAATGAGCTTTTCATTACTAACTACTTGTATTATGTATCAGTGAGCTCAATGACATTGATTTTCTAATAATATAAATTAACTGGCAAAGATAATTTCATCTATCATCAGTAGGGTTTTATTTCTGGCATCATGTTAAATAGTTAATCTTTCAAAAGATTAAATCAAGAGCTTTTTAAAATTCAAGGCAGAGCTTAAAACTGCTGCAAAAATCTTCTTAATTAGGATTAAAACAGTTTGTGTGTTTTCACTTTATATCTAAGTAGTATAATGTTTTGCTTAGGTTTCTTCTTTCAGAGCAATTTAAAAAATCAAACATGATATTGCTGTGGCAAAAGCTGTATAAGGCATGGAAGTCTCCTGCAACTTCCTCGACCACATGCTACTGGACAAGTTGCTGCTTGGCCACCTCAAATACCAACCTCAAACTTTTCAATACCTTTTCCCTCCAATTCCACACAATATACTTTTTCTACTCCTGGCAATACTAAAGCTCTGATTCTTACGGTTACGGCATACCTCCCAGAAGACCATCACTGCTGTTAATAGGATTATATAGCATTATGGTGACTACGACTACGTTCACATAGAATTATGGATCAGAAATAATCTTAGGATTCCCCTGGGACTTCTTCAAGGCAATCCCAGCTAAGCGTGTGTTGCTCCCTGGAGCTTCCCAGCTCCCACTGCCCTTCCTACTTCAGGTATTGGTGGGGAAAACAAGCTTCACTCTCCTGGGGTTGTCCACAGCTCCCTGTTGCAGCTTGTTTTCTTCCCCTCAGCTTCCCATGGCACAAGGGGCCCAATCCAAGACAGTCCTAGCCTCTTAATCCTAATCCCTTGTCACCAGACTCTCAAAAGTCACTTGGGACTGCTGAGGAGTCTCAAGCAGCATTCAGAGGACTGGGAAACTTGGGCCTGGGCTGGATGAGAAAACCCATCTGGGCATGGTCTGTACCAGGTGCTGCTAAAAACGAGAGGCTGATATTTCCAAGAAACAATTTATAATTTTTTTTTTTTTAATCTGGCAGAAGGAAAACAAATCCCTTCTTGCCACTTTTGGAACTCAGAGCTGTGAGTGTTTATGGATGTACGGAGCATCTGGGTACTCAAGTAAGTGGCTCAGCAGAAGTACCCAGGACAAAGCTTTACAATAAACCATGTCCCCACGCTATACTTTTACACCTCAGTCTTCTCAAGGCTTGCTCTGATATATGATAACCCTTTATCAAGCTTGTCAGATACTGCTTCGGGTATGCTTACATTGGTGAGATATTACTGCCCAGCCAGGAATTGCTTTTACAGAAATATCCATGAAAAGATCCAATTTTGTTTCACCACATGATTATTTTACTTACCCCTGTCTTTTCATCGAAGATTTTGATTCCCCCAAAGGAGACTGTTAAGAAGATTTTTTGTTTATGTTCTCCTTTCGAACGAGCCGCAGCGACAATTCCCTGTAGAAACGAAGAACAGTTTGGCTGGTTTATTACTTTTCCAGGTGCCACAGCAGAGCATAAACGTTTCCTTGTGGATGATTCCCCACTTTTCTAGGAAAACATAAGGGTTTTCCAGGAACAGTCCCCTGCTTACTTCTGGCTTCCTCCCTTTTTTCAAGGTATCACATCTCTTTACACTACCCAGACAGCATTTCAAATGTGCTCCCACTTCCAACATCTGCACCAGCTAATCCTCCATGAAATTTGTTTTCATGGAAGCTGAAGGTCATTTCTAGCACACTTTTCCCAGCTATAAGCATTTTGTGTTCTTTTTTTTTTTTCCCAAGGAAAAAAAAAAACAACCAAAAACCAAACCCACAACAAGCAGTGGAGAAAAAAAATTACCAACTTTAGTTTACTTCATGGGCAAACTTATCTGGAATAAGCAATTTGAGCTTTTTATGAAACAATATTCTTTTCAAAATCAATCCACACCTCTGCTATAAAAAAAACTGTCACTGAGGGTTAGTTTTTCTCTTAATCTCAGGATTTTACTTAATATGCATATCGTATTATTGTCCCACGGCATAACAGTAAATTCTACTTCCACCCCCTCAGGAGCCTGCCCTGAACAATAACATTGAGCTAAGATCAAATGTAATCAATTGCATTAGTAAATAAATGAAAATATTGAGCCTTTATCTGGTGCTCTGCAACTTCAACGTGCTTTAAAACGCACTGACTTATGTTTTAAGACCTTCATGAGGTCGTTGTTCCCATTTACACAGACATGAGAATGAAAGAGGGGAAAAAAATGGAGTCATTCATCAATAGTCAAATGGAGTCATTTGTCAAAACTTTATGCCTGGCCTTAAAACTCATTGCTAGGCACTAGGTTTCCAGATCCCACAGCTTCATGCTATGCTGCCTTCCACACAAACAGGGATTTTCCAATGATCCTCTCCCTTAATAGCTTTACTCATCTCACAACACTGTTAAGATCAATCTCGCCTCTTTGGAAACCGGTATCGGGCATCTGGGGGATGTGGAAATGGTGATCCATGGAGGAGAAGAGACTGCAGCAGAACAGTGACGACTCTCCCAAGCTGCTTCTAAGAGCTATGAAATGATAAGGACTATCCAGTATACAATTATACCAGGTAGGAATATTGTGGCAGATTTGATAAATCAACTGCGCACCTTTTAGAACATATTAGCTCTTGCTTGTCATAAAATGTTCATTATTGATTTGTAAATTATCTACTGGATCTTGCTTTTAGATTGTTGAACCGTAACATCATGTCACCCTTTGCTGTTTATTCCTGAAAAAACACCTGTTCCTACCAGCACCTCGGGACTGGAACCCTGCTAGTTGGTAGTGTAAAAGACACTATTTTAGTGATTTCTCCTCCTGAAAAAAAAACAGTAATGGGAATTCCATCTGCTCTCTTGTAGAGTGCTGGGGAAAGGACTGGGAGGATAAAAAAGGGGAAAAAGACTGTAGAGGGTTTTACTCCTAGACCTAACCCTGTGATTCAGATGGGCAACACCGCATTAAAAACCCACAAGCTATCCTTCCTCCTCAACCACTCCAGCTCTTCCACATTTCCCAGGGATGCTTCTGGCTTCCACATTCCATAAAGGATGCTTCTGGCTACCTACACCCCACAACGTCCCTCATCCCTTTCTCCCTGTCCCAACAGGAGATCATGGTCGAAGGCAGGGCTGTAGTTGATTATCACTGTCATATCAAGTGTTCTGATACACAATTTTCTTCATAGTGGTTTTGCCTCCCCTTTTGCATAATAAAATGATTCAATTTGCAGATGTGTTGTTTATAATTTGTGGACAAATTGCAGTGGTGTCAATCACGAATAACTACTGAACTCAGAGATAATGCATTAAAATTAAACTGGGATAAGCAATACCAGCCAGGAGTTCATGTAAAATTGACTGATTTCAATACATAATTAACCAGAGTGTGACTGAGTGTCACGAAAGGAGAACCAGCAAAAGTTCAAGCTGAAATTCCCTCCCCTTGACTCCATAATATTAAACATTAAAAGTTTCACTGCACCTTGAGCTTCATCATGGAGTCTTGGCATAACTTGTCTCCTCGTGCGGCAGAAACCTCATCTATCCCAATCAGTTTTGCTTTGTATCGGACACCGTCACCTTTAAACCTCTTTATTAAAGTGGCTTCGCTGCGATCCTGACCTGAAAAGGCATAAAGGGGAGCAAGGAAATTTGCATGAGTGCAAAGGAAAACAAATGAATAAATACTTGCAATTAAGTGGCAAATTAGATTTAATTCCTACCTCAACACCAAAACATGAAAACATTTCAATAACACTAGAAGAAAAGCCCTAGTTCAATAAAACCTTTTGCCCTTACTACCTCAAATGAATTCACAGTGGAATTGTTGCCATACACAATCTTCCGCACAAAATTTGCACACAAATTAGGTTTAGAGAAATAAGAGATAAGCCTGAATTGGACCTTGTGGATCTGCAAACTTCTGATCTGTATGGGTTGTTTTAATCCCAATACACTTGAGAATTTTTCATTTTGCAGACAAAACTCTAATAGCAACACGCTACTATTTCCTTGTACACTGACTTATCTAACCGTATCAGCAATATTTACACTATTACCATTGGAATGATGAAAAAACAAATGATGCTATTTGCCTACAGAATATTGCTGCTCTAAAACCGGCACCAAAAAATACTGTCTCCTTGTTCTATCATTTCTGGTTATAGATGTATAAGGAAAAAACATAACTAGCAACACTGGCTCTCACAGGCTCACCCTGAGAAGCTTGAAAAATGGCACAAGATGTTACTTAATAAAAAAGCAATCAGGGTGTAAGATGGCACTGTACTGATATGGCCAACGTACATAAATTATAACTCTCAGTTTAGCCTGAATCACACGATGCTAACACTACAGCAATCCATGAAAGGGATAGTTTCCTCAGGAAGACTTTTTCCCCGAGTATCCACCGCAGAGTTTATTCTGTCTCTTAACTGGAAGAAATACGTTAGTTAGGGAATCAGCCTTCCTAAAATTGATTAAAGATATATTTTGCAGTTGTCTGTGGAATTTCTTGCTAGGATCTCAAAAAACCAGCAGTGAGCTGTAAATAATTGCAACCTAGCAAGTAACCAAACAAACAACTTCCAAGGAACAAAGAAGCAAACAAAAATGTGAAATCTTAGAGAATTTGAAGTCTCGTGGACCCAACAGATTCCACTAGAAAACTTGACTGGCCTTGCTAAAATTTATACCCTTATCACATAGGAACTGTAGTCACAGATTTTGCCCTGTCCCTCTAGCTATTTTGAAAAATGAACGGAGAGCCTGCTATAAATTAACCATAGGTAAGAATCTAGTTTGGCTCAAATATTCTCCCCAGTTCATCCCTATTTGAAAGGTCAGATTTAAGCACTGAAAAAATTAATAAAATCTGCTTTTGTGCAGCTAGTTTCTGACAAGCAGAAGTACACAAGATTGGGGGGGGGCAAAACCATTTCATTTTGCATTTCTATCAAAAGCACCTTTTTCAGCAGTCAACATTTGGGTCAACTTTGCTAGCGTTGCACACCCATCAAGTGGATGAATTAATTACGTTCAAAACTATGGAACTGAAATGTTTACAACACAATTACAGGAAAAAACAGGGAGCATACACAAGCAACGGAGAGCCCTTTCAAAAGAAGACACTCATTTGGTTCTCCTCCTCCCAGAGCACAGCACAGTCCACGCTGTCAACTAATGAGTGAGTAAATATACATTAAAAATACAGCTATTTTGAGCTTATTGAGATCTTCTTTCTTTCAATAGACCAACGTTTTAATGCCTCGTTTGTAGCCCCTTAAAAATAGGGCAGCCGATAAGGGTTGCTGCCATAGTTTGGTGGCCACCCAAGTGTTTCCCTCGATTCATTTTCACGCTCTCAAAACGAATTGAAGAGGGTTGAAACTTCATGCTCTTACTTTATTACTTTATTAAAAAAAAAAAAATTAAATAATCTAACGAGACATAAATGATAAATTAGAAAATTGAAGAAGTGCTAATACCATTCCCCAGGGAAATGGCAAGGCAGATGTTGGCACCGTCAGGCTAAAAACAATGAAAAGCCATTTTCCACTTTCAGCTCCAGAGCGGGGCAGGAGGGAGAACATCTGGAGACGCGACAAAGTACGACGACAACAGTGGACTTTTCCATATGCCTTTTATACTCGCAAAGATATCCTGTTGATTTGCAGTAAATAAAAGCCAATTCCAACAGCTTTCATGCCACCAATTTCCAACCTTGCGTCTTCATTACAGCCGAAGGCAGCTGCTGGCTAATAGCAGGAGCGTGTAAGCGTTCAAGAGTGTCTCCCGGGTCCAAGTCATGAGAGCGACCTTGCATTCATCAGTTATTCGAACATTTATACTTATTCCAACCTCTGATCTATTTTCCTGCACGTACCTAAATCCCTGACATTAATAGCCCATTGAAACACAACTTATGGCTATGTTTGCTTACGCACAAGTCCCATGTCAATTATGACCCAGATTAAGTAAGATAAAGTGCTTTTGGGATAAATGACTGGGAAAAATCATCAACCTGAAAACGATGTAGATATTTTAAACTGTGCTGGAAACTGCAAATTACTAGAGACTACAAATTCATCCGTAAAACCCTACAGCATATGTCCCATGAAAAAGCATAGAGAATGCACACGGTGGCTGCCCCGTATTATAAATCAGCCATCTGCTACAGTCACCGTTTCTCAGCCTATATCCAGATCTCCCCCCATCTATGCTCATACTGTATTTCCAAAATTTTGGGGCTGTAATCAGCACTGCAAAATTTTCTACCTGCTCAGAAAATTACCAAACGCTGTTGATTTTAAAGCACTCCTGAGGTGTGAGATTTACGTGGGGGTGACCCTTCATTTCCACACTGGACACTTACAAGGCATAGTCCAGACTCTCATAAGCATCTCATCAGTAGAACAAAAAAGTTGGTGTAGTTTTTAATTTATTTTTTTTTTTTTACAATGACAGTTCTTGAACAAGGTTCTTTCTGAGTTTGAAACACCGTAAATAAGAGATGCTTGAATTACGAGGCTGTAACTCTTCTTAAGCTTCGGAAGGCTGAGTGCTAACATTAAACCGCATAACTGGAGAGCTGTGCCTGTGCCAGAAACCCACCCAGGAAAGCCCTGCCTCTTTCTCTCCCTGTAATATGCAGGGTCGATCTTTTCTTCTTTTTCTCCTGCCTTAGTTGGTGGAGACCTGCTGTCACGCTCCGCTCCCCAGCCACCCCCTGCCACCGCACTTGCTCGGTCCCTGACGGCAGGAAAGAGGATTATCCTGGAGTAACAAAAAGCCACATGTTGGGGTGTTCACTCTCAGCTGGCCTTCCTTGATCTACAAATAACTTCTCAAAGTCACGAAGGGGGAAATTCTCTACTCTGCGCTTGCAAGACCCCACCTGGAGTATTGTGTCCAGCTCTGGAATCCCCAACATAGAAAGAATATAGAACTGTTGGAACACGGCAGATGATCAGAAGGATGGAGCACCTCTCTTATGAAGACAGGCTGAGCTGGGGTTGCTCAGCCTGGAGAATAGAAGGCTTTGGGGAGACCTTATAGCAGCCTTCCAGTATCTGAAGGGAGCCTACAGGAGAGCTGGAGAGGGACTCTTTGTCAGGGAGTGCAGTGACAGGATGAGGGGTAACGGTTTTAAACTGAACGAGGGGAGCTTTAGATTAGATATCAGGAAGACATTCTTTCCTGTGAGGTTGATGAGACACTGGAACAGGTTGCCCAGAGAAGTTGTGGCTGCCCCATCCCTGGAAGTGTTCAAGGACAGGCTGGATGGGACTTTGAGCAACCTGGTCTGGTGGGAGGGTCCCTTTCCATGGCAGGGGGCCAGAACTCAATGATCTTTAAGGTCCCTTCCAACTCAAACCAACCTATGGATGGTTCCAAATGGAACCAGATTACCAACAAACCCCAAACCAATTTGATTCTTATGCCCCAAATTGAGGAAAAAAATGCAACAGCTAAAATCCCACTAACAACAATGTCACACAAATTCAATTTAGAAAGGTAAACCCTTTTAATTAGAAAATGTGCTGCTGTTGACACAGGCAATGGAATGTTTTGTTTGCAGCATATAGATTTATAATCCTCAGAGGCCCTTAAAATGTAAATGTAAGAGTAATTATTTTATCTACTTCTATAGATGGCACCGTTCACCTTTAAGCCATATGTGTTCCAGCTGGAGCCACTGCTCCTGCATAAGTGGGCAAGGATGAGCTTTGCTGCTGAGTTGTGACATTGCACTTAGACTTCCACGGTCTTTTAAGAGAATAATAAATCCCTGGAGCTGGGTGATTCAATGTTCTTCCAAGTTTGCATCTAAAGTAGAGAAAGGCCTATCATTGCGATCAGCATTAAGGTATATTATCCATCTCACTAAATACGCTGGAGAAGTAATAAACAAGGTTTTTAATACAGTCAATCATTTTTATTCAAGGCAATATACCTTAATTAAACTCAGATTCTGTAAAGCAAGCTAGAGGCAAGCCCCAAGTACTCAACCCACGCACCTCAAGTGCATCCAGGCCCAAGGTGTGACTGGTAAACAGTCCAAGAAGACCATAAGCTGTTGTGAAAGTTCCAGCCCAAGATGAGTGCCGAAGGTGAGTGCTCCCCACTGTGCCCATCAGCAGTGGTCTCCAAAGCACCCCAACAGCCCACCAGCTGCCATTCAATCCTGACTCTGACATCCAGAGGGAGAGCTAGCTGTGTTATCTGACTCCAGGTAATGCTCTTGACTTTGCAGACTGAAGCTCACCCAAGGTTTTTTTTTTTCCCAGGCATCATGTATTTTGAGTGACTGAAGCGTCTCAAGAAATCTATCCTCACTCAGTACAAATGAAGGATTACACCTGATTTCATCGCTTAGCCCAACAAAGCACCAAGCTAACGTTGGACTAATATGCTAACATTTAGAGCAAATGCTGTTCATTCTCCCAGGGGATGTGTAAGTAAGCGTATTTCATAAATAGAAAAAGAAAATGTACCAAAGCATCACCACAATAAGCACACTGTTGCTTTTTCTGTGTGCCCTTACAACACACTACACATTCTTCACAGCACCCACTAATCTAAACCAATAGCCCTGGAAATGGCTATATCCTTTATTTAAATGTGTGAAACCCTCAGGGCATAATCTGAATTTCTTGATTTTACGACTGTAAAATACATAATGATATTATCACCAAAGTCAATAACATGCTCCTGGCAATCAATTCACTGAAGAACGACACACCACTATCTCTCTTTTTTTTTTTTCTTTTCTAGCTAATAAACTGTCAAAGTTGTATCCATCACACATTCAAATTATAAACCTGAAATAACACCTCCTTATATCTCACAGGGCTGAAAAACAATCACATACGCGCTTATAAACAGCCTACATCTTCATGGGGACAATTAGCATTTTTATAGCACCAACATAGTGGAAAATACAAACACTGTGGTGCAGGATGACCTCTAAGACGCTGCACACACTGAAAACTAGTGAATTAATTAGTAAGTGAAAGATATTTCCCCTTAGCTGTGCATTTAAACCCCGCTATGTCCACATATATACGTACCTATAATTTTATGTATTTGCACATAAACATACACACATGCTGCACAGCTTCATTTGCTACCAATTATCTGAAGAAAATTGACAGTAATTTCAATCAACTACAGATTTCCCCAGGAAAAAGAAAAAAAAGTCCATATGCAGGTGCTAAGGAGAAAATACTCATACATAATTATATGTACCCTTCAGTACCACAGCAACTAAACAACAATACATGAAGGAATCATGAAAAGCTGAAAGAGATTACTCTTCTCGACGGTACGTTTCACTCAATGGCTTCACAGAACCACGCGTCCGATGCAGAGGGCTCAAAGGTGTCCATCACACAAAGGGATGGATCTTCATAGCAGGACCACAGCACCTCGGGCATGCAACTCCTTCTTCATGGGCATAAAAGAATTCAGTGCAGTACATTTTATTTGGCACTTTAAAACTAAAGAAAACCCACAAGTTCTCAGATCTTCCTGCTATCGGTTAATCTAATTTTTGAACTTGTCTGCTAGAGGTAGAAAACTTTGAGCTGCCAGGTCATGTATTTCTCAGTAGCTTTGGAGCGTGACTGCCCAAACCCACTGTGCTAAGCCTGGAGATCTGACACACAAAAGTAAAATCTTCCTTCCTTTTTAACATACCATTTAAGGAAAGAAAACACATCATACCTGGCACTATACGTGCACACAATTTAACTTCTGGAGTTATCACTAGCATTCCCCTTCCTCTAATCATATTTCTCAAACGAGTTTCTTGTAATTAGCCATTTTCAACCCTTTTTTTTTTTTTTTTAAACAAGGGAGTTACTGGAGGGTTTAATTTCAAGATCTGTAATTCATCTCAAGTGGTCAGAGTACGTTCGCAGCAAGATCTTCTTGCAACATCAATCATTCCTACCTTTTAAATGAAGACCTACTTTGAATTTTGCACTTTACTTCATTGATGAAGGCTAGTTCCTAGCAACTGAAAAAACCCTACTGATGTAGTGAAATGCAGTCTATTTTTGGGGGGGTAGATTACAACCTTAGAAAGCATGTTAACATTATATAGGGAGTAAGTTTCTATATAGAAACCTACACAAAACCCTCGGTTACAGTATGTAAGTACAACTTGATTGCAAACTTTTTTCATCAACTCAAAGGGAAACTCCTAAAAAGTGTGTACTTTTAAAAAGCGCTTTTAGCTAGAGGTATTTTACTGTAGGGTCTCCAGGTGAACCCTGATGGGGTCTACTGTATTTAAAAAGTGGCTTTGCCAAGTTTTTTACAAGTACGTAAAACCTCAGCAAAATACCTTTTAAACCTCCTCTTGCCAAGAAACCTACCTTTTTCCATGAGCTGCCCTTGCACAAGGGTGCCTTCAGGAAGCACGTGAGTTTCCAAGCTGGAGGAACTAGAGGGAGAACCTCCCTCTTGTCCCGCTGGTGCTTCCACCCTCTTGGTCCTTCTGCTCAGAAAAAGGTAGAAGTGCCCCATTTTGACTCAACGCCAACATTTGTCTCGAATGCAAAGGCTGAGAATATTTCTACAGAACACGATAAACCATTTAGAGGGGGGGAAACAGCAACCACTCCGAAGGCTCGATGAACTTCTATTACAGCTAAATTTAAAAACATTACCTATAATTTTAAACACAGATAAGGGCTCTCCAGGAAAACTCAATCATCATTCAGACTATCATCTCAGCAGTCCTTCCCGATTGTTCAGCACTGCTATTCACAGTAACCTCCAACTGAGAGATTTTACGGCTTCTGGCATTATTAGCCCATGAATTACTGTACTCAAAGACACCTACACATCCCCACTCTTGGAACCAAGTTTCCTGTGTAAGTAAATAAGATGTTCCCATATTATTTGCTGTCTTTGATGAGAGGTTTATGAGCAGAGTTGTCATTCACAAGGTGACAGCAATCGCATTTACCAAGTTTTTATCTTAACACTTCGTACGCAGCACGAGCGAGTACAAAACAAGCCGTACATTTTACTCTCTAAAGCAAAATGGTTGTGTGGAGCAGATTAAATTACTTTTTTATAGTATAAAGAGGTATGTGTGAATATGTCAAGAGAAGAATTCTATTATTTACAGAGATGGCCTCAGTATAAAATAACGTTTGATTAAAATTTTGGACAAACCTCAGTGATGGAGAGTCCAGGGTGAGCACACAGGAGATGGCAGTGATTGAGCACACACGCTCCACGGGCAGATGACAAAGCACTCATTTTAGTTTTAGCCAGAAGGCTCACTGATCAATTTTATTTTCCTAGATGGTCTTTGAGATGACAGTATATGGGCACATCCTCAGACACAGAAATGACCAAAAGCTGAATGTAATTAAACTTCCTTTCAGCCTCTGCACCATGCAAGTCATCATAAATCTTTGAAAGCCATTTTGTAAGGCGCCTTTTACAAGCTGGATGCAGAAGCAGCTGAAGTTCCAAATTCTACACCGATTGAAATTGAAATAATGGAAATAATTTACTGCAGTAAAACTTCCTTGTGGGGTATCAGCCTTGTTCAGCAAGCCTTAGGGAGTGGTCAAAAGTGAAACAAGGGAATTTAGTGGGCCGTTTTCTGCTTTTAGAGATTAAGAATAAAAATTACATTTTCTGTGCCACTAGAGGGGAAGGGAGAGGACAGCTACGTGTGGAGTCCTCTTTAAAAGACAGAAGACAGTCCAGCAAACTTTGTTCACCTACTGTTTCAAAGCTGGGGTAAATGTTTAAATCAAGCAGACATTGAAATGTCAAGTAAATAAAGCCCTGGGAAAACAGTGTCAGCCCTTATCCACTTGCCTAGACGTCAGTAGGAAATTGGTTGCTTCTGAGATAAAATCACTAAGAAAAGGTAATTGATTTTAGAGTGATCCTTAGTTGGTGTTAATATGTGCACTACATTTGGACGGGACACGGTGAAAGCTCTGGAAACCAAGGGACCCATCACAGTGGCACTAAGATGCCCAAGCAAAACAGCCCTGATGGGGCAGCCAAAAGATACCACCAACTGCCAAAAATCTCCGTAAATGGCTTCCAAAGCAGCAAGGTGAGGCCAGTCCAAATGGTGCTGCTAAATTGCCCCACCAACCTGTCATTTCCCAACCAAAACTGAACTTGCTGGGGATGATGAAAATAAAAACAAATTGCTTTTCCTTCCAAGCTTCACCGTAGCACTGAGAAGCACCTTAAATCAGCTGAAAAAACAGCCAATTTAAAGCACCTTAAAGAAGTACCTTAAACCAGCTGAGAAAACTGATCATTTAAAGATGAGCAGCTAAATAATTATTTTGGTATGTGAACATGCAGCAAGATTTGCAGAGCTGCTGAATTCCCCTGACTCTCTTTATAAAAGTGCTCAGAATTCATGAAAAAAAGAAACTAAAAATCGAGCTGCTTTTATGTGTCTACCTATATCTAGCTTTAAGTGTGCAGTTTCCAGGAACAACTTTAATTAGACTTTAACTAATCCAGGACACAGACGTGCATGCGCTTACATGCAGCGCCCCAAAGTCATGTTGAGACACACAGATTCACAATTTACACTTCAAAGCCTACAAATACATTCTGTTGAATGAGGCTATCAAAGAGTTTAGTTTTTTATTGTGTATAAAGAAAGTGAAAGGGTGGAGAATCACTCCGCTTCATACAAATGCCAAACTCTTGTGCTCCCCTAAGATAAATGTTAATTTTCCAGGACTATAAAAAGTGCAAGTCAAGAAAAGGTTATGCTCTGATGATTAGCATTCCCAAATTTCTCACGTGTTCAGCAAGAGAAAGATCTTTTCATTCAAGATAACTAATTACAGACGCAAAACTCCCCAAAGAAAAGAGCAATAGCCCATAACAACTAAGGCAGGAGGGCAAAGCCATACATTGATTTACACTTTACCCTCTTGTGTCAACGCTCTGGTCTCCCGCTGCACCAGCGCTGTGTGCACCCACAGAAATGTGGCTGTGCGCCACACTGGATGGATTCATGACCAAGACCACATCAGGGCCACAACTCTTCTCCTTGAGTCATCCTCTTTGTCACTGGAGAACTCAGTTCTGTTGGAAGACTCATGCCAGCACGAGTTAAAACAGTTAGCAACCTGATGCAGTAGATGGCAACATCACGCACCGTGCTGTGACTGCACCCTGGTTTTGGCTGGGATAGGGTTCATTTACTCCTTAGCAGTTGCTATAGTGCTCTGGTTTGGATTTAGTATGAGAATAATATTGATAACACAATCGTGTTTTAATTGTTGCTTTGTAGCCCTTACACTAACTGGAGGCCTTTTCAGCTTCTCATGCCCCAGTGAGAAGGCTAGGGGTGCACAAGGAGCTGGGAGGGGACACAGCTAGGACAGCTGACCCCAACTGGCCAAAGGGATATTCCATACCTTATGAAGTCGCAGTCAGCGTATAAACTGGGGGGTGTTGGTCGAGGGCGGATTGCCACTGCCTGGGGACAAGCTGGACATCAATCAGTTGGTGGTAACCGCTTTTCATTTGCATCACTCACCTTCCTTGGGTTTAATTTCTATTTGGGGTTATTATACTTTTCATTAAAATATTAATAGTAGTAATAGTATTGATCATTAATCTGTTCTTATCTTAACCCATGAGTTGAACCACTCTTACTCTTCATATTCTCTTCCCCATCCCATGGGGTCAGGCAGGATGGAGAGAGTCGAGTTGTGTGGTCCTTAGCTGCTGGCTGGGGTTAAACCACTACAGGTGACAACCCTGTCACGGATGGGATAGTGCAACTGCAGAACCAGCCTGCACCTTTCTTCCTATGGAATTATTGGCACTGACAATTAGGTCTGGATTTATTAGTGGTTCTGATGGTACTGGTACAAAATGCAGCTCTGGAACACGCAGAGCCCTAAGTTTCTGGCTTAAAAAGCTGGCTCCAAGGCCATGGAATTAGAGGCAGCAGGTGGCCTCAGAAGGGAGCTGCTTACCCACCTTACAAAGCCTGGCCTCATGCAGAAAAAGGAAAAGAACAAAAACGACATGTTAAAAACGGACAGTAAATAGATTTGTAGAAATTATCCTATGATCACATTAATTCAGTAAGAAAAGCAGCTACTATTTATTTTCCATGGGCAAATGGAAATACCAGTATTCACCACATGGCAGTCAACAGAAAAACAAACTGCTATTTCCTTGCTGAAATTGTTCACATTTTGCTATCCAGTGTTTCAGGAAGAAAATTATTTTCATTTTGGCCTCCCACTGCCTCTGCAACATCAGAGAATGTCTCTCCCTGTTGGAAAAACAATAGGAGGCAAAGAGGAAAGCAGCTTTTTTCCTCAGACTTTGGGCTAAAAAACGCCATCAATTTCAAAATTACAACAGTGGCAAAGTGCTTCTTTCAATCTGGTCCTTTCATTTTTGCCTCCTGCTGCCATTCCTATTGTCAAAGTGGCAGCAGGAGGCAGAAATGAAAAGACTACTGCCGGCAATCACCCTTGGGCAAAGCGTTAATAAGAAGTAAAACACCCCTGTGCCATAACGAATTCCAGAGGTAAGAAAGTGGGGTTTGCTCATCTCTCGTGTATTTCGTGCCACAAAGGATTGGCCCATCAGGATAACTCTTCTGTTTCTGGAACTACATTGATCAAGGAATCAAGAGTGTTTGGGCTAGTTCTCAGAAAACTAAGAATGAAACAGAGTATTGTTAGAAAAATAATAAAATCCAACAAAACCCTCCAGGTAACTCTACTTCAAGAAAGAGGGAAGAAAATTACTCAACTGGGAAAGGCGAGGCAATTTTTCAAGACATGGGGTGAATGGGTTGAGTTGTAAGGGCACAAGGACCCAACTGCCCACCAAGCTAATCTGGAATGTTTGAACCCAAAGAGCCTGCTGGCACGAGAAGGGAAACAGGAGGAAATACCAAAGCCAAGCGCTTAGTGCTACCAAAATTTTTACAGGTTTTCACAAATTTGCTGAGCTACCTGCATTCCACATTTCAGAGCTATTCACCAAAAAAGTATCAGGAAGGTACAGTGCAACCAGAAAGAAATTGCCAATAACCCTCCTGCCAAACACCCCAAAAGCCAGAAAGAAGCTCTTGGAAGGGTGACTATAACCCAGCCAAATAATCACATCTGTCTCTTGCCCTTTGGTGAAGATTCCAAAGAACCCAAGTTGCCCAACTGCAAATCAGCGTCCTCCAAACATGACTTATTTAAAAATGATGCCTTTGTTAGCTGAAAGGAGAAGTTCAGTCCCCAAACTGAGCAGTACTTTAAGGTGTCTGTGCTTCCAGCCCCCAAGGCTGGTAGCTGGGCACTGCAAAGATGACTGAGTTGTATCCTTCATGGAACAAGTATGAGTGTAAAAGCAATTGCAGAATCATAGAATACCAGGTTGGAAGGGACCTCAAGGATCATCTGGTCCAACTTTTCTTAGCAAAAGCACAGACAAGACAAGATGGCCCAGAACCCTGTCCAGCTGAATATTCAAAGTGTCCAGTGTTGGGGAATCCATCGCTTCCCTGGGGAATTATTCCAAAGGCTGATTGTTATGATGGTGAAGAATTTTCCTCTTGTGTCCAATTGGAATCCCCCAAGTAACTTGTACCCATTACCCCTAGTCTTTTCCACATCAGTCCTTGTGAAAAGGGAGTCTGAATCTTCTTTGTAGCCACCCTTTAAATACTGGAACATTGTGATAAGGTCTCCCTTAAGCTTTATTGGCTCAACATTGAACAAACCTATGTCTCTCACCCTTTTCTCATATAGCAGGCTTCCCAGTCATTTGATCATCTTGGTGGCCCTTCTCTGGACCCTCTCCAGCCCGTCCACACCTTTTTCATATAGCAGGGACCAAAACTGAACACAGGATTTCAGGTGTGGCCTGGCAAACACAGAGTAGAGTGGGAATAATAACTTCTTTATCTGTGCTGGTGTTGATGCAACCCAGCAGCCCATTGGCTTTCTTCAATGCTGTAAGCCCACTGTTCGCTCATATTGAGCTTGGATGGTTTACGCTAGAACAGGAAGTTTTAAGCACCCGGAGTAAATCAAGCTATAGGGTAAGAGCTGTGTCTCAGTCTGTCCCTGCTTAACGCTTTAAAGAGAACCTATTATTTGCCAAGATTATAAATGTGTTTTTACTACGGCTGTGGTAGTAAGAGTTCATTACAAGAGAGCAAAATCATATTCCTCTGAAGACCTTGGGGAAAAAAGTGTGAACCAAGCTGCCTTCATCTACAGAAATTCTTTAAAAAAAAGAGAAAACAACCAGGAAGTGAATAAAGAAGCTAATGAAATTGAATATGGTGTTATTTTTCATTGCATAAATGAAATAAAAGAGAAAAGGGTTTTCTTCACAATCACCGAGCCAAGATAAAGTTACTTTTCTCCCATTAAAAATCAACTTGTGGTTTACTTCACAAAAAACAAGCACTACTGTTTCTTAGACAGACTTTAACAACAAAAATTTATGAAGCGTGAAAACTACACTCGGTGCAAAGTGTACCTAAACTGTTTCATCACCTCCTTTCTTAAAACAATAAAGGAAGATTATTAAAATAAATTCAATTTCCGTATGAACTCAAAAGGAGCGTAAGACTGTTTGATTCTTAGGTCAGAGTTCTTTATTGACTTAACCTGTACAAAATCCTTGTCACATGAACTTTAAGGATTTAAGGATAAAAATCAGTCTGCTGAAATCAAGACAAGCATGAAGAACAGACCTAGGGGATAAACAGATCCCATTTACACCATTAAAATATTACCAGACTTTTAAAACATTACTACTCCTCTTGCGGTTGCGCTTATCTTCTGAAGAGCATGAGACTTGTCCACTTGGTGTAATACTCCAGTTATTTGGTCACTGGTACTACCAAGCTTTTTTGGCTATTTCCACCTCTAACAGTATTTTGCGAGACCACGTTGAAAACACAGATCAAATGATATATGGGTCCTCCTTTGATCTGCACCCCGATGCCTTCTTAATAACTTGCCTATAACTTACTCCTTTACAAACAAAATTGACTGTGTCTAATCTCCGTGGAAAAAAACAAAAACCACCACAATAATCTAATAATTTAATATCTGTATGCAGCTTAGTGTATTGTAAGATAGGGCATTGCTACGCCAGGTTAGTATGCTATTAGCTGGGGGATTCTCAAACATCTTGTCATGCAAAGTAGGTCAATTTCTAGCCATATAATTCTGATTATGTCAAAATATTTATTCATGAGTTTCTTAATTCAACACACTTCAAATAAGTCATATTTATGTTAAAAAAAAATAAATCTAAATTACAGTTGCTAACAACTGGGTTATCACAGCTTCAAACATGTTGGTAATGCAGAGCCATGGATAACGTTTTTCCCTTACAAAGCACTATATAGTCACCAGTTGTTTTTATTCCCTATTTGGCACTATTTTTAGCCTGGTTTCCCAAGGAAGCGAAAGTAACACAGCCACTCTCTCCATGGGTGTATGTGGGAATGTGCAAAGGAACAGAAGCCTCCGTCCTCGTTTCTCACGCCCGTTCTTCCCTCCATTAATACTTGAACCTTCAGGCCCATTTCAGTCAAGCCTCATCTATATTACGTATTTTCCACTTTATTGGTCAGGGGCAAATAGGTGGCTGAATAGAGGAGAAAGACCCTATTAATGAATTTGTTGAAGAAAGGCCACAATGCAAGCTTGTCTTTCCCTACAGCCCAGTATCCACACGGAAGATTAACATCAAGACTGAGGAAGCCAAGCTTTCCCAGTTCCTTATCTCACTAAAGTCTTTCCACGGAAATCAAAAGATTACCAGGAGGAAAGGGGGTATGCAATGACTTTAGATCATCCACATGCTCAGCAAGATCTAACCCCCTCATCTGAGAGATTAAGAATGACCCTGAGCTGCAGGTAACACTTGTGCAGTAACAGGGAGATGGAAAAAGTTCATTACCCAGCCAATGCCATCTGTGACCAGTTGATCATATAAAGACAAGAACAAATAACACCTCTGAGGTTTTCAATGCTACTGCAGGAAAAGAAAAGATCTTCAGGATCACCATTCCTCTGTACCCTGCTGCAGCATTCAGACTACCTGTGGACTTCCCTTTGCTTTTATCAGTATGTGTTTTTATCAGCACCCACATGATGGAATCCACCGTTTTAGAAACTGTATCCCAACTAAATATCCTAAGAACTTTAGGCTTGGCAGAAGTAAAATGTTTTAACTTTCCTCCCCAAGTAAATGCTGCCTACTCCTATATTTCTTCTTCTAATATACTGCCAGGAGGAGCAGCTGAAAAATGTATATTACTACCATTCCTAAGGCAACAAATGATGAGCCTAATTCTTTGCTTTAGTATGTTTTCTTTTTATGCCTTTCTAGCAGTGTTACTGGTAAGTGAAAATGAAGAGACACTCCTCAAAGCGTTGCCCACAGCAAGATGCAAAAGGCAGAAAGGCCATGTGCAGGTTCTCCTCCTAGGTCATAGGGAATAACTTACACATGTCTATAATTTATAGGATTCTGTACTTCCAGGACAGAGAGGAAGGAACGGCTTTACCTTTTCTCAGTTAAGAAGTTGTCCCTGAACAACAGAGGAAAACACACGACTTGAACCCTTTTGAGGGTCTGTCACCTTCGTGTATTAAGAAATCCTCAGGCTGCCTTGAAACAACCCAGTCAGAAAAGCAGCACTTGAAAAAAATTGTTAGAGGAGGAAACTAATTCATCAACCAAGCAGCTACTTTGATAAGCTTTTAAAAACCCACTGTGTTTCTGGCCGCCACGAAATTTTATGAAGCTGTGTCCCACCCATGAGTGTTCAGTCTCTGGCACCTGCTGGACAAAGACCTGAGACATTACAGCCAGTACCTCCTGCATTTGCTTGAGGTACCACGTACAGGCACAGCCACGTTCTGACAACGACCTTTTTAATCAAAGACAAGAAAAGGCAGGCATTAATGCTTTTAAATGCTTTCAATTACCAATGTCCTAATATTAATTTTCTAAATGTTCTTCTGCAGGGGTAATCAGACCACGATCTGTGTTCCCTTTGTCTGGCCGCTTCTCATGCCAGGATTTAAATGCTATGTTTTGTTTCATCTTAAATAGTTTTCCCTTAGACCTTTCTGGTGGAGTCTGTGGGCATTCAATATAATCTGATTGTTGATTATGTCCGTAGCAATTATTTAACTGCCTATTGGGCTGGTTTGAAAGAAACACGACGGTGACTAACAAGACTAATCTCAGAACCACCATTTAAGAAAAATTCTTTGAAAATTTAAATGCCAATTCTTTTTTCAGTCTCCCTCCTATGTAGCCTCCCCATAAAAATAAAATCTATTCAATATTAAAAAACATCGGCAGCGAGCTTGAATCAGCAGATCACAATATAAATTCAGGTGTTGAAATAATATTTCTGCTGTATAGATTTAAAATATATATACTGTATATATATAAAAAAAAAAACCTTCTCAGATTTTAGAACACTTAACAATATAAGATGAAGCAAGTGAGAATAGATGTTGTAAGATGCAGAAAACTTGATCTGTATTATGCAAACGCTGACACTGGCTGGGTCTGCACTGCCTCTTCAACCCAGCCCTCTCCTAAACAAATCTCAAGTTGTTTACCTAAAAAGTCAATACTTTCCTCAGGAAAATGCCTGAGTTTGACTTTGTTTCAGACGATCTGATCTGGTTTCACCTTTCCACAGTCCCAAATCTTAGGTGTTTGTAAAGCAGAGAGAGCAGATGCACGTGTGTGTGGCCAAAAGGGAGATGTTTCAGCTTAACTTCAACTAGAACCACCGGAAAGCTTAGCAAAGGAGTTAATAATAGACAAAACGAGACTCATTTAATCAGCCATGTATTTCTCTGATTATAACAAACAAAGAAACAGGATTGTATGACAATTTTGAGAGCTTGGTAAACTTCAGCAGTGCCTTGTAATGAGGCCTTGGCAAGAAATAAGTGAAATACAAAGATTTTTCATATTGAGGCTGTGTAAACAGTTTCCACTTTTAGAAATGTATCCTAGCAACTCATAGAAATGGTTTTTAAGAGACAGCTGGACAAAACCGTAATTTGGAATAAAAACAGAAGTAATTGCTAATCCAGTGAGTCTGGTGGTCCTGGACTGGTCTTGCAGTCACAACTCAACTACGATTCAAGATGCTGAGAAAAGAAACACCAGGACAAACAGATGTTTTAATCCTAACATCTGCAGGAACGACTCCAGAAAAGTGTATCAGAGTCAGCAGAAATGGTTCTGAATTTTGTATTCCTTCCTTACTGATGTAGGAAATCATTTTGGTTTGCAGTAGGAAGGCCTGTTGGACGCACACCTCACATTTTGTATGTGCATGCTGTCAGACAGAGTAGAAGATGCACAACTGAATTTTATTTATCAGCTGTTCACTCAATTCCACTGCAAATCAATCTTTTTATTTATTTCAGGGTTGGGTTTTTTTCAGGATAAAACAGGAAGAAGCGATTTGTGTAATAATGCACAGACCTTGATTAAATATCTAATCCATAATTCAATAGAGAGATTCTGCTGACATCACCAGCAACAAAAACAGGTTCATAAAATCTATCATGAATACAAAAGGAGCCTAAACTATATTTCAGGATTAGTATTTGGACTACAACTGCATAAGCATAAGGCAACGGGGATAAATCATGTTTATACAGAACAGCTCGACTTATAACCCCCCCCCCCCCCCCCCCCCCCCAACACAACCACAACAACAAAA
>VXBJ01006632.1:404542-491903 GCA_013400055.1 Nycticryphes semicollaris
GAGATGCAAACAGAGAATACTCCACAGAACACGCTAATTCTACCCTGGAGGATTATTTTGCTTTCCAACAACTCTTTACATGTAAACTACAGTACATGGCATATACAGAATAATTAACTATCAGGCTGTAAATTCAGATACCGTCCAGTAGTTAGCTCAGTCACAAACCTTTGCAACTGCACTCAAGAGTGGTTGCAAATGGCAGCAGATTCCACTCATCTTGGTGTTTGAGGACTGAGCAAGGGATTCTCGTGGGTGGAGGAAGAGTTGCAGTTTTTTTTACGGGGTGAAGTTGCTTTTTAAGCCAACACCTACCATAAAATCCCCATGACAGCTTAGCTATGAAGAGGAACGTTTATGATACTGAACATCTAATAGGTAAGAAAATATTCTTTTTTTTTTTTTTTAAACTAGCATAGATACACATAACTTCCTCAAAATTTACATTTTACTGTTTGCCAGAGGATATTTTTCCATAGAAACATTGGTTAATTTTCAGTCTCACATGGCATCCTGAATATTCAAAAAGAGATTCAACTAATTCCTTGATTTTTCAATTCCCAAAGTTCAAATCTTGGTAATTTTATTATGAAGTTTGTGACCAGGTACTTTACCAAAGAAGTCGTATGCACTGCAACATGTTGCATGTTTAATTTTGTTTTGGTTGATAAAATTCCCACCCTTTATGATATATTCTCCAGGTTGCACAGGTGGGGCCAAATCCAGAAATCTGGTTTAAATTCGTAGAAAGGCAGTCACAATCTGACAGGCAGCAAACTCTAGCTTCATCAAATCCACCTTTCTAGTGATAGGAAGCAAATTGTTTTGCTGAGAAGATATTTCACACCTCTCTGTCAATAATCCCAGTTCACTGAAGGATCTCCCCATCTTGGACACGGCCTTATCTCAAGGAGAAACTCCACACCACAGCACCCACCACTGAAGTACCAACCAAAATCCAAATCACCCTCCAGAGATCCACTGATTAGAGATGGATGTTAAGGCAATCAGCAGCCTGTGTTAAACACTTCAGTAAAGTTCCTTACATTTGGTGGGACGGAAAAGCAGACAGTGATACCATGCTGAAACACCTTCCCAGTCCCCAAAGAAGGGAACAGCTTTGCAAATTGATATATATTATATATATATTTTTTTAAGCCATCGACCCTGCCCAACTGCTTTTTGAACTTTAAGCACCTGACACAACCCTACTGCCTAAGCCATATTGTTGCCCAAGTCCCAGGTGATAGAGCAGAGGAACTCCCCCCCAAACCCAACTCCCACCCACCCCATGTGGCTTCTGCTCAAAGGAACAGTGAACACTTGCCCACTTGGTTTTACAGAACTAAACTTTCAGATTATCCTTCTGGCAACTGAAAAACAAGAGCCCACCACTGCCCATATAAATTTATTACTATTTTTCCCCTCTACGTGTATTGTTTTACATTATCAGCACTGAATTGTATCTGCTGTTTCATTGCCCAGTTATTCAATATCATCATACCTTTTCAATGCTTCACTGCTATCTTTCATTTCTGCTGCTTTGGATAGTATTTTACCGCTAGCAAAACTCACTGTCCCTCTCTCTCTGCCTCCTTCCTGGCCTATGTTACTGGTTCAGGGTGATTGACATCAGTCCTCTGGCAGTGCAAATGAAGATCACCATTTTATTGCCACTTCCCCTCATTCTAAATTCATTTATTATTTTTGAAGTTTAACGCTTTTTCACTCATAAAAAATAAAATAAAATAAAAAAATCAGGTGAAGACTAAACTGAAATTCAAACAGAGAGCAGCACACCTAACTCTACATTTGGATTTAGTTTTGAAAAATCTTAAGACCTTTTGTTCTAAATAGAGTTACTGACCTAGAAACATATATTCATCTCTGGAAATAAATCAAAATTCCTCCTACATTAATCTAATTGCACCAGTGGAAGCTAAGTAGTCCCTTAAGTAATTTAAGTTTCCGTATTTGAGGAGAAAAAAAAATATGAAAAAAAAAGAATCAGACCTTCCCCATCACTGGGAGTGTGTTTTGTAGAACAAGGCAGTTATGATTAATTTCTCTGTTTGCAGTAGTAGTAAAGGCACTTTCCTTTAAAACAGGAATAGATGTGAGCAGATAGTCTGAGTGTTAGTAAGCATTTAATTGGCAAATATATAAATGACTTCAAAGTATATAAAATAAGTCTAGGTTTGTTTGGGTTTGGTTTTTACTGTCACTGTGATATAACTCCCCACAAAATTTGCTGATATAATACAGTAAGCTCAGAAACCTTTTTTAGAGGTAGCTGTAATGAAAAAAGTGAAAACTTTAAAGAATTAATCATCCCACTGGGTTTCTTACCACCTACTCCTGTAATCATGAAGCTATTTTACAAAAGGGCAGCAGCACCAATCATCAAAATGATCCTCTTTTTCCTGTGGTGCCAGCATTTAAAAGAACAGAGGAACCCTGGCTCTATGCCTAAACAAGGGGTACAAATCCCAGTAGGATTCAGGTTTCTTGTCTTAATTAGAGGCAAATGTAGCTGCGCAGCCTGGTGCCAGGTACCAGAGATGTAGAGCAGGGCAGGGTGTCACAGACTCCTGGCTTGGTCTATCTATGGGCTCTTCTGAATCTCAGCCTCGGAGATTTGCTTCTTCCCATGTGATGCAGAAGGAGTGTGGGAGCTGGTGTAGTTTGGACTCCATCAATGGAGTGAGGAGATGGAGGACTAGCCACCTTAAAGTCTGCATTGCAACTTTCAGTCACTTATGTAAATGATGTAAAGAACACTTCACAGAATCACAGAATGATGTGGGGTTGGAAGGGACCTCTGGAGATCATCTAGTCCAACCCCCTGCCAAAGCAGGTCCACCCACAGCAGCTTGCACAGGAACATGTCCAGACGGGTTTGAAACGTCTCCAAAAAAGGAGACTCCACCACCTCTCTGGGCAGCCTCATCCAGTGCTGTTACCCTCAAAGTAAAGAAGTTCCTCCTCCTGTTTAGATTGAACTCCTTCTGTACAAGTTTGTGCCCATTTCCTCTTGTCCTGTCACTGGGCACCACTGAAAAAAAACTGGCCCCATCCTCCTGACACCCACCCTTTAAGCATTTATAAGCATTGATCAGATCCCCCCCTCTGTCTTTTCCAGACTAAAAAAAGACCAAAGTCCCTCAGCCTTTCCTAGGAAGAGAGATGTTCTAGTCACCTAAATCACCTTTGTAGACCACCTAGACATCTTGTTATATGCAGGTCACAAAATGACTTCTGGAAGCCAGGCAACCATACCTCGCTGTGTGCTTAAGGACAACTGTAAACTCTTACAAAAAGAAGTCTCCTCTTCCTCTCCCTTTCACCTGTCTGCTCAAAAAGTTCTTGCTCCTTTTCAAACACAAGGCTTAAGTACCGAGACTACAAGTTCAGCCCCATGATCCCCAGGAGGAGGCAGCTCTTTCGACAAAGGTACCGTTCCCCAACTGGCCGTTCAGCTGTGTGACCCAGTTGTGATTTAAGATCAAGGACAACCAGGGAAACTCCTGTCACGGAGCACCAGAGAATTTAGTAGGGCCTGTGAATTCTTGTGAATCCCTTTTCTTTAGACAAGATGTTCTCTACAAATAGCTCTTTGTCTAGAGTAATTATTTGGGGATTAGGAAGAGCTAATAAAACAGGCTCTTGAAAGGCCAGATGAATTTGAGACGATAACAAGGTTGTGATGCGCCTAAGGGAGCAGGGGCATCTTTCTGATTGTAATTTAATCAACCTTGATTAAAAGAAAGAAACATTTACCTGTACCCTGTTCAATAAATTTTGATAAAAGTCTATATTCCAGCAGGTGGGCAACCTATTCTACCTCGTGTGCTTACCGTAAATAGGCTAAACTCAGATTTCCTCTACTTCTGCTCCACCCCAAGAAAACCAAAGGAAGACATGATGGCACACAATATATGCAGTATATAGGTTAAAGCCCCCAAATAATACTCCTAAAAACCCAAACGCAGACACGAGCAGTGGTTTTGAGAGACATGGTCCTGATTTCTGCTTTTAACATACTCCAAATCCATATAACAACATTGGGAATAACTGCCAGCTTAAATTAGGGATATATAGCTCATGGAGCAGTACTTATGGATTTCCACCGCGTTTCAGTCCTAAGCATCACTGCAGTGGCCTAAAATTAGACTTGCAAGTTAAAGGACTTTCCTTCCTTGAGTCTGAAGAGGAAGGACCACGACTAAGCTTCTGTCTTCCTGCTCCCCAACAACCTTTGGACAGAGTCTTCTGCAGCACTGCAGACAACTCCCGATGAGGTGTTCCCACACTAATCATCTCTAAAGGAAGAGAAATTTATATTAGCTACTTTTCCTTGATATGCTGCAGCTGAGGGGACAACAATAAGGAGTAATTATCTGTACTCTTCCCAAAATATCGAGTCTCTGAAATCCCAATTATTTGTTCTCATATATACCAGAGCTCACCATCAGTGTAAATATTTCTTTCCACCATTTCTTTCAGTCTTTGAAAGAAAAGCCTGTGTAGCAAAAATCTAAGGATGCAATGGATTGAATATGAATAGCTTATTACTCCTGCAAAGTATCTTAACTATTGTAGGTTTTACTAATCCACACAATTAAGGCTTGATTAAGCTAAAGTTATTTTTCTTACTTTAGTCATGTAGTTACTTTTATTTACATCAAGAGCCCTAAGCTGCATATACTTAAAAAGCAGCCACGACAGTCAAAGAAATACCTCCCTTCCAAATGAGTGACTAGAGAAACATTTGTCAGCGTTGCTTAATCAGAATTAATCCTAACAATTGACTGATTTTTCCATACTCTTTACATGAAATAAAACAAGCCAATTCCTGTAAGATTTAGACTCTGGGTTTAAATAGGTCAGGGGAAAAAAAACAACCCACAACAAAAAAACCAAACTCTCAAACCACCACCACAAAAAAAACCACACTGAAAATTAAATACACTCTGCACACAATACAAATTAACATATTGCAAAATCACCTTCACTAAATGCAAATGGAAGATGAGGTTCTGATATGCTTACTCTGGTATTAATTTGAGCATGCCTGCTGATGAACTGAGGTGCTAATTAACTTGTAAAGCTATCAGTATTTGGCTTTAACTGATTGGCTGTATTACAGAAATCCTGGGATGCTCAGAGCATGTCAAAGAAAAAAGGAAAAACAAAGCTAAAAATACTTAGGTACGCAGTGTTTTGAGACACTGGTGGTTTTAAAAGCAACAGAAGGGAAATCCAACAGATAGGAACTGCTTTGCAAAATAACCAAGTGAATTAAATTAAACTATAGCTTGATGAAAATCAGTGAGGAAAACGGCACTAATGATGCTAAGAATGGAATCTAACATCCCTCTGACTACACCACTCATTCAATAAGCACACTGTGCACATAAAACAATGCAGTGAGTGTAATAAACATAAACCACCGTAAAAAAAGAGAATGTGCACTTTATATTAGGCAGTATACAGAAATCTAAGCCAATTATGTACATAAAATATTGGTATATGCTTCACACATACACAAGTTAAAAAAAAAAAATGGGGAAAAAGCAGGGCAGCAGGTGACATTTTCACGATGAAAAAAACTCCAAACCAGAACAACAGGAGCTAATTAAAGAGCGCATGACGTATCGGGCTCTTCCCGCTCCCTTCCCTTGCTTCAATACCCCTTTCAAAATATATTAAGCGACATCAAACGAGGCAGGAGACCATACGGTTGTTACTCTCTTTCCTGCTTATGAACACCCACGTAAACTGGCTGCCCAGAAGCTTTTGTTTTCAACACTTTTCCTCTTTCTACTTTCGACTCGGCGGTGCCAGTTGGATACGGAAGATTCCCCCAAAAGGCACTTGCACATCTGCCACAGAATAAAGTTTAACATCTGAAAGGCAGAGGGATATATTGTCACCTGGTGAAAGCTGACGGGTGACAATACTGGGTAGAACTGGTGGCCCCACAAGCTGAGAGCCGCATTAAGAGTTTCATTATTTCACTGAAAAAACAGCAATCGGCAATTACAGCACTGCTAAAGGAAGGAACCCACCTGTTACTAGATCATTTAGGCACCATTTTGTGTTAATTAAGGATCATCTATACCAAATTTTAAGCCTGGATGTCACACAGTTAATACCAAACAGAAGACAGTCACTAGCACAGGAAATATATAGGGAAACCAATTAGCAAGGGAAAAGCGCCCTCAAAATTGTTAAATACAGATTTTTAAGTACCTTATTACATAAATAGTTAATTAAGAATAATTTAGAGAAACAATTATCATTACCATATTAGCACTAATTGTTCTACACAGGAAGATGGCATTGTATAAAGCAGGATTGCCTGCCTGGTACTTCAGCACATGAAAATGTCAAGGGACTTTCTTTGGTCTCCTTAATTCCCTTCCAGTCTTTTACCATCTCAAGACAGAAGGACCCTAAAACAATTTCAAAGAACAGGGGGTTAACGTATTAAACACGGAACCTGCCTACTTTTATTGAAGTAAGTCCACTTACTCTATTCAAAATGTTCATCCTTTTGCCCCCCCACTTCCTTCATGAAAACACATCACTTACAACCCTGCCCAGGAAACTGTTAAATGAAGTTAAATACGAAGTGACATAATTACGTCTACACGTGGTTTAGGTCTGGAGATTTTAAATACAGTGAAAAAATCTTCAAAGATAAAAAGAAACAGCTGATAATAATAAAAGAGGAGAGAAAAGACAGTCAAAAATTAAACGCAGGAGGGATGAAAAGAAGGCTTTCTGATCACGTTTTTGATGCCAGCATTTCTTGAACCCTGTAAGCGGATATAGAAGTTCAGAGCATGTGTCCCATCACATAACCTGGTTCTTCAGCTCAGGGCTGCCATGCCTGATTGAGCTTCATTTCAGCCTTCTTCAAATTGCCTCCCCTGTTGCCTACCTGCCAGTAGCCAGCAGCTTTCTTGGTGCAGCACGTCTTGCCCCCGGGACCGGGAAGGAGGAGAGCACCCACCACAGCACCTCACATCAACACAGGGTTTTCCAGTGGTTGCAGTTCTCCAGGTTCCCACACCTAACAATTAGTCACCTTCTCACCCACGAGAATCCAGATGTTACCCACTTTCCACTACAAATCCACTCGGTGAAAACAACAGTAGATGCAAATGTCTTCTGCTGGAACTCAGATTTCATGCCAGGCTTCCAGAATTTTTTTTTCAACAGGGGACACTGAGACTAGAACTTTAGGCCATGTGCCCCAACAGATCAATCCAAACCCCCCATTATCTTACTACAACTATTAGATTACTACAACTACTCCCCTAACTATAGTCACCTCCTCTTTGATCATTTAAAGGGTAACCAGTGTCTTTGGAAATGTGAAGTAATAGGCTACAAAACCATCTGTTTTTTACCTGTCTGTACAGCAAATATGTCTGCTATCTCCTGTCTGCCTGTTTCAGGAAGGAACAGACATTCGAAATAGCATATTTATGTTTAGACTTCCTCTTCCTCAACTGGAATGTAAATTAGAGGGAGGTGTGGAAGGGAAACAGAGATATTTTAGGTTGTTACCTTCTCACAGGCCAATTCCTTCCCCTTCCACTGAAGTCAGGCACATAGACACACCAAGAGCTCTCTATAACTTGGTCAGATTATATTAGATCAGATTTGTGACCTGATGTAGGTGTTCCTGCTCTGGCAGGGGGATTGGACTAGACGATCTTTCAAGGTCCCTTCCAATCCCTGATACTCTGTGTGTGAGATTAGTGCTCGTTTTCTCCAGGTAAACGAAAAAAAGGAACATTTGCTGAAAACTAAGAAGTATCCAATACTTTAAAAAAAACAAATGTAGAAGGTTATTTTGCTTTGTGATGGCTAAATATTGAATACAGACCCCAGAGCCTAACACAAAAAGAACTTTCTTTGCTTTTTTCCCTTTTGTCAACACCAAGGTGGAAGAGGATGGCCTAGATAGAAGGTAAGTGGAAACAGCAACATGACACCGAAGAAGCAAACTGCAATTAACTTTGCATATATTTTCCATAATTATCTGTGACTTTTTGATGCAGGAAGACAAACAAGCTGTATTTAGAAGCAGTAGATCCTGATGCCTCCATAAAGTCACAGCATCGTAGAATGGTTTGGGTTGGAAGGGACCTTAGTTTCTTAGTTCCAGTCCCCCTGCCATAGGCAGGGACAACTTCCACTAGACTCAAAGCCCCATCCAACCTGACCTTGAACACCTCCAGGGATGGAGCAGTCAGGTATCAATCACTAAAGCTTACGGAGGTCCCAATAACTACGACAGCCCCGAACTCAGTGCTACGTGTGCCATTCTAGCTCAGTCCAAAAGATAGGATTAGCCCAATTTTCTCCAATTACAGCCCAGAGAAATCCCAGGGTGGTGACAACCTCTCCAGGCTGGCCTGTCACATGAGGAGGAGTCAGTTTGGGGCTTTTGCTAAAACACCTTGCAGGAATTAAGCTCTTTTACCTTGAATCTGAATCCGCAGCCTAGATCTTTACATAATCTTTTCCTCACCATCACCTCTTGACCTTACCTATAATTAAAATGATGAACACTGGATCTTAAATAAATGTACCACCAGAGCAGAAGAACAAAGCAGACTTTAATACTGTTTGTGTTAGTGCTGTCATTTCAAAATTCCTGACTTAAAAAAAACAGCAGCAGAAATAGGCACTCATTTATACAAGGGCATCTGCTCCCAGCAAGGCTAGGCAGCTCGTTATTATCCTCTACGAGCTCAATCTTTGAATAACACTGGGGGGAAAAAAAAAAATCTGAGAACAAACGCTGAAGATGGACAACTGAATTTTACCCTCTCTCTTCGGTTCAAATGCTTTTTTGTGCAGCCACACAAGCGCAGGAGAAAATCCTGTGCACGCCGGGAAGCTCTCTGAAGGACTAGTTTACCTGTTTGGCACAAATGCGTTGACAAATAGGGTTTTCAGCCCCGCTTATTAAGAATGATTCTGTGCGGAGCTACTGACTAACGAGGATAACTACTGAAAGTCGTAACGCGCCTGTGGTCTCGCCGTTAGACCCCATGTGATTTCTGAGGCTCCCGTCAATGCTTTCCCCCAACCTCCCGTCACGATGTGCCGGGCGGGTGCTGAAATCAGAGCCCAGCGTTTGAGAGCTTCACTCCAACAATGCCAGCTAATGAAAATGACGGCGGAGGAGAAGAGAGCGGTAATGAGACATTTCAAAGAAGTCACACGTGCTTGCTTTAAGGTGCAGAAGCACTGAGATACACTACCTGGTTTTTGTGGTTTTTTCTCCCCCCTCCCTCAAATAGAAGTCTTAATGACTTCGGTAACAACCGCAGAAGCTCCGATCCAGGGATTGACACCTGATTTAAAACAATTTGCAATGTGGAAGTAGCACTTGGAAAAACATGAACCGTGCGCTGCCTTCGGCTGTCTCCTCTCCTCACACAAGGCTCAAGGGGAGGATCGGAGTGGAAGGGACTTCCACTCCGTTGCAGAGTGCCGGGCTGAGCTTCTCACCCACAGGCAAAGGATTCCCCATTCACCACAGGCTCCTGCTTCTCATCAGCAACTTTCATCCTTGGACTCCAATCTTTGCTGCTCCTGAGCAGGCAACCTACCCACAGCATGAAAAGGCAGAGGTGACCTTTTCCCACACGCCGACTGATTCAGAGAGTAATATTTAACATTTAAATGAGGCACAGTAGGTAAACATTTACAGCTGCCCTATCTCTGACTTCTTGCCTCACTGGTTAACGCAGAAGTCTCTTGTCTCTCAATTCAGTCAGGAGATTTGCAAAACCCATTATCAGAAAGTCTCTGGATGTGACTGGACACGATTTTGTTCCCTGAATTATTATTGTGGGTTTTTTAACAAAAAATGAACTAGCCAGGTATTCAGAATAACTGTCCATTATTTAAAGAGAATTTTTTCAGCGTTTAGAGCATTCAGTGGTTAGTTCCATAGGCCAATATGGAATATGAATATACCAATTAAAACTTGAAACTTATTGCTCTTGAGGTTTTACTTCGTTTGACCTATTAGCATGAAGCATCTGATTTATCTTTGCCAACTCTCTACACTAAGCATTCTAATTTTATCCAGCTTCTCTCATGTCTTTCACAATCTACCATCTCTTTGACTATACTTGCCAGGAACATAATGGCATTATAGAACTTTTGCAGGGTTTGTTTGGGTTTTTTTATTTATTCCACTCTCTAGACATAATATGATATTGTCAACAGTAAGAGGCAGGTAATTAACTTCTGTCTGTACAGAAGGAAAAACTAAGAAAGAAACCACCTAAATTTACAAGGCAGATTAAGGAAAACTTTCTGTCCTGCACTTGGACCACAGGAACACCTACCTAGGGATAATACACTTCTTAAAGTTTTTGTAAGAGCAGCTTAGACAAACATCCGCCTGGCGTGGTCCAGATCTTACCTCTGTGATTTTTCAAGGACTTTTAAGCCCCATGACTCTGTGAAATTAATTTTCTACTACCACTTAATTTCTTTGTAGTAAGGTAATGTTTTTAAATGATAAATGGAAGTATTTGCTATTTACCCATCATGCCCAGCTACCAGGAAGCCTAATGTATAAATTCCTAAAAGGACCTATACAGTCAAGATGTTTTTATTTGAAGACTGCAAACTTAGTATCATCCATGACTTGAGTCAAAAAGTTTACAGCTTTCATCTTCAGCCTTCCTCCTGCAGCCTTTCTATGGAGTCATCAGTTCTAGAGATATTCTTTCTATTCCCTGGCATCAGTCTGCAGCTGTGCTGCTTTCAGGTGAAAAAAAATTATCCAAGCTGAGGATTATCTCACTGAACTGCATAGAATTCAGCCGAGCCAAAAGAAGTACAGTATTTGTCATTTTACTTTCTTAATAGTAATTGTTCACCATGATTTTCCCAGGCACAGTGCCGGCTCAAATGTAAAGTAATAGCTAGATGTGAAAGTAAACATATAGTTACATGTTTTGCCTTACGTAGAATTCCCCAGAGTACCTTTAAGTAATGTCATTGTGGCTTGTCTGCTAACCTAAGACCTTCATTGCTCTCCTTTGGAGGAGAAATGGATGTCCATGGCTGTTCATCGCCGAGCACCATCAATACCTTATTTCCTCTATTCAGCTGGCAGTTTACAAGGCAAAGGACTTCATGGTTGGGTTGATTTATTGCTTTTTGCCTTAGTCATCTCTTTTCCATTTTTGTTTTATAGCTTTGTTTCCTAACGAGTCATGATGCCAAACTTCTGTCTCTCCTTGTTCTATTAACTGCAATCAAATTCAATAGAATATGAGAGATATCAAGTTCTCATAGAATCTGTAAAGATCAGGAGCCAGAAAGAGGGGAAAGATTCAAATTAAGGTCTCCACTGAGAGAAAAGGTGCAATACCAGTTCAATCCCATCACTAGATGCTAAACAACACACATAAGAGAAAGTAAGACTCAGCTGACCCAGAATTACTCATATTCTCTTCTGCCCCCAATTCTGGTCAGTTCATAACATGGACAAGCAACAACCAAAACAACAGATTTTCAAGATCTGCTTTGGGAATAAATCATAGAATCATAGAATGGTTTGGGTCGAAAGGGACCCTAGAGACCGACGTTTCAAGAATAAGTTTTACAGCACACTAGAAAGCAAATGTAAAACCTGAAAATCCTCTACATAACATGTCCTCATTCTCCTAACACAGAGAAAAGCAAAAACACTGGAAAATAAAGGTAATTTTTAAATTAAAAATTATATTCCATAATGACTTCATATTGACTTTCTAAGTACTTCATACATATATTTATTAATTGCAGTCACAATCAAATGAGAAAGTTACAATTCTGCTTTGGTATGTGGAGGGGTCTGTTGGTTTTTTTTGGGGGGTTTTTTGTTGTTTTTTTTTTTTTTTTTAATTGGAGATATCTTTCTTTTATTTGCCATTCTATAACTTCTTACTCTTTTTTTAAGCTTCCCCCATTCTCCTTGCAGAGCAGCAGAGGTGAGGCAGGGCTGGTGCCTCCATCACTCCGCATCTCCCAAAGGCTGTCAGCGGTATCCCCCATTTCCCCCAGCCTAAGCCTTTTCCCTCTACATGGGTACTTGCTGTTTGGTGCCACTAACACCTTTATTTCTCAATCAAGAAGAAAGATGAACAGCCGCCTGGGTAGTCAGGTTCAATTTCACTCCATAGATCAGCTAACTAAGAGAGCTGCAGCGGAGTATAATTTACATCTCCCGTCAGAAGTCTGAGTGTAGCTGACGGCCAACTTTGTGCAGCTCTGTCTGATCTTAATCCATTCCTGCACTATTGAGTTTCAGCAGCAACCAATGTGGCCCAACTGAAACGTTTTAATGTCTAATCTACAATACAAATTGCTCTCTTGTTAGAGAAAAGCCTATTCTTTATTAAAAAAGAAAAAGAATGCCAACGACGGACAAGGTAAAAGAGTATGGAGAAGAAATTCAAAAATAGAGATTAAGCATTCGGCTCCTACCAACAAAGGCGTAGTGAAATCCAGGTGAACATTAAAAGGGCACTTCTTTCTTAATTTTGATTGGTTTCATACAAAGCAAATGTTTGTCCTTTTTAATCGCCTACAAGTCATTTCAGCTCCAAGTAATGCATTCCCAAGTTTGCAGGTAGCACGGCTAGAACTTAACTAGGCTGAGCATTTCCATCATCACTGTCTGACTGCTCACGAGAAACCAGTCTTGAGATGAAATGACACCTTTCGCAACTAAGACTCTGACAGAGTGTTGATAAAGCAGAAGTACTAATGGGATGGAGAACTCAATACCCCAGTGCCTTTTGCTCTTGTGCCCATTCAGTGGCAGAACCAACCATGGCACCACCGTGCTGAAGCTGTCACCTACATGGCTTGGTACCCCGCTTCCAATTTTTTCACAGGATTGATGCTGAGTGATAGGGAGGTAAAAATTCAGCTTTTAACTCCTGTTGGAGGTTGGAAATTAAAATCTGATTTCATTCAGACCCCTTAGCGGTGAGTCCTTCCATGGAAACAGATACAGCTTCTCCAGTCCTGGATCCTGGAGAGCTTCAAGCCAGCAACACACAAAAACCTAAGAGTGATGCCTCTGCAGAGGATAAAATGCTCTAAAAGCAGGTAGTTTTGTTGGAACCATTTAGTACAGAAAAACAGCATTTTCTTTTGTAAAATCAATGTAGGGTATCTACTCTCCACTGATATATAGGATAAAGCACAGAACTTGGTAACATATCATCAGAGAAACCACCTAAAGACATTCACATCAGGGAAGACTCATGTTCAGACAGAAGAATCTTTTTTCCTTTAACTCTGATGCTGTTTAGTAGCAAAGAAGCACAAAAGCCTAACTCCGGGCAATGAGTCCATAATTTTACATCTCTGGATTTTCAAGATTTACATCTGTCATAAATATCAGAAACGTGAATCTTTGAAATCAAATATTAAAATGAGGGATGATACCGTAATGCACTGTGGCATATGGTAAATTGCTGTCATTTCTTGAGAGGTGGCGGCATTGCAGTGGTGGCTGATTGCTTTATTATTTTTGCATTCATTGCCCATCAGTGATGTGTGCAGGTTCATTTTCATTTTTAAAAAGTAGCTCTAAAATAAAATTTTAAAAAGCACCGTTCACAATAGGCAGAGCGCACCCGTCACTTCTAGGCAGCATTCTGTGAATCTCGTCTTTTTAAGGTTTGTATAATACTTTGAGAGGTAGGATAAAAAAGACAGAGCTCCACCTCCATACAGAGTATTTATAAATGTGTACAGCATCTCTACTAATTTTGTGTTCAAACATGCCATAAACATCTCCAGCAGTGGAAAGCTCAAACCACACATTAGCATTACCAACTTCTTGTAAAGCAGGTTCTTAAAAATACTTTCTAAACGTATCAAGTTAGACTCAATATTTAGCAGCTCTTCCTTTCCACTCTGCGGAAAATGAAGAAGAAAATGAAATATTTTCATTTTTCACTAAAATAATGGTAAAATACTTGCCTATATTCTGCATGCAAAGCGTGCAAAGATGGGAAGCTGCTGTAGCACTGGATTACCATCAACTGGAGCGTTCTTGGCTTGCCAATGCATTATCACAGCGTGTTGTTTCTCCCGGTGGCATCTGAACGTTCATCCCTCCTGTGCCCCGACTGGTCCTTACATTATCCTCCTTCACACTAAAGGTCACCCAGAAACTTCCTCATCCTCTTTGCTTATAGCAGAGCTGGCTGTTAAAATGGGCCATTTTTGTGTCCCTTCAACATTCTCCACTGGATCATAATTTACTGCAAGAGGGACAACTAAACCAATTCTGCATATATATTCTTACCCACAAGGAATGGAAAAAACACCAACATCACGAATCACGATTTCAAATTGCGACTTTCATGGAGATTAAACTACCCTGAGCTCATTAAAAGAGACAGGCGAGAGTTCCCATATATGCAATCACCTGGATTTTATGTACTTGTTGTTTGCACCAAATGTTATTTTTTCTGCAACTCTGATCTCTTTGTTCTATATTTTGATTCTCTAACTGCAAAGGGAAGCAAGAAAAGTGGGGTTTTCAAGTTCAGTGTCACCACATGACAGTGTAACACAGTTTTGCAGTCACTCAGTGCATACAGCCCTCAATCCTAATCAGACCTTCTCAGTTACGGTTTCTCTTTCCTATATGGAGCCCAAATACATTAGAACTCCACAACCACACAAATATATAACATCTGACAAAGCACAGCGTTATTATACGCCTAGAAACCTTCCTTTGGTTTCCTACACAATGTGCAAAGGCAAGGGAAGACTATATAAAGCCACACTTTAAGTTGCTATAAAGCATAGCTCTTTTTAAGCCATGCCCCAAAATTATCCTCATCCTGAGTTCAAAAAAAAAAGAGAAACCATTTGCAGAGAATCCTTTTTATCAGGTTATTTTCAATTTCACAGTAGCAAAAGGATGCTTATTTTAAATTACAGGTTAATTCTGGAAACCTGCATGGGAAGTGTATTATGAAAGAACAGGCACAGAATAAGGTTTTTCATGCAAATCTCAGACTATTGTTAGCAAGGATGTAAGCATGGGTAGGACTGTGAGGAAGCTCATGGTGTCAGGATAGATGGGTAAATAAGGGAAGCAATAATGGAAGAGATGCAGACAAGCCAGATTTGCAGAAAGCCTCTAGGACGCAGTTAAACAATCCCTACACTTGGCCAGCAACACCTCCCGGGACACCACTGTAAACCAGCATCACTGAGAAAACCGCAGCCATAGGAGGTCCAAAAAAACCAAAATAATAAAAAAGTCAGGAGAGGGATAACCAGTGCAGTTCACTGAAGCTCCTGACACATCAGGGAAAGAATCTGTTTCCACACTTGAAAGAAATACACCGATATGATTGGTGACTGGCCAGTGTTTTACGTGCTGAACTCAATAACCATATGGCATTTTGTTTCATGATTACAAAATGCTTCCACTAGTAATTCATAAAACTTTGGCTCTTTTCCATGAACTACACTAAGCATTGCCTCGCATCCTTGTGAGACTGTGTATGCGTTACCACTTTCCATTCTGCATCACTGTTACCGCTCTTTACCTGCAACCGCTGGAAAAGCGCTGCAGAAACATTATATTTAGACAGAAACAAAAACAAGACTGTAATGATGCCAAGGAGTAGTAATTGAAGTACAACAAATTAAATTGGGAAGACATTGACAGGCAATTTACTTGAAATACTGTATTTTAGGCCACCTAAGGAAAAAAAAAATAATAACCTAAACAGTTTTCATTTACAGTTATGGTTAATTAATTATGAAGATAAACCCATAAAGATTAACATCTGTACTAGAAAAATCTTCTGCCTGTCTGTTTGCAAATACAGCAACTCACGTACTCCCAAAGTCACTTCTGGGCTGCCAGTTTTGATAAGGAGATAAGAATCTTTTTCAGGAATATCCTACTAAATCCAATTTGAAAAGAAAATTTTTGATTTAGATTCAGATTATAAAAAGAGTTCAAGAAAATCCAAAGTATTGAACACGACAAAACCTGAACAGTCCTACGTATTTACTTATTCTTTAGACTCTTAGTAAAGGTGAGGCCCCAACCAACAAGTAACCATGATGCAAAGTGGTTGTCCTGACAGAGGTTCAAAGCTCGTATGGCTATTCAGAGTCCCAGAATGGTAGGGGTTGGGAGGGACCTCTGGAGGTCTAACCCCACTGCCCAAACAAGTTCACCTAGAACAGGTTACAGGGGAATGTGTCCAGGTGAGTTTTGAAGATCTCCAGAAAAGGAGGCTCCACCACCTCTCCGGGCAGCCTGGTCCAGTGCTCTGGCACCCTCAACATGAAGAAGCTTCCTCTCATGTTGAGATGGCACCATTCTCTTGACACCCACCCTTTAGATATTTCTAAGTATCGATAAGGTCCCCTCTCGGTCTTCTCCAGGCTAAACAGACACAGGTCTCTCAGCCTTTCCTCAAAAGAGAGATGCTCCAGTCTTCCGAACACCTTCTTAGCCTTCCACTGGACTCTCTCCAGAAGTTCCTTGTCTGTCTTGAACAGGAGAGCCCAGAACTAGACACAATACGTGGCCTCGACAGGGCAGAGTAGAGGGGAAGGGTAACCTCCTTCAACCTGCTGGCCATGCTCTTTTTTAAGGCATTGGCCTTCTTCACCACAAGGGTGCATTTCTGGTCATAGTCAACTTCTTGTCCACCAGGATGCCCAGGTCCCTCTCTGTAGAGCTGCTTTCCAGCAGGTCAACACCTAATCTGTGCTGCTGCAGGGGGTTATTCCTTCCCAGGAGTAGTACCCTGCACATGTCCTTATTGGATTTAATTAGGTCCACCCAGCTCTTCAGCCTGTCCAGATATTCCTTAATTGCGACACAGCCTTCTTCTGTGTCAGCCACTCCTATCAGTTTTGTATCATCAGCAAACTTGATGAGGGTACACTCTGTCCCCTCATCCAGGTCATTGATGTTGAACAAGACGATCCAGTACCGACCTCTGGGGAACACCACTAGCTCCAGGCGTCCAACTAAATCACAACCCTCTGAGCTCTTCAGCCAATTCTCAGTCCATGTCACCGTCCACTCATCTAACCCACGCTTCCTAAGCTTACCTTTGAGGATGTTATGGGAGACAATAGCAGGCGCTTCATTCCATCAAGCATAAATATATAACTAGCCTCATAGTCTCAGTTTGTAAACACAAACTCCTGCCTATAAACAGCCAACTTATAAAGCAAAGAAAAGAGAAGATTACCAACCGTCCTGCCTGTAAGCCAGGGCACCGAGGAAGCAGAGGAGCTTTCTGCAGAGGCAGCCCCCAGCTCATCTAACCCAGAGGGCTGGAGCACATCTCCAAAGCAGAAGTGCAGCCCCCCTTCTCCTCAGGCCACCGATACCGGTGAAAAACTTCCCACCTGGGTGTACGTGGACTACAACGGTAGCCTGGCATACAAGGGATATGAAGTAGAAAGTGAGAAATGTAAGTAGGTGTTTTCAAAGCAATCACTCACTTCAGGAAAAACGCACCACTAAAAGTGCTCCAATAATACTTGTAAATAGTTTAAGGAAATACCTGGAATTACAGACCAGCTATTATGTCTACTTTCAATTCAGCTTGACTGCCTTCCCCAAGGGAAGACAAGTCATAAATATGAAACTGTCAGAAGTTCCTTAAAACTCAAGCATGATATAGCCTAAATCTGCCACAGAGCTGAAGAGACATGGAAGAAAAATAACAAAAGAAACCCCAGAAAACAAGTGATTTCTGTGTGCCTTTGGAAAAAAAAAAAAAAAAAAAAAGAAGAGGATTTTCTGCCAAAGTTCTTTTTCAAAAGTTGTCCAAATCCCAATATCCTTTTTATCTGCCTTGGGCAGAATTCTCAATTTCCTACAAGCAGAGTCCAAAGCATGTTTTAAGGCACACCGACAGCTTCAGAGCTGTGCGGATGCAACACGGGCCCCTGAAGCCGCCTGTCATTTTCTCCGATGCCATCGACACATTTTTCCTACTTTTCTCTCTTTGTTAACTCATAAAAGGAAACTGGAAAGAGATCAGCTTCTGCTGCCGTGCCACAGACTGCATTCATTAGGAACATCCAAAGAACGTGCTGCCAAATGATGGAGAAAAAAAATGGTTAAGAAATACGGTGAATATTTTTATATTTTAATCATCTCACACTGCATATTTTACCTGTGGGAGATGAAAATATTTACAGGCTTTTACATGGTAACAGTAAGATGTATGGCTTTATCACAGGCTGAGAGGGGGAAAATGGGTCTAAAAAAGAGAAATAAAGCTTTATATTAGTGAATATGGTCATGTTACATGACAGCAACGAACTTGAGCCAACACAGAGCAAGCAGTATTTATAAAGCACCAAGTTTAATAGCAATCTGATATCTGAAGTGGCTTTCCTGTTCTCCTCAGTAGTAATTTCATTCTGTTTCTATGAAAATTTTAGAGAAATTCCAATTTACTTGCACTCCATAGTCTCTCTCTGCCTTTTGATTCTAACAAATACAATAAAGTATCTGGATGCTTAGCAGCTGCCTGGTGTTAAATACTCACCCGCTCCTCTTCCAGCCCACTTCCAACATGGGGTTTGCACGTCTCTCTTACTGCCACAAGATTTTTCACAGCATTAAAATGCCACATGTACAACCCCTATCACATTGACCATTCCAAAAACCAGACAGACCTTGTATTGTGTGTTTATTTCCATTTAAAAGATAAGGAGAGAAATCACTTATATTTATTTATTTCCCCCAAAGTATTTTGCATGACTCTGTAAGCAACAGACCCTGAGTCACGTGTTTATTCCTACAGCTGGGGACCAAAATCCTTTCCCAATGACAAGCTATTTAAAACCTTTCCTCCCTAAAGAACTAGCTTTATTTCAGGTATCTTAGAGAGAAAATCATACTCCCTTACCAGAGTGTTCCATTAAGAGCCTGGATGTGGCTGATGCACTGCCCAGCAGCCAGCAATAAGTGGAATTTAAGGCTTTTAGCCAATTTGAGGCTTTGTCTACACTGCAACATTTTCTGGGTTTGTTGTCTAGCTGAGTAGAATTAAAAAAAAAAAAAAAACCCACCAAGAAAGCAGCCTTCACTTGAGGATAGTGCTATTTTTTCAATTTTTTTTTTATCAAAACGTTGTGCCATGGACAGACACCTGGGAGTCTCTGAAATCACTGCCGTGCCCCCTGCCCCAAGGAACACCACCAGACCACTCACACACGAACAAACAGACAGTGCTCACAACTTTTTTTTTTAACTCTTTTACTCGTTGCCTATGAATTTCTTAATAAAGTTTAAATGCTTATTTTGAACTCTAAATCCCTAAGTAGCTTTTTAGGCAGCAACAGCCACAAGCACATCCTAGCATCTTGTCTAGGGATACTGCCAATCTCTCAGCCAACCCATGCACAGGAACCCGTCACCTCCAAAATCTTCCACGCAGGAGTCTGTAGCTTGAATTTAAAAAGCTTTCCAGAAAACCACCTGCCTTGTGTCAGTGGTAATATTGCCATATTATTTTTTTTTCCTTTCTTCAGGAACTTTCCAAAATGAGCACGGAAGACTGAAGAGTTTGCCCACATAACGAAGAAAACAATTGAGCAAGGAAGACTGAAGAGTTTGCCCACATAATGAAGAATACAATTATGTGTTGGATAATGGCTTCAAGAAACCATTCCCAAAAGCACAAAAATTAAGTTTCATGAGGAAAGTAATAAACCTACAAGGAACCTAGTATTTCTTGCTGTACCACAACCTGCGTTATAACCGGCACGTATTAGTGTCTTATGGTGTGTGCATTTCAATAAAATAGTTAAAACCCAAACTTTTGCTTATTTTCTGTAATTATCCACTTTCTTACTCCAAAAAAGCCTTATTAAATCTCAATTTAGTGGCCAATTATTCAGAAAGAAAACTACAACAGATAGAAGTAATAATAAACAAACCGGGCACATCAGCACTAGCGGGAAACCTTTCTAGACTTGTTTTTCCATGGTGTTAACAATTCTTATACATTTCAGCTAGGCCAAATTAGGATGGAATGGCCAATCTTGAAAAGCAAGCAAGGTTTTATCTTACAGTCTTAAAAACATATAAAAATACAACAGTCCCTTTCAAAACTTATATTCTAGGAAAAAAAAAGCATATTGAAAAAGGCTGTTTTCAGCCAGCAGGAGATACTATTTAAAATACTGTCTTAGTGTGGTAACTTCTGGGAAAACGGTCTGCACTGATTTCAGCAGGGCTGTTTTGGAGTAACGGGAAGGTCAGCCCACCACATTAAATGTGCAAAACTTCTGCATTAGTTCCCATTTCAGCCTCCACAGCAAATTTGTCTTAAGTGGGATAGCTCCAGCAAACTAAAAAATTCATTCTCTCGCCTTACTTTCCCACAAGAGTGTAAACATTTTGTGGTAGGCTTACATGAAATCTCACCAAAGATTCAGCCTGGAGCTTAATGAACGATACAGCCCTTCAGACAGGATTCAAACAGCACATATTTAGCAAACTGTCTTCTGATGAATCCACTACCTAAAAAGTCAATTTAAAACTGTGATTTCACAGCATCGTGTTTATTCAACAGAGTAAAATCTAACTATCAGCAGAGACTTTATCTTTCAAGCCCAAACATACCCAAGAGAGGTAAAGACTCCTGCTCTTTTCAGGCAGGTTTTTACTTATTTAAAATGCGTTTATTTCACTAAATGTTTCCAATTTGCAGGTTGGATTTTCCACTTAACTGGAAAAACAAATGGAAGCTGTCAAGAACGCTGTCTGAACACTATGTCAGTGCATCCCTGCCCAAGCTGACCTACACTACTAGGTTGGTAACTCACTGTCATTCCCAAAGGAAGCCGCAATTGTTTTCCCATGCACTCACTCGAGCCACCGAGAACAAAGTTCAAGCTGCTCTTGCGCTGGTGTCAGGATAGTCACCTCCTGGTGATTCACACTGCTGCTCCTCACAGAGAAACCTATGCAAGAAAGCTCCGACTGCTTCACCATAGAATCACACAAAGGTTTGGGTTGGAAGGGACATTAAAGACCATGCAGTCCCAGTCCCTTGCAATGGGCAGGGACACCTCCCACCAGACCAAGTTGCTCAAAGCCCCATCCAGCCTGGCCTTGAACACCTCCAGGGATGGGGCAGCCACAGCTTCTCTGGGCAACCTGTTCCAGTGTCTCACCACCCCCACAGCAAAGAATTTCTTCCCAAGATCTCATGTAAATCTCCCCTCTTTCAGTTTAAAACCATTCCCCATTGAGGACTCAAGGGAATGGCCACAAGTTAGGCCAGAGGAGATTTAGATTAGATGTCAGGAAAAACATTTTCTCTCAAAGAGTGGTTAGGCACTGGAATGGCCTGCCCAGGGAGGTGGTGGAGTCACCATCCCTGACAGCGTTCAAGAAGCATCTGGACGAGGTGCTACAAGCCATGATTTAGTAGCTTAGTGGGTAGTACTGGTGATAGGAGGACGGTTGGACTAAATGATCTTGTAGGTCCTTTCCAACCTTGTATTTCTATGATTTCTATGATATCCATGGCTTCCCCCTTCCCTGATCAAGAGTCCCTCCCCAGCTTTTCTAGACCCTCCCACTTTCCTACACATCTGAAGTTATCACCTACGTGGCTTTCATCAACTTTTTTAGCTCAGGATGAGTCTCTGTGGTTGTGTGATTAATTCCAGTCTAAATACTGAGTCAGGATCAAACACTCTGGAACACAGCTGTGACAAACACTGACCTTCATTTATGAGAGGATAAGGCTCAATGTCATTTTAAAGACAAAACGGGAATCTTCTTGCTGGAACTGTTGGAATTTCAGGAGATCCTGGAAGCAGTTTCTTCCATTAAGCCAAAATCCTTAATCATAAGGTGAGTCCATGATTGTGTGCCTAATTCCATAAAATTCTAAGCCCAGAGGAATCGGAAGCACAAGGCTGGTTTGACTTTGCCTGCTACCATCTGGGATGCAGCACTTCAGTGTCTGTAATAGCAACTCCCACTGGAGCCAGTGGCAACCCTGGTCAGTAAAAGGAGCAACCTGGAGAGCAAGAAACCAAAGCACACAGCCAAGGCAACTTCCAGTTATGCAATATTGATTGAATATTGAAATCCTCTTTCTTCCACTAAAATCAAAATGAAATACTTTCACATATTTTGAGCCTTATTAAAACCTATTCTTCCTTCTTAAAACAAAACTTAATTGAAACCAGCCAGAAGAAGAAAGTTTCATTTATCATGAAGTGACAGTCTGTAATTAAAATACTGTTCAGAACAAAATGTTTAGCTGCAAAGGCATGAATTTTCCCGTTTTCACTGTTGCTGCCAACTCGCTATTATTATGAGAGGGCTTAAAACCAGAAAACTGGCTGTTGTTTCTTTTCACCGAAACTTAACTGAAAGGAAAACAGAGATGGATTTATCTAGAAATGTCTCCTGAAAAAGAGAAGCTGGGAGCCAAGACACACCAGAGAAGCAGTGCCATGACCACGTATTGAGGTAGGTGGAGCACGACGGCTGGTGAAAATTAATAAACTGGATTAATGGCAAAAGCCATAAACAGTAGAGACCATGTACCTCTCCTGTGTCACCTACCGAGCCCCATCACTAGGCTGCAAGTGAGCCATGCCTTCTAGCAGGGCTGCTTTCAGCCAAGAACTTCTCCAGGTAAGACACTCACCTGGTCTGTGTCCCACTCTGCAGCACAAAACTAAAGAGCAGCTGGTTCAGGGATAAAAGGGCAACACAACTAGTAGCATGTACCATATGGAGAGATGGAGCAGGAAAGCAATGTGATCATTCAAGGTCTGAGAGGTGGTATGGGGTCGGGGCCACCCACAGGTGGTTTATCCTTGACACTTTTGAGGGGTAATACAGGAGAAAGCTCACAAAGAAAGCAAGAATACTGAAGGAGTGATTAGATGCCTGCAATAAACTGCGACTCTGAATCAACATCAGGATACCTCTTAATCAGGTTTGGGCCCTCAGTCATGAATATTTTATGTTTGCATTTCTTCAGTTCCCCAGTATTGCTGGTTTCTACTCTTCCAGACGGTGGCTGATGTCTTGTAGTTGCAGCTACAACAAAAGAAGCTCCCCTGTGATCCCACCACCGATGTCCCCCAGCCCTTCATTGCAGGTCCCTTCCCTGCCACATCCTGATTCCCTGGAGTTACAGTAATCATCTTCATCTAAACCTGCACCAACAGCTTTGCTATATCAGGGAAAACAAAGAGGGAAGAGAACATGAAAGTTGATCCTCAAACGATAAGTATGATATGAAGGCCTTTCTAAAGATTACCATTTTGTTCACTACATTTTGAAAAAGCTGCGTTTTCAGATTATTTCCTGTATTTAGAGCAATTCTATTCTTCTATTCCTTCCTCTTCCTTAGTCTCCTGTCCTTGAAGGCTCCATTTGGGGGTCAACTCAGACTTTATTGAATGAGCTGCTGAACATGATTTCCTCTGAACATTCTCTCATGTTAACAGGGCTGTACTCCCAGAACCACACCAGCGAATCTGGAAAGCTGAATTTCACTTGCAGGCTGTAGGAGCTGGAAAGAGGCACAAGGTTGTGTATAGTTAGCTACAAACCTGACCGTATTTAGATTTCTGCATGTGGGTCTCTAGCTAAACAGCTCAGTTTGTTTTAGATACACGGAATCTTTTGCCATGTTAACCATAAAAACTGTACACAGAGCACATGAGCGTTGCCTTTTATACTCAATTCTTGTGCCTAAAGAGCTGTGAGGGCTCTGCTTGTGATGACTATAAACTGTTGTAAGCCCAAATCCAAAGTTGACTGGCAAATTACTTTGAGATATACCAAGCAGTTAATTCCTTTTCCTAAAACAACAGTCCAGGCTCTAGGAAAATCTCAACCTCTGTGGACAGCAGCAACAGATACGAACCTTCTCATGCAGGCACAAAAACGTGTAAGAAATCCTTACTCTTCTAATTGGTAAGATGGAACAATCATTTCCACTGTAGCCTTCTAATTCGAGACACAAATAAAAGGAACACGAGTTGGTTTCAAAATCTGTCAGGGAAGTGGGAGTGATGAAAACAATCTTACTACCCTCACAAAGTGAGCGTGCTCCCAAGGCTTTGAAGTAGGTTAATACCACGATTACAGCATTTGCAGAGTTTTGCAATGGCATGCTGCTCCAATCTCCTTTCAGACTTACCAGCTACATGAATAAAAATGCTTTTGGTACAAAGGTTAAGTACATTAAAGAAGAGTCACATGAAGCTATAGCCACACCTCGATCTTATACATGAAATAAAAATCTTCAGGCTTCGATGGCTCGATGCGCTCGCAGTTACTCAACGCTTTTGGCACAATCTTGCCAGCTTTAACACCGCTTATGTGTTACAAAAAGGGAGCAGAAAGAACTGTCTCCAATCATATAATGAACCTAAGGCTTCAGCTTAATACAATGACTGTTGGGATTCAGGCCATCCTGTGCATCAGGCTACGATCCGGTTCCCTTTCTAATCTGGAGGAATACAGTCACTGTCATTGGCAAGAACTGACCCATCTGTGCATACACTGGGACATGCCTGTTCTAGATGGACTCCGTTGAATTCCAGAGTCAAAGTTGACATTTCCTTGAAAAAAAACAAAAAGTCTTTCCCCCAACAACTGTGACTAAGAAATAAATTAAGGCTACTACTAGGCTTGAGGTAAGTAAACTGATAAGTTAACAACTCTAAATGAAATTCTGATGAATAGATTCAACATACTGAGTATGAAATCTCAGACCTCCAAGCGCATCATACAGGACAGATCAAATTAAAATCCTACTCCAAATGACAGCAAAAGGAACTTGAAAAAGTAGTGTACTCTAAATATTTTACCTTGGTCACACCAGTGTAAGCATATTAATGTTTCTTAGACATGAAACTCTGGCTGACTAAACACCCATATTCCAGGGATCCTTAGCTGACATAAGCAGTACTGGCAATAGGGAACTGGTGCTGTTACACACCTACTGTTGGCAATTCAAATCATTCACTTCTGTGTGTGAAAAAATTAAAATTTATTAATTTTTAGAAGAAAATACCCAGTTCGATCTCACAAATCTGTTTCACACACACACACACAGACAACCATTTCAAATCTTTCAGCTTGTCTGTTCTGAATAACTTGGGTTAAAAAAACCCCTGTACTTAAAGGGTTTTGAGTTTAATGCAGGCCAATAACCTTGAATATTTTAAAGCAGCAAGAAAGAAGCTTAACCACACATTTCAGCAAGTCTAAAGAGACATAATTTGAAAGGTATTTATAGCTAGGGCCTCTTTATTTTCACATCTCAGGCTTTTAGAACCCTTGGTCTAAACCTAAAGGGGAATGTTTTCCCTTTGAAATAGGTTACTTCAAATGGAAATTTCATTACTAACCTTAGAGAATTCAGTCTCCTCCAAACATCATCTGCTTTGAAAAATAAAAAAAAAAAAATGCACTTGTGTTTGGATATAATTAGTGTGTGGTAATAGGAATGACAAAATCTGGCCTGCAGAGGTTATAGGGCATTAGCAAAAGATGATGCTGTAACGGTTCAGCAGTATCTGCTGGAGATACACCGTATGGAAGGTGTACCTCACTGAGTTCTTGAGTTTCATGTTTCTCAAGATAGCACCACTTCTCTGAAAAAAACCCCAACACTAAGAGATGTGCCTTTGGTATCTTTTCCCCTCCTCTACCTCAGACTAGCACATTCCCCTAGTCATTGGCAGTAGTAAACAATGTCTACTATGAGGCATACAAATTTAGTAGTTTTTAATAAAGCAGAGAAGACCTCTCTGACAATTCTGCACAAAGGTGTAGCTCTGTGTGTCTTAACTATTTTGTGTTTGCCAACAGCTCTACATAACAGAGTTTCTCAGGAAGAAGAAACCCCACTGTAGAAATAGATTAAATGTTGGTACACCTTTCCTGGGAGCTGAACTTCAAAGAGAAGGTGAAAAACAGCTTGTAAAGTCAACTTTGAAAAATTACAAGGCTTCAAAATCTCCTCCACTGCAAAAGTCTTATCATAAAATTGGACTCCAGTAACAAAGAGTCTTCAAGTCAGATTAGAGATTATTTTAATAGGTGATCATCTGACAACAGAAAATACTTTTACGAAGTATTTTATAAAAGGTCTTATTGCATCTTGAAATGTTCATTGATTGCTTCATTATGAAAAGGAGACAAATCTTCCCTCAAAGTATTTTTTTAAAATCGCCTTTTGTTTTAAGAACTGAGGAGTTTAATATAAATACAGTAATTATTTCATATAAACACACAGTAATTTCACTCACTAAATTTTCTGCATTCAACTGCTCTATGGCCAGTTTGTCCCAAATGATTGGCTCCACCAGAAGATTAAAAGAAAACTAAGCCTCCTCCGTGATCTTCATAATCTTTTCAGTACATTGGCAGCTTATGCATTGAATAGAATATGAGGAATTACTGAATTAAAGAATTACTGTGGAGAGTCTACTAGGTTTCCAAATATATTTACTTTACCTTTATTTGCTGAAATGACCATGTCCCTGAAAATGGTTAGGAGATAATTTAAAATGAATGAATAATGAGAGCAATATAACATCCTAAATGTTTCTAAACACAATGTAAGTTCACTGCATTCACAAGATACAACCCCAGGACCCTTGTTGCTCTCTTAAATATCTCTACATTTAAAAAAAAAACCCCACACCCATGAACTTACAAAGTAACATTAAAGTGGCCTTTCATGTTGTTAGCGCTCCTTTTAAGCTATTTTTGAACACCTCAGCTTTGCTTCTTTCATTGAAGTAAGTAGTCTAGCAGCTAATGGGACCACCTACATGTGCCTGGTAAGGAAGGACTTGGCAAAAAGAGAGAGAGGATAAACCTGCATTATCTTGGACCTCCTTAACATAAGCACATACAGATAAACCGCAAAGTACAGGCCTTAGCATCATTTCAAATAGAATTAGATGACCCCTAATAAACCTCTTCTTAATACCATTAAAGACAGTTCATCCCTCTCTGTTCCTACCTTGTGGCCATGTTAAGCATCTGTATCTTAACCAACTTCTCAACTGCTGTGATTTCAGTCTCTTCTCATCACTTGCTCCTGGTCATCCCTTACTTGTTCAGAAAGGGCAACCAAAACAATCTCTCCCGAATACTGCTCTCACTGCACCCCTCTGAAGCCCTGCACTGATTTCCAGTCATTCAGACTATTAATTTCAAACACACTGTTCCCCTCTTCCAGCTAAGGCTGGCTCAAGAATAACAACCACGTTCAAAATATTCACATTTTTCCTGTTCTCATAGTCTCCAAAAAGAAAAAGGAGCCGCAAAAGGAAACAAAAAAGGAAAAAAGGATGAAGACAATGGGGAGACACAAATATATGTGGTCCAGGGTAGCCATCCGAGCTATGGGACTTCCCCCCAGAATCATGCCCCACATTCAGCAGGAGGGTCAAGCTCTTTTGCTGTCCTTAGGAGTGGAAGGGACACAAAGATGCTCTTTCTGAGCTATTATCTTGGATGTGAGGAATTTTACTTAATGGAACCTTAGTTGAAAACAGGACTTCTCCATGGAAAGTTCCTCTTGCTGTTTTGCTGAAAAAAACATCCAGGAGTAATTACTGAACACCTACAGTTTCTATGCCCTTATTCAATTCTCACCTGAAACAGTCTTCCTTCACTGAAGCACCACTATCAGCATGGATATTGGGCCTATTTTCTTCTTCCAGAAGCATTTCCCAGTTCCTTTCATGTCCCTATGATGTGACCTGTTGCAAAAGCTATTTATCAGACTGCCACTTTAAAAGCATTCAAATCCTTCTAAAAAAAAAAAAGGAAACAACAAAAAAACCCCAACACATACAACTACCTGTCACTAGAATAATTTTTTTGAGAAATAAAAAAAACAAAGAAGTATATATGAAAATAATGTTTCTAAAATTTAAAGAATTTGAACGTTGATGGGAGCACCGGAAGACCTGTGTATTCACCCCTTTGGGTTGGGGTGTCATGCAAAGAAAACAGGCAGCTCCATCCTGGATGTCAAGTGTAGAAATCAGCATTAAACGGAGCACCTCCCCTGACCACTGTCCTTCCATTCACTGAACGGGGCAAAGGTCTCCAGGAAATAGCAATGTGAGCTCAGCTCATTAAAAACTATATGAAAATAGATATCCTGAAGGGATGTTAAATTAGGCTTAGGCAGGCAACTTTGAGACTGTGTTTCCTTAGAATTTTAGTGCTTAACCTTACAGCCCCGGGTTTTCTTTAATGCAATTAAATATAGAGGTATAGATGTAATACATTGAATACATTGCTTTAGTTATAGTCAAGCAAAGAGGGAAAAAAAAAATCATTGAGACAGAGAAATAACTCTGTAAGTAGCTTTTGTTTTGATCCCCGGTGTCTATCTAGCATTGCCATCTTTTTGACACGCTCACAACAGTGGAGGTTGTGCTCCTCCACATCCATTTTTACTGAGAAGGGCTGATAACACATTATTTTTAAAGAGACACTTCAGAGTTTGTGCATTTAAAAAAAAAAAAAAAAGCAAATCCATGTATATCCCCTTCACTCATAAACAGAGCAAATGTTAAACATGCACAGGTAACCATATCAATATTAAATTTAAGCCATGTCCAAGTACAGAGCACGCCCAATTTCCTTGATGCATTTAATTCACTTTACGTGACTTTACAGATCTGAGCTCAATGCATAACCCATACAGGCAACACAAGGTATATGAAATAAGATTAATTCAGTCAACTATTACTGATATTTTTGCCTTCCACCTAGTCATCAGCATGCTAGCCCACATTATTGTGATGTGCGAGTATTACCCACTTATTACTTTGATGGCAATTTTATATTTAAAAATGAAATTAATAGCTAACCTCAAAAGACTTATTATGCTTAATTTCATTTCACTCCACTCCCCAAATCACCCTTTTCACTATACAATTTCTCCTCTAACTAAACTAAAAAGAATCAGAGGTGTAATTATAGATTACAGATTAGCTGTTCAACATTTGCTAGTAGTTAAAATGGGAGTAGACACTGAAAGCAAGCTCTTTCCAGAGAAAGCTGCTTCTCCCGACATTTGTAGAAGAGACTGCTGTGAAACATTAATATTTGTCAAGGCAAGAGCTATTTGTACTTTTGAACAACTCTGCAGGGTTTTCCCAAAGCAGGACATCCCACCATTCCTGAAATCACCGCCAGAAGGATCTGCCCGTGCTCCCCAGCTGCATTCATTGAGGTCAGTTATGGATGAGATAGGAGGACACAATGTTGTCCCAAGAGTCCCTCGTAAGAAACCATCCCCTGCACAGCCAGGAAAAAACAGGAAGGGCAGAGGCCTGTGCTACACAGCCACACTAACAGCCTCCCAAAACACCAACCCACAACCCAGGAGTACGCAAATAGTATCACAGAATCATTCAGGTTGGAAAAGACCCTTGGGATCATTGAGTCCAACCATCAGCCCCACTCTACAAATTCCTCACCTACACCCCATCTCAATGACTCTGAAACACATTCAGGGATGGGGACTCAACCCCCTCCCTGGGCAGCCTACTCCAGGGTCTGACTACTCTTTCTGGGAAAAAATCTTTCCTAATGTTCAGCCTAGACCTACCCTGTTGCAGCTTGAAGCCATTCCCTCTTGTTCTATTGCTAATCACCTGTGAGAAGAGCCCAGCACCAACCTCTCTACAATGTCAAGTAGTTGTAGAGAGTGATGAGGTCTCCCCTCAGCCTCCTCTTCCTCCAACTAAACAGTCCCAGTTCCTTCAATTGCTCTTCATCAGATTTATTCTCCAGGCCCCTCACCAGCTTCGTTGCCCTCCTCTGCACTTGCTCCAGCACCTCAGTATCTCTCCTGTGTTGAGGTGCCCAGAACTGGACACGATACTCAAGGTGTGGCCTCTCCAGTGCTGAGTACAGGGGGACAATCACCTCCATACTGCTGCTGGTCAAACTACTTCTAACACAAGCCAGGATGCCATGGCTTAAAGTCAGTCTCTTCTCCCAAGCAAGAAGCCATGGGACAAGAGGAAATGGCCTCCTTTTACACCAGGGGAGGCTTAGGATGGATATGAGAAAACATCTACACTGAGAGGGTTATCAAGCACTTGAACAGGATGCCCAGGGAAGTGGTGGAATTGCCATCCCTGAAGCTATTTAAAAGACAGGTAGACGTGGTGCTGAGGGACATGGTTTAGTGGTGGATTTTGTCAGTGTTAGGTTGATGGTTGGACGTGATAATCCGAAAGGGTCCTTCCAACCCACACAATTCCATGATTCTACAATTCCCCTTGAGTTCACTCTGTATTCCTGGAGCAAGACTTCACTTGGAGGTGCACTCTTCATTCTGAGCCAGCGTAAGAGCACTAGTGAACTTAAAGTCAGAATGGCCAACAGGGAGGAGGAGAAGTCTGAGCACCAGCTAGAGGCAAGAAGATGAAATCCTGAGGGGCCCATAGGTTCAGGTGTCAAAAATTGGAGGAGACTGATTTTGGGACGGACAACTACTGGACATCTAACATCACCCGATCAACTGGAGGAGAGGAACAGGTCTGAGCCCTCTGTGTGTCTGTGTGTATACAGGTGCTGCTCCTGACCCTATGGGTCCTGGGAAAAGCTCTGCTTCATGTGGGGCGATGTGTGGGGCTGTTTGCAGTGTGCGTACACACACACACCTCCAGGGAACACACACTCAGTCTCGCTGCTGCCTGGAGCTGGAGACACCGAACTGCAGCAGCTTTGAGTCTGGCAGAGGATGAATCCCCCGGGCCCTGCAGCCCACCAAATCCAATTACTTCTAATGGAAGAACGCGGAAACGTGATCATGTTAACATTTTGGCTCCACACATACTGACTTTTGCGTGGATGGAGGAACAGCTCGTTTTCTTCCTGAATGCAAGCATCACAAAGCTGACACAAGGCCCAGAGAGACCACACTCTATTCACACCTTCACTTCAAACTTCATCTACTTGCAGCAAGGAAGGGCGGCAGCCAAATGGTAATTTGCCCTACTTCTCCTATTTTTATTGCTGTTTTGCAGCAATGAATAATGCTGTCTCCAAGAAATGGAAGTGAAAGCTACTCTGTTCTTGTCAGAATAATAATGGATATTGTGTTGGCAACTGCCCTCTTGTGCTGCGCAACCGCATAAATAAAAGGAATTGGAAAAAGCCCACAATACCATAGTAAATAAAGTGTGTAAACTCACCCGCTTCCAGATAAGCGGTAACCTCTATTGTTTGGTGTTTCAACCCGGGCAACAAAACCAGAATAAACACTGTGGCTAAATCAGAAGTGAGTCAACTCCACTGATCTTCAACTATGGAAAGAGGTGGTGGGAAAGAGGCACCAGCCGTTCAAGGACAATGAAAGTAGAAAAGTGTAGTTTGTAAGGTGTCTCAAGTGCCTCTCTACACGGTTGTACAGACATCAAGAGACTGACCTTCTCCAAACCCCAGGTTAGTTCGATGTTTAGATGTTAGCTTTGGCCTCACTCTTGGTACCAGCAGAAGGCGAAACGTCAATGAGCATTCAAGTATTTGCTACTCATGGCTTGGATTCACGTTTCTATTCATGGAGGCTAAACAGATTCCAGTATGGAAGACACACCTTCTTTTCATGGTTTAGAAAATGGATTCTCTTTGTAACGTTCCTCACTACAGAGCACTAACTGTGAAACATGGTGTAGCTCCTGCTCCTGATGAGCAATTCATGTGCCCAACAAGACGATCAAGGCCTCTGCAGGCTGAGGTCTGGGCTAGAAGGATGCAAAGCAGTTCTGGTGGGAATGATGTCTGAATGTAGACCGAGAAGTTATTCAAGGCAAGAAAAAGTTTCAGAAGGTGGTCCCTAATAATGGAGGTTTTCAGTGAACAGCTGATAAGTACCAGTAACTCGGTGCATTGAATTTACAATCTTTCTGAACATCATACAGGACCCTATATTTTTCTAAGCAGAAAGTCCTCTTAATGCTACCAGAGAAAGAATATTTTTGTCACTTAAAAAAAAAGTAACAGGATAATAGGTGCCTAATCCATCAGTCTACCCTCCAGTTGTTCATGATTTTAATATTATAGGCACCAGAAAATCAGCAACAGAAACTACTACAGCAGGTGAACAAGAGAAAAAAAACCTGTGGAGGTACATGGAGTGTATGATTATTGTACAGCACCACTCTGCTCTCAGGATGCAGGTTTCCCACAATTTCACAGTGGCCAGAACCCACTTACAGATGCTGGTCCAATCCTTGGCAATGGCCACCTGGCTCTATCAGTGCTTCCTCCACCGTCACCCTCCAGAGTGACACATCTTTCCTTTGGATCTAAAACCTATTTGGTGCAGGACTCCAGGATTCTACACACATCTTTTGGGGCATATTCCTGGGAGAGCAAAGCTACCAAGAAATACCCAAATTTCTCCCTTCCTGCAAAACCAAAAGCATTCACTTGTCTTTGGCATTGCTGGTTAGGTTCGAAAAGAAATTCCTCTTCCTTGCTGCTCACATCGTTGGGGACTTTGATACTTATTCAAACTTACTGTGCCTGTTCCAAATCCATAGATATACGTTAAGATCAGATCATCTGATACTTGCATTAAAGTGCACATTAAGTACATATAATACACCTACTCATGATTTCACTAAGAAGTGGTCTAGTTTAAAAACACTGAAAAAATTTTTTGTTTTTTACTCAGCTCTTTGTCTTCAGACAAAAGACTCCCACAAACACATTATTTAGTTAAACTAAATATACTGTTGTCTCATCTTCAAACCCAACCAACTGTAAAAGCAGGGAAATGCATTTTTCCCCCCGTCTTTACACTAACACTAGCTATTCTATATAACAATGTTTAGTTTAAAATAATACAAGTAATATGTAATTATTTCTGAGGACACATTTATCTGTAAGGGGAATTCATTTTCAAGAGGAATGTTCTACTTAAACACATTCATCTGTTGCGTCGTTAGACAACCCAAATACATTACGTATTTTATTACTTTTATTCTGGATGGCCAATAATGTGAATATTGATTATATAGCTAGAGCACATCATCTACAAAATCACAGCCACATCTTTTCTTTACTCCCGAGGAGCACAGGGAATTTCTGGGCCTGACATATTTATCACAGGAGTTCCGATCCTATTACTTGGCCAAATTCACTGTATATTTCTTTGAGCTCAGGAATACACCATAACAAACGAATGAAGGGCTTACAAATTCAGCTACAGTGTATTTCAAAAGGCTACCCATTTTGTGGCAAGTTTTTCTTAAGTGACCAGTGTTCAAAAAGTCTAGGACATTGAAGGTTAAAGACACAATGATTTTTCAGCTATGGGTCTTGTGACTAATTTACTGTGGTATTTAGCTAAACACTTGTGTTTCTGGCTGCTTAAACACACAGACCAAGACCCACGTGTTTCCCTTAACTTGTACACGCTCCACGCTTTTTTTCCTTTGCAAGTTGACCAATGAAGTTACTGTGATACCACTAGTGAAAGAGCAAAACATATTGGTTAGAGCATAAAATAAGAAATGTAACCCTCATATTATGCATCAAGTTCTGCCCTTGCTTGTGGTTTAATCTTAGGAAAGGAACTGAGAGATCAGCACGGGCTTTTGATGCAAAGATCTGTGTTTCAAATCAATTTGCATTTCCCCCATACGCACACAGGTCATGGAAGCTCATTACTTTCCATAAATTAGATAAGATTATGTAAGTTTTGAGCACTTTTCCCTAGTAAAAGGAAAAAGTATGCACTGCAATAATGTGGACATTAATGTTAAGTGTTATCCGCTTATTTCAAGGAAAATTGGTGAGCAGTTTCATGCTTCCAAGATTACTGGGATGAAGCTCAGTTTTCCAGATTTACTTGTCTTTGATTTCCTTTCAGCAAAATGAGAACGTTTAGCAGTAGAGCTGATACCTCCAGCCTGTACTTTAGAGTGAGTTTGACATATTTTGTTACCACTTGCAGAATTTCCCGTGACGTCAATGGAAAAAGCAAAATGTTCCAGAGAAGTAGAAATCTTCAAATGCACGCAATTATTATGCAAGCAAATATTGTTGGATGAAGAATGGCATCAAAACATTAGCATCATGAACATACTTGTCCCCGTAGAATACTTCAATGTGAGCCATGTTAGGAAACTTCCACTAATCCAAACCTCCAGAGGCATTTTGGCTACTAAACGGGATGAATTAAGTTACTCCTGCTCAGCCACGTTCCTTACGTGACAGAATCTTCTCCCCTGAGCTCTCTAAACAAAATTTGGTGTTCACAAGTGTCCTAATACAAACTTTGCTGGGAGTCTTTTCAGCAACTGCCAAGTAGGCAGTAAGTTTCCCTGAGTATTACTTCGTTTGCCTCCTTATCAGCCTCAGCCCCTCACTCTCTGTGTATTTCAAGCCAGTCTCAGCCATAGTTTAATGGTGTAAGTGGATGAAGCCAGAGCCACTGTAGAGCAGAGGCTGAACTGGATGTACAGGTGATCCTCACTACCAGCAACCAAGAGATTTCCTAACATACAGCCAGCCTCGGAGCACAGTAACACCCACCCATATCTAATAACTGCGACGTGAGTCAAATCCTCCGTGGAACATGCATTGCATTAAGCTCCTAATTACTAGTTTCAACCGAAATGCTTTGACGACTGTTAAAACATTGAGAAATGGTAACATAACAGAAGCTCTCAGGAAATGTTATTCTTAACGCTCAAGACATTATTGATTCCTCTCCTGAGGAGCAGCAAAGTAACAGAGTTCCAACCTCAAGTTAGGCAGACCTGTCTTTCAATTAAAAACAAGAGTAAACATTTTAACCGCAACAAGAGACAACATCCATCACCCCCAAAGAACGCTTCAATTAACACAACCACGGACCCCTTTGGGTTGTGTGCTCTATTTAAAATACAATTCATGAGCTTTCTAATTTATGATGGGTTGCCGTATAACTCTTGTTAATTATAGCTACACAATGTCAAAATTAATGATTTTCCCACCCACTTTCAACTTGAGAATGAATTCATAACTTATATCAAGACTCAAAAGATGTGCAATTAATATAGTCAGTAACGACTTCACAAAAGAGATTTGTTAAAGGCAGGCATGTGGACTCAATTAGTGTATCAATTAATGTTGCTGTTACTTGATCTATAAATTATTGAAAAACTCCTAACTACTGCAAGGAAACAAAGCAAATCCACTCCCAGTCAATGAAATAAGCTCCTGACTGTGCCCCTCTTTCATTACTCTTTAGAGCAAATCTGAATTTTGCTGGATTCCACAGATACTAGCTATGTAAACAGAAAAAAAAAAACCCCAAACCTATACCCATCTGACAACTTGAAATGCCTCATTAGAGTGAGGATGCTTTAATTGCTGTTAGCTGATTGCAATGTAAAAAAAAAAATCAATTCAATAATAATAATTAAAAAAATAATGTAATGAAAAAAAAAATCAACCATCATTGTTAATAATATCAATTAATTTAAACTGAAGTTCCAATCTGGGAATGAACCTGTACAAACTGCGTTGAGATTTCTACATACCAGCAAAATTGCAACTTTCACATCAGCCAGAAACCTCCATCCCACTCTCAAAACCAGCAATGATTAGGCCAAAGATTACATTCAAATAAGGGCTAGGAAACCCGAAACAGGACTGGGGTAGCACTAGGCACCTGTGAGAGAAACCAAAAATGACAAAACATGACCTTGTTTAAAGGCTGCCTATCCCCAAAGGCTTTTAAGCTAACTAGGTACCTCCTGTTTGATCTTAGTATGACTAGAGCTTTGCTTCTGGGGATGCAGAAGTTTTCCTTTAGATAGTTAAGACAGACTCCGCTCTCTCATTAGAGTTTAAAAGACCCAGGAAATAGATGTGGCTCTGCCAGAGGCCCAATCTGATATATGTGAGTGGTCCCAAGGCCACTGCTCTCCTTTTAATTAATAGTCAGACAGTTAAAAGGGGACACTTAACCCCAAAGGATCAAACTCAGATCTTCTACCACCAAGAAAGCACCACCATGCAACAGGCTCTGCTCTGTTGGTGCAAGCAGGGTAATTCCTTACCTGGCATTAAGGAGCCCCCCGAATGGAGTCTGCTGTCACTTTCCCTCCTCAAGCACAGCTTCCGAACCTGGATATCCATTCAGTCAGAACCAAGTGCCCAGCTCGTGGCTGTGAAAGGGCATCTAGCTCTGGTAGAGATGTAGCACATCACACCCCCTTCCAAATGTCACAGTCCTACTGGCTACTTAAGGTAATCCCCAGCTTGGCGACCTGCCTGCTGCAAAATCTCCTTCCAGATGCCACATGTTTCCCACACATTGATGTGGAAACCTATTAAAGAAGAGAATTTCACCCATGGGGATCCTTAGCATCAAAGATGGTAATACACTGACTGCCAACACGCTTGAGCTACTCCTTGAATCTTCCTTCCATTTTTAAAAGTCTCTGTCATTTCGGAAATGGACTCAAAAGTCCTACTATAGGGGATATAGTAAGAGATGAATTTGAAAAAAAAAATAATCCTACGCTTCAAATAGAATAATTACAGAATTTAAGTGCAAGAACAAGAAATCAAATCCCTAAAAAAAGTCTCCTGGCCTCCCCCAGTCTACATTCAAATTTGGTAGGCTTACTGACCTCTCATTTCAGTTTTCCTGTTGAAGTTAATTTTGCAAGAAGGGATTTTTCAAGGCAGTTACCCATGTAGATTCAACACCATTGCAACATTTTTCCCCTGAAGAGGTTTCTAAATCAATTGAAATTCCAATAGGCTCAAGTAAATGTTTTCCACTTGATTCAATAATCCATACACACTTACAAATGGCTTTTCCCCCACGTACTACAAGACAAACACAGTTTGTGTTTCTAACAACTGTGGCTAATAAAAAATTGTCATTTCCTATCCTGAGTGGTAAAAACATGTAATCTTTATTCACCTCTCAATGAACCAGATAAACAAATGAAATAAAATCAATGTTTAAGAGCATTATTCAAATGATTAATTCTCTAAATGCTTCTTAAAAAACACATGATCTTTGGCAAACTCAGCAAAAAAAAAAAATCATAAAAAATGTCCTAGAATAGAGCTTTCTACATCTCCTGATAATTTTGCATGAGTTCCTTTTACAGAGCAATATGAAACCTCTTGAGGACGTCTTTTCAGATTTGTTCTCAGAAAAGGTAATTACAACACAGTTACTAGTAGGTATCAGTCAAGACCGGCATGAAGATTAGGGTTGGAGGTGGGGGGTGGCAGAAATACAATCTCCCCTAATAACATCTAGTGTGCCTTGAACTTCTAAAATGGAGCAAAATGTAGAAAGGAAGGGCTGTGGAGGTCAGGGTGAAACACGGGTCCTCCACTGATAAGCATCCTTCTCAGTCCATGGAGCAAAAAGCAAGGATCTGGAGGGGAATGGAGGTGCTTGGTTCACCTCTGTTTTTATAACTGTGTCTTCAAGTCAGTTAAAATTCCTCCTCTCTGCTGGGAGTATGACCAGGCAGCGTTTCATAGAATCACAGAACAGTTAGAGTTGGAAGGGACTTTAAGATCACCAAGTTCCAACCCCCTCTCACCAGACCAGATTGCTCAAAGCCCCATCCAGCCTGGCCTTAAACAGTTCCAGGGATAGGACAGCCACAACTTCTCTGGGCAACCTGTTCCAGTTAATATAGCCCATCTAGAGCCCATCAAATTCTTGATCCATCAGATCAACATTGACTGAATAAAAGGCAAAATTAGTACTTGATTTCTTAATAGACTGTTTTTAAGATTATCCAGGGTGATAATGTTAACATAGGAAATTACATTTTGATATTATCATGTTAATATTGAACTTACCTATTGCACATTAGAGTTTCACAGCTGTGATTCTACTTAAAGAGCAGCTTCTGAGAGGATTTCATATGTAAGTTCTTGTCCTAACTGTAGCAATATTTTTTCAGTGTTAGAAGGAAATATGCTTTATAAACCAGCTCTGATGACAATGGAGAGAGACTGAAGAGTTGACTATGACTAGAAAGCTTATGGCTCTGAAACCACTGTACATAATGAGAAATGTTTTGAATAATCTCTAGTAAGAGAATTGCATACAACTACCAAGACAGAGAGAAGTGTTCCCAACGCATAAAATAAATACTTGGTAAAATCTGGAACTTTGCAGGAGCGTTTAATGCCACATGCCCCATCTGCAGCAGAAATCAAGCTGTTTCCCTAACTAGTCACCAAAAAAATCAGTAATCTATGCAACAGAGTCTAAAAGCCATTGCAAGAAGCCATAAAAGAATGTCAAACACACACCCCTACCCTGCTGCAGGGAGTTAGTCCACCCCAATTGCAGGACTTCGCATGCGCCCTCATTGAATACCATGAGGCTCCTCCTGGTCCTTCCTTCTAACCTGTTCAGATTATTAATTTGTTTGCTTAACAAATTATGTTAGAGTGCCTTTAACACAAGATAGGCACTCTACCACAAATGTATGAGTCACAGCACCTGAATAACCACCATTTCCTTTTTGGCCATGGTACTTCAATTAGAACAGCAGCTTGCATATATCCAACACTTTATCATGTTTTATATTCACATACTTCAAAAATCTTAGGAGTTAAGCCTTGTATTATTGCAACACTACAAATAAGAAACCCTACCTCCCCACATCCTTATAAAGCTATATAGAGAGATAATCATCTAGCTGACACTGCACAGAAAACTTATGCTGAGGTCAGGAAAGGACCTTGTCCTGTGCTCTAACTCTGTACTAATCCTAGTCCTCTTTCAGTCACCCCAGACCTTCAGCGCACGACACATCAGTGGGACAGACATCCCATCAGGAAGTTATCAAACCTACTGCTCTTTCTCAGCACAGTGCTGTGACCTGCAGCTGGCAGGAAAACTACCAGAATAGTAGATAATACAGAAAAAGAGTCTCCTCCCTGCTCTGGATGGAAATGGTTGTGTGGCTCTTGCAGAAGTACAACAAAACCCCATTCACCGCAAATATATCAGAGCTGCAATTTCTGTTTATAAAGCAAAGACTAATTTATTGGGAATATTCAGTTCCGTTGCATAATCAAACTCATTGATTAGTAACACTAGAAACTTCATATTTCTATGAAGAAGAAGAAGAAAAGAGAAGGCCTTCCAGTATCTGAAGGGAGCCTACAGGAGAGCTGGAGAGGGACTCTTTGCCAGGGAGTGTAGTGACAGGACAAGGGGTAACAACTTTAAACTGAACGAGGGAAGATTTAGGTTAGATACTAGATAGAAATTCTTTACTGTGAGGGTGGTGAGACACTGGAAGAGGTTGCCCAGAGAAGCTGTGGATCCCAATCCCTGGAGGGGTTCAAGGCCAGGCTGGATGGGGCTTTGAGCAACCTGCTCTGGTGGGAGGTGTCCCTGCCCAGGGCAGGGGGGCTGGAACTCAATGAGCTTTAAGGTCTGTTCCAACTCCAACCATTCTATGATTCTATGTTAGTGCTTGCTACCTGTCACTGCTCCCAGTTAATGAACTTGAGAAAAAAGAAAAGAAAAAATACCCCTGTTTTTCATATGTCCATCATTCACACTACACAAAGGAGGGCTCATTGTTGAAATATATAAGCAAATACATACAATTCAATGACAAGTAAATGAGCACAGCAAGTTTCTTTTGACTTTCCTTATGTGGGATTTGAATAGCGAACACTATCTGAACTGTATTCCTTGTCTGTAACAAAGCATCCACTGTACCGCGAGGCCTTTGGATGGCTGGATGTGATCGGATGTGCTCAGACTTGCAGACACAACAGAGAACAAGATTCGTTCTGGAGATGTGCCACACACTGTCCCTTCCCGTTCTTCAGGTACTCCTACGTGCTGCGGGGAGCTCTGATCCCTGGCACAGAACATATTTTATACTTCTCCTCAGTATTAAAGGTAATTCTCAGAATTTCCACTTGGGGACTAGAATCAGATTCTGCACAGAGAAGCATTTGGTTATTATGATTTATGAAACTGTTTTTAGAAGTTGGATGCTAAATCTTTTATTAACATAAACATCAAGTTCCTAAAAGAGTTGTTTGCTGTTTTCAAAAGTTTCACCCTCCAGCAGAAAAAAATAGGAGACACACATCAAAAATGTTACCTGAATTGCAACGAACTGACAAAGTTTTATTTCCTGCCTGCCCAAAAAAACTGAACAATCATACACCCAAACCTTCTTTACTTCCCTTGAATATCTCTCTCACATCACACTCTCATTTCCATCAAAGTTCCTCTATTTTTAGCTTTCCAAACTACAGCTTTCTTATCATAAATGAATCGTTTTTCCCTTGTAAGTGTAAGCCTCAAATAGTCATAAGGATTCTAAACTATCTTCCCAAACAAACACTTTAAATGTTTTAATTGCTGTGTCTCTTTTTAAATGCATCAATATAAAGATTTCTGATACAGAAGCTGTAGCAAACACAAGGCCCTTAATGAACGGTTTGGTAGAATCACTGCCTTAAAACGTATAGCTGCTCAGAAGCCAAACAAGTTATTTATCAGATGTCTAAGATGAGGAAGAATTGCAATACACACATATAATGAGCAAAGATGAGATTTTTTTTTTTGTCTTAAAAGTAAAAAATCCTCTGAACAGCTAAATTACACACCCACAAAAATAAACAGAACAAGCTGAAAACTCCACATGAAAATTGAAATCTTGCTGCCTCAAGTGTTAAACTATTTAAGTATGACTTTTTCTTTGTGTTTATTTTTTTTTCTTTTATATGAGCAACTCAAATCTGTTTTCAGTCTCAATTTCATTATCTGTATAGGTTCTAAAAAGCATCAGATGGCTACACAGAACAACAGGAATTACCACTCGAAATCAAGGTCTTGGCCCCCAAGTCCATCAGTATGACCATATGCAATAAAAAATATTAATAAAAATCGAAGAATTAAGAAAACTCTACTAAAAATCTTTCAGTACTCCTATCCATAAGCAACAAATTCATATCATCCCATTTCTCATACTTATCAGTCCAAAGAACTGCACTACAATCTGATGCAAAATTGTAAAAACAAATACGAATTTCTCCAACCATGCATTTATTCATAGCTTCTCCTTAATTCTGAGTTTTCCTCCTCGTCTATATTTCCTTTGCCAGATTACAATTAATCTCTCAATAGATTGCAGCAGAGTCCTCTGTAACTTCACAAAGTGCCACTAAGAGTCAATCTTTCAATCTTCAGTAAAAGAAAGTGCATTTAAGCTCTGGTTAGTTCAAAACAAAGTGGAGACAAAGCCTTTAGAAGAAAACTTAATAATCAACAGGCAAAAAAAAAGAAGTTACCTTGTGCTAAGAGTAATTTTTAAAACTCTATTTCCATTTGTGAAACAACTGCAATATACATGTGGAGTTAAAAAAAAAATCAACGAACTGTAATACATAAGCTTTCTTACATTTTAAATGTATTTCAATACGATACAGTTTTCATGTCAGAGAATCATAGCCCATGTTCCCATACCAGACTTCCACTGGGCTTCACAATTTTACTTTCACTGAGCACACAGGTAACAGAAGAATCACAGATGCATAAAAAAGGTAGCTGATGCAGGAGCTGATTAAAGTACCAAATACAGACAAATAAAGTGAAATTAATAAGTACCTTTCTTTTTGGAGTCTTTCTTTGTGCTGGTTTTAACAGCCACTTGAAGTTCTGTCTCAGTTGACATCCTATATCCTTAGTCCTCTTCACACAGATCCAGGATCTCTGTCAGGCTCATTTAGAACGTCTCTCCAAGAGAATAATTTAGCCTTTCAGATACTCTAACCCAAACAGTTCATCTCATTCGCTCCTTTTGAGTGCTGTTAAAGAAAGAAACAAAAAGCACTGGTCATTGTCTAAGTTCAAAACATTAAAAAAAGGCAAGTCATTGCAAGCTCACCGAGGAAGAAACCTATGAAGTTCTCCATCTAAAGAGTCATTTACCCACAATTTTAGATGCTTAAACACAGTCATCAAGTCCTGTTTGAGATGTTTTCGCACATCTGAGATGACTTTACATGCTACAGACACCACACAAGGTGCACAGAAGACCTGTACTTGTAGACCAGGGGCTGGAGGACAACAACTATGATCAGAAAGTAGCTGGAAAGGTCACCAAAAGCAAATAATTCTGCAAGAACTCGATTCTTAAAGCAATAATTCCAAGGCAAAAATATATTGCCAGACAGGAAGTTCAGATTTTACTCCTCAAATGCTCATTCAATGTTTTTGTTCCCCTACTTGAACAAATGCGAAACATATACATTACTGACACTGAGAACATTATACGTGGCCACTCCTCTTGCTTATGATAATGCTTCCAATATAAAAGAACCTGCCTCCATGTAAACAAAGCTGTAATTCTCATCGCTCATCTAGTAATTTTTCTTGCAAAGAACACTGAAAACACAGTTAACTAAACCTACAAAATACAAATGGGATAGGCGGTAACATTCAGGGCACAAGCCCTTGGGGAGATACACAAAATCACTGCTGTGCACCCACAGCAGCAACTGCAGAAACGTGCTGGGGCAGTACGAGGGAGGCAGAATGTAAGGCTGCAGGTAGGACCAGGCATCTATGGCCTATGGAGGCAAAGAGTAAATAAAAAAATAAACAACCAAGCAAAGAATAAACCATTGCTCTGGCTCTTACTGCCAGTCCTTCCTGCTTTGAAGGATGAGCCACCTACTACAGCCAGTCTGTTGAGGGCAGAGGACCATACCGTCCTGAAGCCATTTGTCACGATGCTCCCTCACTAAATGCATCTTCTTATTGCTCTTTCTTATTGTGAAAAAGTTCTCATTATTAGCACAATTACGGTGAAGTCCATCTGGCCTGTCTGAACAGCTGCCCAGTTATTAAATAAGCATTTAATAAAGAAATTAACCCAGCATATCAGCTGGTGAGCTGGCCAGAGATTAACTGCAGTTATAGTTATTTACTAATGTCCCTTCTCTGTCATTTAAGAAAGTAACACACTGCAAACATGGAAATAATTTTGACAAGTTTAAATCACTTTTCACAGTAAGGGCTGTGAAACCTCTAGTACTTTCAAATCCAGGCTCTTTTAACATTTTAAAATGCTTCAGTAACATTGCACTGCCATGCACCGTCTGAAGTGATTTAATATTGCTGAAGTGTGTCAGGGGCTTTCTTTAATAAGATCTTCAAATCTGTATGTGTATTGTAGAATACTCAAAGATAGCTTTTCAAAATCTGCTGAGCTGATTTTGAAATACAACAAGCCCTGTTCCTCTTCTGTGGAGTCTGAATAGGTGCCCCATCGCAAAAGGGAGGAAAAACAAAGCAATGTACAAATTGAAGTTGTACTGCTTGCTAAATACACCTTCTCTGAGCACCTGAATAAACTAAGAACATTTTTGAGTAACATTCTTAGTTAAGAAGACAGCAGGAAAGGACATAGCAAATGAAGGTGGATGAAAGAGAGAAAAGAAATGAGGTAACAGCCCCAAAACTGACAGTCTCTCAGGCTCTGAAGTGCTCTTTGGCCAGGTCCACGGCCAGGGCGATGTCCCTGCCCCAGACGTGGTCACGGTGGGCCACCACATACAGTGACCACTGAGCGCTGGCACCGATCAACGCATGTGCTGTGCTGCAAGGGAACCACCTCACCCTGCCCTCAACAGAGCCGCTCTTCACTCACGCTTGAAACCCACCCCCCCCCCCNCCCCTCCAACCCCCACCTCCTTTCCCCTCCCCCTGCACACAACCCAATTTAATAATACTTAGTTTTACAGCACAGGAGGGATGCTTCGGTCTTTACAGCTCAATGGCACTTACTTAAAGCATCTCTCAATCACAGCTGGATTGACAGTTTATTTTTCTGGAATTTGGATTTATATTTACCTAAGGGTCAACTGGGTAACTCTGCAAGCAGCACTAACATGAACCACTTAACAAAGGAAAAATATTTATAATAGGTCCGTTGATAATAAAACCGAGACAAAGAACAGAAAAAAAACCAACTACCCTCAGGGTCAAGAGTTAAGAAAGTTTTAAGGTCTTAGAAGACTGTTTCGGGTACAAAGCATCAAGAATGACATCTCGTGTTGTCAGCCACTTTCAGCAGGATGGCTGAAATAGTAGCATCTGAACAGCACTGAATATTTTAAAATAACACCACATGACTGCCATCTCATTTGAAACTCTCCAGAAAAGCTATATCCCCTCGAGGCTACCCCACCGAGTAATATTTTTTAAAATAAATGCATGTCTATTTTTGGACAGGTTCACATATTGATTTACTTTAAAACCTAATCAGGTCATACTCTCGCAGGCTCATAGATCCTTGAATAAAGTAATAGGTGTCTTTGTGAAGGAGCACATAAACATCTGTCAGATGCAAGCTATAGCTCAAACTGAATTTGCTACAGAGACAATTCCTCCGAAAGTGTAGGTCTTTATGTAACCTACATTAGTAAACTTTCATATACTCTCCATATTTCAGCCGTTTATTACCCAGATGAGAACGGCAGTCAATCTGCTCTTCACCGCAACAGCTTTTATTGTCTCCTCCAATCTAGGTCACCGTTGTTAAATACTACGCTCTTCCAACTGTGGGAAGCACTGCAAGCATGTGTTTTATCAATGAGATGCTATTTTCTATGATGAGTTCTGCCACATTTCTTTCCCTGCTCTAAAGACAAAATTTTGTTAGCTGTGTTTAAAATAAATAAATAAGCAAACCCATCATCTTATACTCTAACGATCTTCTTGTGCGCCTCGTTACTGCTCCAGCTCTTACAACGTTATGTACGTGCCTCAGCTTTTCCTAAAGAGGATTCAGAGCTCTTCGTTTTAACAAAATACTGACATTTTCTGTTCCCTTATTAAGTGGCTACAGTAGAAACACAATCAGCGCATTCTGGAATTAACTGGCTCTTAATTCCAAGAGAAGTCTTAAGCCTGCATTCTGTATTACTCCTACACCGGCATAAAACCTAAAGCCTTAGTGAAAAAATATTTTTGTAAATTCACTTTGCAATTAGGATTAGCACACGCTGGACCTTTTACGCGCAGGGAAATTCGTCACATGCTCCTCCCGCCTCCCCCCACGCATCTGTAACACAACAATTTCTGTCAAATCATTTGTCTTTTCAACCACGCTTCAGTGAGTTTATGAAGGGGTTATTAGGCGACTTCCCCTGGCCCGAGTTATGAAGGAGGTCAGAAAAAACGATCATAATACTTCCCCCTCTGGCTTTAAAATACATGAACTTATTAATTTTCTTCAGGGCTTCGAAACCTAAGAAGTTCCCTCCCCTGAATCCAGTTTCCATCTGCTTAGGAAAGGAAAAGCAGTCTTAGCAAGGATTTGTAACTAAGCCCTTACATTCCCTAGGTATTTAAGTTCCCCACAGCCCCAAAGTGAGATTTGACAAGAGGACGGTACCTCCCACACCCTGGGTTTGACAAAACAAAAACCAGGCTCCCCATCCTTAGGCTCTTGCTTTTTCTGCTTCTGAAGTCCTGTAATTCACTTCCTTTCCTCCAAAACACCCAACACAATCACTTGTAAAAGGTGGTCGCTGGTGCATCATGATTTTGCAAGCATTAAGGCAAAGCCCAAACATATTCAAAGGGTAAAATCAAAGCGACAAAATGATTTCAAAAGTGCTACGATCCTGGAAAACTGCAAACAGGTCAAGCGCGAAGGACTGCTGTCCAGGGGGAAAAAAAAACCCCAAACGTTACTCATCAACTTCTCATCTGGCCCTGGAGCCTCACGGGGAGAACTTCAGTGGGGCCACAGAGGAGCAGACAGTGGAAAAACCCATGCTCAACACCAGTGTCCTTTACACCCTCCAGAAAGAGGAGGCCACAGAAAACTTTGGAGTTGCTCACACAATTTTGTGCTCATCACCTCATTTCCCCAGTGCTCAGGTCTTATGGACATCCTGCAGGAAGCTTCTTGGTATCAAGAGTATTTATCTTTTCCAGCAGGCACTACGCTAATTCCAAACCGAAACCCAAAGGACTGGTCCAAACCCCACTGAAATATCTCAGTTAATAAGGCCTGCAAGAAAGAACCAGAAAACGAGGAAGATGAGGTGAAAGAGAGAGCTTAAGATACTGACAGAGAAGAAAATGAGGAGGCAAAGAAAAGCCAACAGGGGAAGCTGCCTCTGTACATACTTTATTAAAGCAAATTCTGTAACAACGTGTTTAGCAGTAAAATCTAAGGAGCTCATGCATTAAAATTCTCCCTGCCCAGCAAAAGAAAACAATCTCCATTAAACTGTTGCATATGCCCCGTCTCCCTCCTCCAGTTCTGTCATTTGTCCACAAAACAGCGTAATAAACTGCCCCCAGTGACAAAGTCAAATGACTGTCATGGCATCGCATGTCAATCACTGCGTTTCTCCTGCAATTTCTTCTACAGGCTACAGAAATGCCAGTGAGGGGAAAGGCAGTTTGCTGTTCATTCGCACAAACGGAGGTCCGACACAAAAATCCATTCCCTCGGCAGATGTGGGGGAAGAGGAGTGTCTGGTTTAACTCCTCAAATATCCCCCTGCAAACTGGAAACCCTCTGAAACCCAGCACCCAACTTCTCCTGCTGCCTCCCCTAAGCTACACGGCTCGCAACACCTCCATACCTAGTTTTGTTTGCCCCCCTCCACCTCCGGCTTCTATACATTAAGAGAAAGGAAAGAGATTTATCTGCTTTATTATGCTGTCTCTACTATGCCTATAATGAGAACAACACTTCCAATTAAGCCTTTTTAATTCTTCTGACATGGAGGAAACTACCCAAGCTGTAACGTTTCATTTTTATCCATTTTTATTTTTATCCAGTTGCTATTTGTTTAGCTATATTTATAAAATACATCTCGTATCTCCAGAAAACAAGAAGCTCTTTAAAAAAAAAAAAAGCCACTACATGTAACTAAGGCCAGTAACACATTGTATTAAATTTATTGTTGTTTACAATATGCTTCATTATTCTATCTCTAGGGCATCTTTCAGGCACGCTACCCAGTTCCTCAGATGGTGTAAATAGCACCACTGAAGCTGATTTACCACTAGAAGAGTATCTTGCCAAAAAATTGACCTATAAAATATTTCCAAAGTAAGATGTTTATTAGTATTCCAATGACAGCAGGAATAATTACTAAAATTCCTCCTGGAAATCACTCCATGTAGTGGAGAATACTACCCTCCACCTCACCAATTATTCACTAGAAGTGCTGTGAATCTTCTACTCACAGAAAACGCTGACTGGATTAAAAAGATGCTTTTCACGGGAATGAATTGATTTCATCAACATTTTTAATGGGAAATTGCTAACATTTCATTTTAATATTACAGTTTCTATTTTATATTACAGAGGACAGCACGTTGGAAACAAAGGCAAAACAGAAGACATCAACCTTGCTTTAACAGGATTTGTGAAATATTCAAAAGTACGCTATTTTGCATTCAGCAAAAGCGACATGATGGCGGTTCATAATCTCTCAGAGGAAGGATATCCCCTCCTTTTAAGAAAAACTGCTAAAGTGGAGCCAGTCAACTCGCTGAGCTGACCAATATAAAAGTATATCTTTTTACTTCAATGCTTTCAACACGAAATTTATCCTCTTAAAAGAGTTTCTATAATCACAGTGTAAAACTTAATTTAAAACAAACAAACAAAAAACAACAAACCAACCCCAAAAATCACAAAACCCACCCAGCACTGCGAACCTAGAACTTGCTTTTCTCCCCTCTTCTGCTCTATTGCTGACCAGAGCTTGTGCTGGGTAATTCCAGTGCTGCTGTGGTCCCTCCAGTTGGTCTCAGCCTGATTTCCAGTAATCAGATACCAGCTTCAGCTCCGTAAATTAACATTCAACAGCCCTTCCGCAGGTTTTGTTAACACCTACCTCTTCTTTGAGCTAAACTGTATGTACCTGGGAGCATCACCACTCAAGTGGCATCACTTTCAGGAGCCTTGCAAAGACAGAGGGGATACACTCAAACCCCAAATCTCTTGCCGCGGAAAACTAAAGGCTGGAAATCAAAATAGGAATGGCAATTATTAGAAAAAGAGGGGTGGTAGGGCTGTATGTCTTCAGTTCAGTGAGAAAGCATGCAAGTCTGCCAGACAAGTGTATCTGCAGCCTTCAATGAAACAAGTCAGTCCTGGAAAAAGCTTGGAAAAAACACACACAGAATTCCCAGCACTCTCCCACCCGACTCCAGGAAGGCAACTCCATCCCAAGGAGTTGAAAATGCTCTGGTGTGTTCGGGGGCTATAAAAACAACACACGTTGTTCCTGCAAGCGTATTTTTTCTGCTCCGAGATGCAAAACTCCACTCTAAGTGCTGTTTGTAAGCTTTTGTAGGGCCTTACATTAAAAAAAAAAAGAAAGAAAAGAGAAAAAAAAAAAGCTAAAAACCTTCTCATCGTTCCTTCGATCCAGCAAGGCTGCTCTGCTCTGTTACCTGATAACAGAGGGAGTCGTTCAGATTGGACTAGAGACTCCCCGTGCTCCCAGTGAAACTGAATTACCTAAATGCTTTTTCCTGTATGAATTGCGTTACACCAAGACTTTACTGTCCCCAGACTGCTCCACTGCTGACCCTGGAGCAGATAAGAAAACAGGAATTTCTGATAAGGCAGGTGTAAGAACAAACAAGAAACAAAACTCACAACTGCTACAAATGCTGCCGGGGCACAGCCCGACCATGATCCGAGTTCCACTGGCAGAAAACTGCCTTACCTCCATTAAAGTCAATAAAGCCACACCAGCACAAAATCAATAGCGTTACATTTGACTTATATTGGCGTAACTCCATTGATTTTAATGGAGTTGGAGTTACACCAATTTTATGCTGGTGTATCTGCATTAGTGTCAGCGAAGTTATGCCGGCGTGACTGATGTAAACACCACCAGACCAACCAGCCCCTCTACGTCTAAAATTCAATGTCATTAACTCTACAGCAACAAGAAAATGCAAATCTGTACATTACCAAAGCAGGGTCTATCTATGGAATTTATTTTTGCAAAGCAGAAGAAGGGCTCTTTTGCGATCCTCTCGACACCAAAGAAACCGAGTGAAGACTAAGAAGGGAAAAAGGACAAAGTACACGGTTGGGATCACAGTATGCTGTAATTAGAGCTGTTAAATGATTACTAAAGCGCAGTGGTGCAATCATCACTGAAGGAAAGGGAGAAGTATGCAGTCAGGAGCATCACCAGGGAGAAGGTAAAAGCAATGTCAGAGACGCCACGTTTTATATTTAAATGCAAATTCCTCGCAATCAGGATCTGTGCCTTCTAATTGGAAGGAAAGGTTATGGAATTAAATATCTCACATCCCGGACAGCTCAGCATGTTTTTAAGTGGCACAGTAAAAGTTGAAGGCAACTTACTCGTCTCCTGTCCTTTCTAGAAATATCTTAATTCAGCTTTTTTTTTTTTTTTTTAAATAATTTCAAGATGACTTTCTTAATATTGCCAGCAAGGCTGAACTGGGACTCACCCTCTCATTCCTTTCAAATAAAACACAGCACAATGCCTCCACAATAGTTAACTTAAGCTGAAGTAGAGCTTGGCGTGATACTTTATCCTGGCATTCTTAACGGGTGTGAATTTTGTACCAACTTTTTCAGGTCCCTTTGAGATTTGCTCAGTCACGGGAGTTAAGCTACACATCGGGCCCTTCCATTTTCTGAATGCTTCCCGACGTTATGGCAAAGCAAACTTTCCTAATGTCAACAACAACAACAAAACCCTATGCCAAGATCTTTATTCCCTGTTATTTTTCAACACTCAGCCCTTGTTCCCTGACAGTTAAATATTAGGAAAACTAATCAGAGGACTTCACCTCACTGTGAACGGACTTTTGATTTATTACACCAAATCCACCACCAGACTTCTTCCGAAGTTCATTGACAAGTGGAGCAAAGGGGAAAAAAAAAAAATCAAGAAGCTATCTGGAATTCACACATACAGGCAAAAATTATTTCTACATTGTTGCTGGACAACCAACAAATGTCAATATTTTGAGTTAGTTTTTGCTACAGAAATACTTTTGACAGCTCCATTTAAATACTCCGGTCTCCAGACCAGCAATGTCACTCATGAAGGTAATTCCACACGACTGCTAGGATGAAAAGCAGGCAGACTTCTGAACGACACCAAACAGAAGTAGCCCTTTGAGAAGGGCTGCTAGATTTTATTGGAGAAATTCCAAACCACAAATAATTTTCTTTAATTTGCTTATCTGGTCTTATCTTGTTTGCCAATGTGGTTCCTTGTATCTGATTGTGTTATACACTGCCCCCCAGATGCCTCTGCTTTACATCAGTAAGAATGTTAACCACTTTAAAATGGGCAGAAGCACCTCCCACAAGAAGTCTGGCTCTACATATTTTCTCTTCATGGGTAAGATTTGGCAGCGTCTCTAAATCATAACAGACAGCACTCTTCCCACAGCTGGAAAATATACTATAAGGGAATAAAAAAGCCACCCAACAATCTAGCCTGTGAAACTGCATGGGCCAGGTGTTGTTTTCTCTATCATAATTCTATACAGAGAAACATCCATATGGGGAAGCACATCGGTCTCCATTCTGCTGTAACCACGCAACTGGGGAAGTCTACATGACCACATCACCCACTTACAGAATCAAAGCCTAAGTGATCAGGTTAGGGACCCTGTAAAAACAATTACCCAAAACAAAAAGAAAAATCAAGCCACTGCCAAGCTAAAATGTCAGGGAAAAGTAAAGGATGCCCTTGTTTTTCCAGATGGAGAACTCTTAAGCAGCTAAACGGATATACGCACCTGCACAACTGGTAATGTACCACAAAACCATGCTTATTTTCTAAATATTTTTAAAAATCACCCAAGTAGCGTGCAGTGAGGACCCATTCACCTTCTACTGTCATGCTACAGTTTATTCTCTCTTGGAAGCAATTACAGGACAAATGCCAAGCTACAGAAGGTATTTTTCCAGCAGCAGCATCTGGCTTCTTGGCAGACTCCTCAGGCAATTTTATGGGAAGCTTTAGAGATGCTATTGGGTCAGTCCTAGTTATATCGCTCATGAGCTGTCTGGCAGCCCCTTCTTCCTAGATGTCATAATCCTTCTGATTTACCTTGAAGGAATTAGCACACTTTTATCCATTTCAAAACCAGCTGACCTGCAAGGCATTTAGGGGCTATCTACAGAGACATAGTAAAAGTCACTGGTCTAAATCTGTGTACTGTTGAGCCAGCTGCATTTCAGTATCCTTTGCTTAGTGCATCATCAAGAAAGCAATTAAGCCATGCAAAAAACTGCATGTGGGTCTTGCTGGTATATTGAATGCATTCCTTATGATTAAAGTACAAAACATATGAAAAATTAATTAGTCAAAATACAAAAGGTAAGCTGGGGCAACAGCAAAGCCGTGCCTTTATTTAAAACAAACTGTTGTCATATAGTGAAGCCAGTACCGTGCTGTATCCTGCATCAGGGACAGTGCACATGAATTCAAGGAATGCTGCTGGCAGACAGCAAGCAGAAATTGGAATACAAGGGGATCCACCAAGTCAACGGGAGGAAAACAATTTCTGAGAATCTGCTTCTTTCAACTCCCCTGTTAAAGGCAGTGCCTCCGAGGGGAAAGGGGCTATGTGGAAGCAAAGACAGCCTATGTGCCTTGCCCTCCCCACTCTGTCTCTTCCCCCTCTCCAGCCCCAGCAGCTAAGATCTGCATTATTCTGCAGCTGTGATCACGATTAATCCTCATCCAGAAGGATGAAAGACAGGATGCTGGTTTTTACCCTCCTCCTCCTTGCATACCAACAAAATCAAGTCCACAGCGAAAAGGTTTTATGTCAGTTTAGAGCAGTTCTCCAGAATTAATACAGAAAAAGGATCAGAAATGATCAGAAAGGGGTCAGAATGCTATAGAAAGTGCATTTATAGTCCATAACACTGGTGGGATCCTCCTTTTTTAAGAGATTTTTGTGCAACTGCTTACAAGAAATTCCTTAATTAAAAAAAAGAAGAAAAATAAATACATGTATGTTCATTACTACTACTTTTCTTTTTTTTTTTCTTTCTTTTTTTAAAGACTTTCCCACAAAGCTAAACTTGAATGTCTTCATGTTCCTTTTGTATTATTTTTTTTATTTTTCTTTCAAGAGTTTTCAGAGAGGTTTGAGGAAGAAACTGCCACAAAAACCTGTACCAGGTTATTTTCTAGGAAAAAAGGTCCTAACGCCCAAAGGTAAATACTACAGGTACAAGAAACGTACTCTGTAATTTAATAAAGGGCTATGCATCTTGGATTTTCAGTAACAGGAGTGCACTGAGCAACAGAAGAGAAGATTGACAGCACTAAGAAAGATGCACATATCCAGGTCAAACAAAAAGCCAAACGGAGCTCTGTCATCAGCAAAGTGCAGCTAAATCCAACCAGACACAGAATTCAGACTTGGCTAATGCGAATTGACTAATACAATTCCATTTTATACAGGGCAAAACATGTTCCGATCACAGGCCAGTGGTGCTCGCAAATTCTAAATTTAGGTATCATTAGGACCAGGTGAACCATTAAGTGAACTAATCTGAATTTTATCCATATCAAAGATTTGTACTGGCCACAAATTAACTTCTCAGATGTGAACCACGTATTCACTCTCACTACGTCATAGGTCTTTTGGATACCCCCATTCGTTAATTAAAATTTCTGCAGAATCACAGCAGAGGTTCACACTGCAGCCTGGGGTTTTAAAATGTTGTGAAAGGGCACACACTGAATAAATAAATAAATCTATTATTTAGGCTCCAGTACCTGAACAGAAGTTACTGGCACAGTAGAAACCAAGGCACATTTTAGAGAAGAGGGAGCACAGATTCCCTCATTGACAAGCTTGTCTCTGCAAAATACTAAGCAATCTCAGCCATCAGGTGAACATCTGAATGCACACTGAAGATTAAACTTGCAGTGATGCCCTAGATTTCACTGACCACACAAAGGAGATACAAGTCACACACACAGGCAAATGGAGGGTTTCCTGGATACAGCGGAGAGCCACATTATTTTTATAAATTGCCTTTGATTATACAGTCTCAACAAGGCCTGTAAATTGAGGGAGTGAGTAATCAGGAATAACCATCAAAAGGGTGTACTTCAGTACAGCAAAGAAAATCAATTAAAAAAGTAAGTAAAATGTTGATCTACCTTGTACACTGCTCTCCCAAAACACCTGCTCCACTGAAAACAATGTACATTATGTGCAGGGATAATAGAACCTAATCTGAAATAAAGACTCTGGTGTAATGAAAAACTCGGTTGTTTAGCCAGCCAAGTTTAAAGCCAAAAGGTGAAGAATACTTAATCCAATTAAAACGAGAGGGAATTGAGGAATGCAGAATTTAATTACTCCACTTGGAGGGTAGCCAGGCCCGTTGGGTTATGCACCCATGCCCTTGAGAAAGGGCCATGGGAACTCAAAATGGCTACCAGGGGCCAGGCCCTGTGCTTTATTTCTCCTTTGAGCCAGGGCAGCCTTGAAGGGCAGTCCTGTGGACGGAGGGACGGCTCCGTGGACATCAGAGCTGGAAGTGAATTACACCTTTCCAGCAGTTCCTTGGGAAGCACAGCGTAAGGCCTTGCCCAGCCTGCGAAACCAGTACAATATGGCGAAACTGTAGGCGAGGGTGAATTAAAGCCGCTCAGATAAATATATATTCAATTAAATCATTGCCTATATTGCCTATATGTCACTTTAACATTTTGGTTCGTTTTTTCTTTCTTTTTTTTTTTTTTTTTTTTTTTTTTTAATTCCCCTTCAGTTCCACAGACTAAATAGCAGGCAGCAGCAATACCAATTTTGGAAGACGTGTGATGTTTGTGTTACCCACTCAAGTTAATTAATGAAAATACTGACAGAGTTACAAAAAAAAAAAAAATAAAAATCAGAGATGATTAAGAACTTGAAGACCATCCTCTGCCAAGGAGGATTTGTTTTTAACGCCGCATTCTTCTGTTCTTCACCAAACTTTTAAAATGACGCCAGGAGTTAAGAGTCACAGAATAATATGGGGTTGGAAGTGACCTTTGGAGATCATCTAGTCCAACCCCCCCAAGTCAGGAGATGAGTCACATCTCCTTCCAGCAGAAGAAGTAAATCCAGATAATAGAGGTTCCGCCAACTTCGTATCATTATTCCGAGTTAACTGCTAGGAGATTATCTTGAGCAATTACTCTCGTCCCTAACTGCACACACATCCCAAATACCTGTAATCCTCTCACAGCTCAGCTCTATCAGCGTTAAACCAATCTATCCCCTTTAGGTAAGATCTAATGGTAAAATCACATACCGCTGGGTTTATAACCCAGACTATTACAGTCTCCATTATTCAATATTGCTTATTATTTTGTACTTACAAAGTCAGGGAGATGTGATTTTATTGCTTGCAAATCATTCTTACATTAGTCTTACGCTGTTATAATTTCACTCTGCTTTTCCAGATAAGCTTTTTGCTTTCTGCATATTTAAATAGTAACTCTAATTATCCCTACTTGATTGCCCTCCTCTTGCAAAGCCTTTCCATGGTATCATCCTGCTTAAGTTTAAAAAAAAAAACACCCACCCAAGATACATATTATTCTTTAATTTTAATAACAGCATAGAGGTGTGTGGTTTTTTTGTTTTTTTTTTTTTTTTTTCTCAAAATCATGCATTCCTTCAGATATCTTCAGATATATTTTTTCCAAAAACTGTGAGAAGGACAGATTGCTGATTATTGCATTAGCAATAGTAACAGTACAGAACAGTGCTTAGCAACAGTCAACTAAAATCAAACCCACCAACCAAAAAAGACTACAGACGTGGTATCAAATCACCAAAGTTCAGTTTGCTGTCTGAAAACATTGCTTCCTTTGCAAACTCTGCTTGTAAGAGTTTTCTATATTTATTTCCAACCATGGTTGCAGAAAAACCTTTACACTTCTAGTTTATGGATACACAGAAGCTACATGAGGCTACACTGGCTACAATTACAGAATCACAGAATCGTCATGGTTGGAAGGAACCTCTGAGACCATGGAGTCCAACCAGAAACAAACTAACAAACAGAAGATTCATTATATTTAATGCATTAACTCAGGTAATCTACCCAAATGACATTACAGTAGCCTAAAACAGGGCTGAAACAAAATTTCAGTCAAAAGTAATATTTCTTACAACAGTTTTATTAGTCTTTTCGGTAATGTTTGGGGGTTTTTTGGGTTGGGTTTTTTTTTTTTTTAGAGATTTTGCTATTTTGGGGACTGAAGACATATTCTAGTTTAAGTATAACACTGTTTGGTGATATTTAACTAACAATTCTATGATTCTAAGAACAATCTGGTCTAGTGGGATGTGGCCCTGCCCATGGCAGAGGGGTTGGAACTCAATGATCTTTAAGGTCCCTTCCAACTTGAACCATTCTATCATCACGTCTTAAGTTGCCTGACATTTACCATTATGAATTCTCATTTTAGCTTCTTAGACCTTTACCAAACCAAAGTATATCTACTGGAGCTGACATCTTGCGTGTCTCACAGCAAAAGCAATGATACCTACAGTTCAACCTCCAAGACCTGGTCCTGCCGCCCTGAGGCAGGAGACTAATCCCTTCCTTCTCCTACGTTTCTTAGTGAGCAGTGGTTTCCTACAGACAACCACCTTTATCGCGCCATCCTCATTTTGCTCCTCCAGCACAAATCTCTTCTTTTGCACTAAGAGTTTACGTGGAAAGAAAAGTTACTGTGTGCCTGCACGCACAACTTTGCCTTCAATTACTTGCCATCTGGACAATGTTAAATTTAACATTTCTTTACTGATGTGCTTGGCTCTGTAGTAGTAATTTACATTTTTATGTATGTGTGTAATAACACAGAGGAGAAAGAGGAAACACAGGTGTACCACAACCAAATTGCAGCATCTTCGTGCATTCATCTTGCAAGCTGCATTCTTTCAGCCCCTACTCCTGCAAAAATTACTTTAGGAATATGTGGTAAGAATGCGGCAGAAATGACTGTCTCTCAAAGAAGACTTTGGTAGAAGAGGACAGGAAAGAAAAACAGGAAGTCCACTTGTACCTATTACTTTCAGGTCTGTGTCCAAGCAGTATCAAATAGTGACATCTTTGAGCCAAAGACTTGCCTTAGGAAATGGGACATTGAGCCAAGGAAAAAAGCTTCTCTCTCCACAAATTATACACACCACTGACAACCGGTAGTACTTCATCTACCACTACCTCACATGCATGACCAAGTACCACCGTGGTTCTCCTCAGTAGAATGTATGCAAGGTAGCAGAGTTACTGGTTCTACAAGCTCTGGCCAGTCAATTGACTGGGCCTGACCTGACCCAACTAATCAACTGGGAATAAAATTCTGCTGCTGTGCACATCCAGCACCAGGATACGCCGAGAAGCAACCTGGTCGAAGAAGGTAAGAATGGTTGCCAGTTTAGTTTCCCAGAAGTACAAGCTAGCTCAAAATCTTGTAAACTGTCCAAGATGATGCTGGAGGGGTCATGAGGGTTAAGTTCAGAACACCTGCAATACAGCCTCTGGTTCAGGCAGGCAAGAAAGGCTATCTGTCTATGTTCTGGACGGGGTTTTATTTTCCTTTTATTTTCTCCAGATTGATGACTTTGAAAAGAACGTGTGCCTCGACACCCACAGTAGAGATGTCCCGTTCTGATTTATGCCTTACTCCACTATAATGCTACAGCTCTGCTAACAGCAGAAGGAAATGTATCGATTCCGGCGGCTGGGTTCACCCTCAGGGACTGGACCTACACTGGAGTCAGCACTGGCAGGCTGAGGATGTGTCCTCACCAGAGTGGAACTGCTTGGAAACCATACGAGGAGGATAACTGAGACACGTCCCCCGCGACCTTCACAAAAAATCTTCACAAAGTTGTCCGCGATTTAAGAGACGGTTGTATTGGTAACAAATGTATTAACAGGTTGAACGTCTTCTCAAAGCAAGTACTTCATAATATTAAAACCCTTTAAATTATTACTTTTTTTCAGCAAGGTTTAGCCTTCCTATCAGCAGTAGAGTGTAACTGAAGAACAGCTGATGTCACCAGACCATAAGCAAACAGGCGAGGATGCCTTTTAGCAGCAAAGTAACCCTCTGCCAGTCTATCCAAGACCAAAACATGGGAATACTCAATATTATTGGAAAAATAATTCCGTTTGAACCTCAGTAACTCCCAGGCTTTTTATATGTGCAGTAATTTGATTTTATTTTTATCCATTAAAGAACATTTGGATTAACAGATTGGAAAAGTTCATTCATGGCTTTATATCTATACAACTGTTACAAACCATCCCCCTGCTGCCCATATAACTAACCAAATCAAGGCAGAAATCATATTTACATGTTCTCAAAAATATTTAAAAATCATCATTTACATGTGCATTTTGTCTTATTTTACTTAGGAGTCCAAAGTTGCATCCTGAATGCCATTTCTACAGAAATTGAGTGCCAAATATTACCAAGTTCCAATTTTACTCTCTATTTAAAAATATCCTGACAGCATTCAGGCAAATTACATTTAAAATTAAACTTAAAGCAAAGCCTTTGCATGCCACCATAATATTTCAGGCAACAGTTTCAAGAAGGGAAAGGCAGAAAACAGACTGTGCATATACTACAGTTCAAAATAGATTGTGCATGTCAAATGGCAAAATTTTTACTTTTTTTCCATTAAATAGTTATTTTAAGTTTTCTGCTGAATTTATTTACATGCACAATGAAACTTTTTCAGTGGTTCTTTTTGAATTACTGTATGTGCTTTAACGCTGCATACGCTAATAACGTACACATATATACAAATCCACACAGAAATATATGCACTCATGCTCATGATAGTCACGCAAAAAGGAAGTAAAGGAAATTTTTGACTGGATGCTACTTCCTGTAAACATGTTAAATGTGAATAGTGCTTATGGTTAGGTTCATTAAGTAAAACGTTGCTGTTGTCTGTGCAGTTCGCGTTGCTCACATAAGAACGTATGACGTGTAAAATACTATTTTACAGACACAGTTCTTTTCAATTTACCATCAGGGTGTCTCCCTCCACTAGCAAGTGCAGCGGTCACTTACTACAATCCTCACAGAATAACTCGAGCTGAGACCTCACTCAGCATCTGAAGATAAAACTCTGCAGGAGTTTTCTCCAAGAAAAAGAAGAGGGAAGGAAAAAAACCAACCCACCCACAAAAAACCAAACCAAGCAAAAAACAAATGAGGAGGTGGGAGGGAAAGAAGAAAGGTTTTGAATGAGCTCCAAGCACATTCTGATACATTGTCATGGAAAAATGGTATCCCAAAAGCCATAGACCACTGTGACTGAACAAACATCCCATCTTCCAGGAGAAGAGTCATTGTACTTGGATTAGAAGCGGGTGTCATTGTAGGTAACTCTTCTCACAACCTGAGCTGTTCACCGCCTTTTTCTTCTTCAGTCCTTTTCCAAAAACCCCTAGACTAGAGCAGCTGCAGCCTTGAGAGATCTGCTCTCATCCCATCTGACAGGTACTCTGAACTCCCACACCAAGCATGGAATTTCACTTTATCGACTACGTTTGGACCTCACATCCCCATTACAGGTTGATGCAGCACTTGATAGACAGATGCAATTAACAGATTGGCTTCAAAACCATATTATGTCTCCAAACTAAAACGCTAGCATCGGTACAGCCAGCATTCCCTAAAACATCCCAGGACTTCACCCTACCATAGCTGTACCAGCTGCCTCTTCTTCAAGAATCTATGACACCCAACTACTTCAGAGACCATAAAGAGTAATTTATTGCTATTGCAACGTATTATACTTACATTATTTATGCCTTTAAAGCTTCTGAGCGGGTTCATCAGCTGTTTTGTTTCCCTTTCACACATGCAGCACTCCTCTACCTGACTTTCCACAGGGCCTCACCACCTCTTTGCTAACAGAGGTGTTGAGGCCTACCCCTCGGTGTACCAACTATTTGATTTCAAAGATCTATTCTACAAGTTTTCAGTAGCAACTTAAGGCCTTTAAATCCTTCTCTGTAACCCCCGCGTTAGTTTGTCAGAGCAGTCATTAAGCCTGTGCACTTTGAGGCTGATGGGTATATCTGAGCTAGCCCACTTTGAGCTAATTGCGTTCAATTTAACATTCTCCAAGCACTGGCAGTCCTCATTCAAGCCAAGTGTGAAAGTTTTTAAATTAGCTTTCACAGTTTGATTCACAGACAGCAAATGCAAAATGGCACAGGATTAATTTTTTTTCGCCCCCAACAACACAGTGCAACAAAATAGCCCAAAGGCTATTTTAGTTCATTCGCTTTAACTATTAGGGAAGATTCACAGCACAGAGAGTGCTCCAACAGAGACAAAAGCTCCAGACGACTTAGAAAGCTTAATATTGCCCCTATTAATTAAAGTACCATACGTTTGTGCAGCCTTTCCACTTTGTCACTAGATGTTAAAATGGAAGTCTAGACCACTTAAGACAAGCCACACTGATTATCACTTAAAAGACAGGCATATCAATAAATTTTTCTAATTCTTATTACAGATTATATTTTTAATATTTAATGAACTCTGGTATTGGACTGTAAAATGGTCTATATAGAAATCCACATTTTCTTTGGAGAAGTACAAATCTTCACTTCACGTGTAATCTGACAATGTCTCTTTTGATCGGTCTGCCTGTATTTGCCAAAATGCAAGTTAAAGAGGAAGCCAGAACATTGCATCACCTATCGCAAAAATAATTCATTAACACCAAACGATGGCAGAGTAGGATGGAAATTTAGATTTCTGGGCACTTTTCATTTTCCCAGCAATTACCACTAGGCACATACACTGCCTTCACATGGTCAACTTTCTGACCATGCTAAGGTTCTACACCAATCTTCCAAGTACACAGATTTCACCTTGAGCATGTACAGAGGTGGGGAATGAGCTGCTCCGTCGACAAATAGAAGAGTTCAGCACACACAAAACCTGATGAAATACTCTACACTCAGTCTTCAGAAGGAAAATATTTCTCCATTTGAAGAGGCAAACCAAAACTTCCGCTAAGAACTTACCTCATCTTCTGAAAGTATATCTCAGAATATTAGACAAATCCTGAACACCCATTCTAGCAATTGTGGTTGAGGCATCCTAGACTGCACAACCACAGCCTTAAGCATCACAAGAAATAATGCACAGTGAGATCAAAGTCAGCTAACTTCAATGGGAGTCTTTCCATTATCTTCAGAAGCTTTACTTAAGAACCGCAACTCATAATCAGTCTTAAAATCAAGTTATTTCTAATACTCTAATAACTAATAATTCCAATCTAATCTAATAAACTAACAACCGCATCAGCAGTGCTAACTCATGTCACAGAGAGGAACTACCTTCAGGTATAAACAGTATTTTTAGTGAACTATTAAAAATAAAATTGTAATTATATTTTTTTCCTTGAACAGATGGACTTCATCTTCTAACTGCATATTCCAGATTTGATACAGCCCAGGAAATGCAGGTCATAAACTAAAAAGTCATAGGCACATCTGCAAATGGCAAAATGTTAAGTCACTGAGATGAATGTAATTTAGGCCCTTCTTGATAGGATTCAGAATACTCACCTCAAATGCCACCCTAGCTTTACAAATGTTTTCTGTTGTGTGCAAAGAAGTTACATACTTGCATTACACTGATCATAAGTATCACCCTATTTTGTACATAAGGAGCTTCTTTCATATTATATATTCAAGCATAGGACATCAGGAAATCTGTACCTGTTAAAATTTGAGAACAGGAAACACGCTGTCTCTTCAGTGAAACATATTTCCAGGATACCATAAAAAAAAAAATTTGCAACTCTTTTTTCAAGCCAATTCCAGTGTTATTCAAAATTCCAGACAAGTCAATGAGACCCAACACAAATGCATCCCTTTCAGGAGGCAGTCAGAAGCAAGAGGACAACCTCCACACAAAGGATCGCTGCAAGACCCTGCAGAAGATCCATCCGGCATCATCTAGACATAAAGTTACATATTAGGAATGTGGCTTGTGTGAATATAACCAAGAGAGACCCTGAACGAGCCAAGATAAAGGCCAGTGAGCTCTGAGAGCGATGGGGCAGCTGGAATAACCCCCTGTGAACCTGAGTGGTCCCAGTAGGGACATCAGCAGTGCTCCTGCTGCCCAGGTTAAAGTTAACTTTGGTACAGACATGAAGGCTCTATGTGGTAATAACGAGTAATTTGGATATGTCTTCACATTAATTTCATGACATCTTTTCTGCTGATGTTTATGTAACACAATACTTTGTGGTGAAATTTCATTGATTTAAACATATCAGGAAATCTAAATTAACGCATACAAAATACAAAAGGGAGAAAAGAGATTATTTTAAAAAAGAACTTACTTTGCTAATGCCTTCAGACCACTACATTTTGTGTGTAACTACACACAATATAAATCCTTAAGACAAACAATCCTGAGGCTTTACATCCTTAGAGTATAATCCAGCCCGCTATGTACAGAACTCTTCGGTGGCAAGCACAACTCTAACGCTCTCCGAATTAACTTCCGAAACTTCTAGAGCTTTATCAGCTCAGATGGTAAATAACTACAGGTTATTTGATAGCTAAATGTGTCAGAATCTGCCAAAGAGATATAATCAATTGTAACTGAAAGTAATGAATACACTTTTCTGGTCACTTCATGTCAGGTGCTAACAGACATCAGAATCCCTAAATATCACATTCACTTCAGACATCATATGTGCGTGAATATTTATGCTTAAGAAATTTTGAATTCTATCCAAAAGTAAATGCCACAGTGTAACTGATCAGTCATGACCATGAAAAGCTTCCAGAGTATTCTCATTTCTAAAACAAACTAAGATTCTGAAAAATTCAGGTTTTTGGTGAAGGTGAATCGTCAGTGGATTATTGGCACTTCCAGAGCAGAGTCAAAGCATCCAATGGGAATGGAAAATGGTCCCAGTATAAACGAGCCCAGACAGGATAACTGTATAATGCTTTACAAATAATAAGCAGTAAATCTATAGGCTATCCAGTTGTTAAGTGATGTTGGAAATCCATATGCATTCTAAGAAACTAATTAATACCCATCTGTACTGAACGCATGAACATATGCATGCGCTGAGGAAAGATACTCCCCCTAAAAATATTGATTCCATCAGAAAAGCAAGGTGCACAAAACACAGGCAATCCCCTTCCATCGCTACTGATAAAACACACAGCTGCAAGCACCTGCAGAGGACACTTCCCCNTAGTTAGAGGAAAAGAACATGCATTTTCAGCATGATCTTAAGTTATTCTTTGGGGATGTTGGTGGATAAAAACAACTCCTGGTACTAAGGACTGAGGACCAAAGCACCTTGTTTGCATTTGAAAGCCATTACAAAGTAATCTATATACTGTATATACAAGCACAATATACTGTACACTTGCTGTTTCAGATGTTTCAGTACTTTTTTTCCATTTATTTACTTTTTTTCATCACCAGTTTATTACACTAATTATACATTTGGATCCTTAAGCTCTTAGGATAAGCCTTGATTGTTTTCTTTTCTCTGTTACAGTAAGATAGGGGCCTGGCAGAGACCATATAAATATAAATGGACAAGCACATTCAGCTCTTTCTTCAGTCAGCAACCACAGCCCAAAATTACTTCTCACCAAACGGCTTCTGGAATTTTTCTTCCCTACTGTGCCTACCAAGGAAACTTAAATTATAATCTACAGACAAAAGACTCCTTTTGAGTTGCACACCCACTGTCCCAAGGGCACCAGGGAAAATTCTAAGACCCTCAAGTGTGTTTCTTGAACAGAGAAGGGGGAGAGCTGCTGAAGATGAGGAGGGTAAGATATGAGAAGGTGCTGCAGGGCTCTTATCCTCAAAGCGCCTGAAACTAACGGCTGGTAGACAATTGTTGGGGTTTCCCACCTAAATTCTTCCCAACACAAAACATGCTCATCTAAAACTTTATAGTGCTAACAGTTAGCTCTAATACCTCCTTTTAAATGCATCTTAGCTGCTTCAAAATAACACATTGTTACTTTAGATTTATTTTCTTTTTCCTGTGGAACTCCTGTTCTGAAAAAGCGTGGGTTATAGCCTTTCTGAAGCTTTTTCCAACCTGAAAGGTCACTTCTGGCCTCGCTAAGACAACACCAAGTCTCCATAAAAGTGCACTCCTTTCTTTTTCATGCTTCAGTCTAAATCCATCCCATTTCTTTCCTAGCAGCCTCTTTCAAGAAAGCTTCCCATATCTACTCACAGAAATGTCTTCTTGGCTGCTCAACTCAAGACTCCCAACAAACAACAGCTGGGCATATGTAGGAGAGGAGTAAGACTTGCCCTTTCAACACTGATGAGCTGTTCGTGGAAATGCAGCCTCAGTTGTTAAAAAGACACCCAAAACATTGAGCACCATCAGGTCCCACCAAAGTACACTAGTATTTTTATTTAATTAGCTGCATAAATGTATATGTCAGTGCCTAGCTTTAAAATAAACAGCTGAAACATCAGTTCAGGGCATATGCATGTATGTATTTCACAGTTTTGACTGAAAGAGCAGACTAACTGACACAAGCAAAAGTTCTGTCAGTTTCCACAGCAATGTAGTTTCTCAAAATAAAGGAAAAGTAAGGCTAACTGCTAGGGAATTCGGTCATTTTACCTTTTTGCATTTGGCAGGAACTGTTATTATAAGAGGCATGAGATAGAGCAAAGAGGCCTTGCAGGGGGACAACCTACTAAACGTACTAAACATCACTGCTTCAATGTATTACTTGATATATTGACCAGATCGTCTATATCTGTGTATGTATATAGAAAAAAACCTGTGTCTACTTAAGACAGTCTTCAACTGGCCGTTAGTAACTCCAAAAGCAAGTGTTGGTTAAACTAAATGCTACCAAAGAGAGAGTTAACATGCAAATTGTCACTCGGTTTAACGCAGTTTCTGATCTGCAACAGCATGGAACAAACAACTGCAAAACGGCTACGCTGGTGCAACAGAGCTTTCCCGATTTACACGGGATCCAGGATAAATCCCAGCGTATAACTCCTTCATTCACATCATTAAATCACGTTTGCCAGCAACTACACTGTACTAATGGGTGCATAAAGCTATTCTGCACCTGTCAATTGCCAAGGCATCTGTGCAAACACAATGAAATGGGAAGAAGTGAAGCAAGGAACCCAACCGGTAAAAATAAACCTAAATCAATACAAATACAACTTAAGCACTTGGCATGTATGGCTGACTTCTTGCTAAGTATAAATGGTATCAAGGCATGTTTTTAGCCCCATGCTACCCAACAGTGTTTAAATAAATCCATTTATATCTTACCTGACAATATTTTTTGCATTTTACTGTCCGAATGCAAAACAAAGTAAATCTTCAAGAAGCAAATGCTCGGAACAAACATGTTGAGATTCAGAAAAGTTTAGGTTTCTCTCAAGGAACTGCAGAGCTACCTCTGTTTTCCCACTAGGTTCAGTGCTGGATTATTTTGATGGCTCAGAGAAAATCACCAATCCCGGCAAAAAAAAAAAAGAATAATCTTCAGTACTGCTTTGCATTACTCTGATTTCCAACACAACCAGTACAAAGGAACAGACCAAATCCAAGAAGTGGAATTTCCACGAGATGTTCCACTTGCATGAGTAGCTGTTATTGCCAGCTGCAGCCGCCAGAATATCAATTTACTCACTGCACAAATTTTCAAAAGCATGATATAAAAGCGCAGGCAGCCCTATTATTACCTGCTTGTTTTCATTTCAGAAAGCTGCTTCCCCTTACCTTCTTTAAGTATCTACTAACACCTTTTTTTTTTAATCGCAATTCATCTTGAAAATTAATCATCATAAATTTAAAAACATTTCCTTGCAAATCTGTCAGGTTTGTAGTGTCATTTCATTTATTACAAGACCACACGACGCATCAGAGCTCTGTATTTGAACATGACATATTTTCACTTTGTTTTGATACCACATTCGAAAATTGTTCCTATCAATCTTTCACTGGAGCCAAAACTTAACTGTCTTGTTCACTGAAACATTAAATGCCAAGTCACACAGATGAATAAAAGCATTTGCAAGTGTAACACCTGCATTTGTGGTTGCAAACATTTGCAAAAGTTTCTTGTGGCAAAGTTCTGTAGAACAGAATCCACAAAAGTGAACTGAGCCCACAGTCAGCACCAAAACCAATTATGACCAATCACTTTGGTCAACAGATCACACCGAAAATTAAAAGATTTCATAAACAGGCTGACCTTTCAGTAGAATTTTGGATGTGTTTAGAGTTCAGATTTCCAAAAACTATCACAACTTCCAGCATTTGCCGGAAGCGTTGCTTAAGATCCATGATTTTCTGCATTATTGGCTAGAGAGGAGTAAAACACCCAAACAGGCCATATACTTACATTCCCCATAATGCATCATTTTCCCTCTAAACAGTGGCAGCAAACAGGCACATCCAACACTGTATTACTTTCTTCTCTCATTCATGACGATGTCACACACAGGTTCTTTGATTCTGAAAAAGAAGCAGTTCCCAGGTTCTAAGGACAGAGGTAACCCCCAACCAATCCATCATGCTTTGTGTGCTAATGATAGACTCATGCATAAGAGGCACCAGAAGCCGTCAGAGGCAGCAGGCATGAAAAAGAGTGAATCAACTGTCAAGGGTTGTGATCTGAAGGACTGCAAGGCTGTGATTAGAATTTTCAATCAGGACTTCCACAATTCATCACGCTACGAGGGAAGGAAGGCGGCGCGGGGGGGACGACACACACAGGACGTACTTCTCCATCAGCCCTTTCTGCTATTGGCATAGCAAGTTCTGGGGCATTAAAAAAAAAAACAGGAAATCTTAAGGCTTTACATTTCTAAGTGGGTACATACGAATCGTCAGTGAGGGGAGAGTAGAAGATTTTTCTGGGACTGCATTGCTACCACTTTTTGCCTTCATACTCAAAACAAAATCAAGATTATTTGCAGCACAGCCTTTCAGCTGATGAAAAAAGAGAAAACAGCTCTTCCTGTCTCTCCTCTTATAGACATCGGAGCAAGAAGGAGCCTTGGAAACCTTTGACTGTTATCTTTAGGGATTTGAAAAGGAAAAATTCCGCTCCACCCCCCAGAATCCTTCATCAGAGTTTGCTAACATACTCTGTGAAACTTCAGAAAATAAAGAGGCAGAGCTCTTTACAAGGACAATATTCTCACCATCTGCATGAAATCTCCTGCAGCACCTGAGAGGCAGCACATCGGCCTATTTTCAAAACGTAAAAAGGACCAGCACGTTGACTGCCTAAGTTCAAAGTAATCAAACACTTGGTCTAACTTCGTTTTCCTCATCGTTTTTGTCTGCCTTGGTAATACCTCCACTGACTCTCCAAAGAAAAATTCAACCCCACAACTCAACGGCCTCAAGCAGGACTTGGAGCAGGGCTGGTCCTGTAGCTCTGCTACAGCCTCTCTTCTGAAACCATGGGAAAGTCACAGAACTTCTTCAAATATTTTGCTGCTTCCTCACCTATGAAATGCGGTAACCGTGTCTCCCTGAATTCAAATTTTGCAAGAACCCATTCACAGTGGGGACTCTGTTGCCCTCCAAAGCCTTCCAAGAAGTCCCAGCCCTACAGTTGGGCCCTGGAGACTTGAAGGAAGTGCCCCAGGGAACGCGTGGTCTCTCTGTATCAATGTCACTGCAGAGGCTTTGTCTCAAAATCTAGATCCAAGAGACAGCCCAAGCAGATTAGACGTTTATTGAAATGTATGAATGAAGCATTATTTTAAAAGGCAATTTTCATGTTAAACTATGAATAATGAACAGTGAAGACAGTTCTTATTTGCATAATTAATGTTTCAGTTATTGATATTCCTTCAGAGGGTCACTAGCCTTTTTTCTCTGAGTTAATTAATTAATAAAGCAACTCTTTTTATGTAGGTAATTGTAATCACTTTAATACTCAAAGGCATGTAAAATATCTGGCTTTTTTTTTTTAATGTGGCAACCCTAGTGACACAACGATCATTTGCATAAATGTAAACACTGAATGGGTCCATTTAACTCCTGACTAGCAACAAATCCTTTGAAACTAAGAAGAAATAAACACATAAATTATAGACAAACACGGCAACATGGGCAAGACACCCTTTTGTCCTTACATCACAACCATATTTTCCTTTAGCGCAAATCTCAGCTTTGAGACAATAAACAGCCAATGGGACAAATCCATCCTCACAATTAACTGAAGATTGCTCTGAGGAGACAGAATAATTTAGGAAAGAATAGATGGTTACAGGAAAACAATTACAAACTGGAAAACTGTTAGCAAGCAGAAAGCTTTGAAGGCTCAACATTTCACAGGTAATACAGAACTTTTTCTTTTTCCATGAAGAAATACACAAACAAATCCCAGGAACAGCAGCCTGATCCTACAAAAACCTGTTACAGAAAGACTTCTTGCCAATGGTAAATCTTAGTCAAGTCAGGTGAGTCAGTAGCCAGAGCTTACAGCAGATCATGCAAAATTCAACCTGGCAAGGTCTACTGAACACAGTGCCTGAAGACAATAGGAAAGCTAAGAGGTTATACCAGTTATAAAAACTTTTTTCCCCCCTCCCAGTACTGTACTGTGAACATCTTGGTCCAAAAGTTAATTTTAAAGCTACACAGCCTGTGTGAGCTATTGTCTCCCAAGTCAATTACTGCAGCTTCTTGTCTGCCAATCTTGTCTGTCTTGCTGCGTTCACCATCCCACCAAAACGCTACCACAAAAAACCATTCTAGTGACCTCTTTCATCACCTCGATGCAGAGGGTGAATACAGAGATTATCATTTTTATCTCACATCATATATACTTCAACCACTAATAACTTGTTCTCATCCCATTTATGACCCCCTCTCCCTACACCTTTCCTGTCAAACAAGCATCTTCATGGAGGGGTTTCCAGGCTGCCCTCCCAAAGCAGTGCCACACAGTTCTCCAAGGCCAATTTTTTGTAGTTAAAACTTCACCTCACATGTATCTTTTATGGTGTGATTCAATGAAAGAGAAAGAAAGGGATAGAAGATGTTGGTATCAGAGAACCAATACCGCTGACTACCGGGTTACCAGAGTCCTATCACTCTGGTTATTTCCTCATCAGAAAACAGCTACTGTCCCTACTATGGAGTATTTTCAGAGGGAGATGTGGGGTTGGGTTTTTTGTTTTTTTTTCTGTTTTCTGCAGTGCCTGGTGCCACTAAGGGAAACTGAAGGGAAGGAGGGCCCTAAACCATCTCTACAGTTTGGGGAATAAGATGGCAATACAGACAATAAACACTGTTATTTGTTTTATCCACCCATCTGCATCGTATCGGCTGCTAAAACTTTGCAAATATTCCAGACATCATCAAGAACCTTTGCAACCTGTCTTCAGACAGTAAATCTGAAATCTGCTTGCCATCCAAGAGATTGTAACAAAACGTGAAATATAACCTAAAAATCTAAAAAGTCATTTCACAGAAAATGGAAATAGATACCGTAGGAAAAACACATTCCAGACTTGTAAAATTCTCCCTTTACATAATCCTTCCAGGTGGCTATTTAGATGTCTGTCTTGACAGACACACCTCACAGTATTTTTCACCGCTGCACATCTTTTTAGCCAGTGGTTGGTTGTGTATTCAAACCGGGCCTTCCAGCAAATGGCATTCAAAACACACCGGAGTAAGGAATGCAGCCACTAAGTGGATTATGAATAAAACACTCTGGTGTTCTTCTTCTGTATTTCTCAGTAATTACTCACAGCCCAGGAACATAATAGAAATCTGCTTCTCCAGTGTCTCACTCCTAAAGGATCGATGTGGTGTGAGCACATGCACTACAGGACTTAATAGCAAGTTCCAACCGCTTCCTACAAGACAAGAGTCTCCTCAACAGCTTTCTCCCAGGCATTGAGGAGCCAGCTAAATAACTGCTATTATTCTATATCTGTGTCCTTTTTGTCAAAATCATACTTAATAAATACAAAGAGCCGAGAGTGGACAGATCCAAAAGAAGATATAAATGAAATTCTGGATTAACAAAGTTCTATTAAATCAAGTTTGCAATTTTATCTCCGGGGATAACAAGTTGGCTTACGGTGGTAGGCTAAATAATGCAGTTCAACACATTAAGAATAGATCTGTATTCAGACTCAATGGACTGTTAGCTCAGAAAAAAAGGCAGGAGGGAAAAGAAACGCTGAAGTAGCTCTATTTCCTGCCCACAGCACACTTTGTCTTCTCCTTCATCATTACAGAACTATCATGGTCACACATCCATCACCATATCTTGCATATTCCCTGAGAAAGAGACAAAATGGGCCTCAAAAATCTCTGCCTTAATGGGTGTCATCAAAAGAAATACCAATTCATTTGGATGCAGCACAAGTAACACGCGTAAATCAGTGTTATTAACAAGTGGGGCTACCCCTTTTCCACCCAGCCACTGACACAGCAAGGGCTGTTTTTATCATTTCACACCCCAGATGACACCACTTCCCCCATGGAAATATGTCCTCTGGCCAAGACTTGTGTCACCTTTTCTCTCTCTCTCCGTAGTCACAGTTTCAGCCACGCAGTTTTCCATGAGAGAGTGAAAGGTTCCTCTACTGTCAGGACTGAGAGCTTCTCTTCAACTAGTTCTATTGTTATTTTGTTTTTTTGCACGTAACTACATTTTCATCAAACTTAGTGCACGCATTTTATGGAACTGTATGAAAACCTCAGGATTTAGGTTAGGAAAAGAACATGAAATGTAGGCTAGGCTATAGCAGGCTTTCTAGGGAATATCCCACTAAAGCAATCTCTTGATAGGTAAGGTATCTTTCTTGCTGTAAAAGCAATGATTGTTGAGCACAGGTTTTCAGTGGGCTCTGGAGGTTTAAAGTCTTAGAAAGACCTAATTTCCTTCAACGCTATCTGCTTGCTTCCTCTGGATTTTATATCTGTATGAATTCAGATGGAATATAGAATTGGGCCAAAGAAACGATGATACACCATTCACAAAAAAACCCTTGGTTTAATTTTCTGTATCTTATATGTACAATTTAATGCTGTCAGATTTGCTATAGAATTTTTTTTTCAGATTAAAACCAGCACTTTCACGAAAGGAAAAAAAAAAATGTTTTTACTAGATGGACAAAGTTCAGCGCTGGTGGTGGGGGTGGAGAAATGTGAAATTACATTACTTCTATTACATCAAAGTGGGCAATAAAAATGTTAATGTATCTTTTACCATCTCAGGCATACCTATGACTATTTTTACAGTAGAAACATAAAATTCCACCAATGTTTTTACCCTTATTTTTGCTCTTAGAGGAGTTATAGTTTGTACCCCAAAAAGGATCCTTTTTCACAGATACTCATACCACCTGCCCCGTTCCAAAGAGACAGGATTTATTTGATAGCCAAGTGGCATTCTAGTTAGAACATTCTGCAATATCAACACATAAATCACCCTGAACACAGTATATACAAGCTGTAAAAGTTTGAAACTAACCAGACAGACCACATGGAATTTCTAACACCCTGTGGCTTCATTCCTCCTATAGCTTATTTTGAGATGAAAACCCTGTAAGTTAAAGGGTTCCAGACTCAATTCTTCGTGCTGAACATCAAAAGCCTTGTGCACGGTGGATGACAAGACACATTCTAGCGTGGAGTTGTTGTTTTCTGGTTTTATTTCCACCCCCCACCCCACTTTTCTCAAGAACAATTTCCACTCATACGTACAACTCCGCTGTTTAACTGATGACTATTCAGTGCATCAGATACAAAAAAACAGCCATTCTCATTTCCTTTACGCTCCTCCTGAAAGAAATAAATCAGTATCTTGACTGATTGAAACACTTAACTGCCAGTCATCTTGCTTTGTCCCTTTGCTGCCTTCACACCAGCCTGCGTGAACCAGGGGAGATGCAGAGCAGTGATTAAATTGTAACACGGAGCACTGAGAGCAATAACTAAGTAAGCGGTTATAAACAAATAACAGAGTTCTTCATAATTCAGTAAAATACATTATTTGATTTTGTGTGTGTTTTTGAAAGCCAGTCAAAGTAGCAGTGCTTTTTTACTAATGCAATAACGTTACTGCTTAATGGTGGAAAGCACAGGAGAGCAATATATGGCCTACAAATAAGAGTAAAATGTGCAAGCTTAACAATACAAGTTCATCTTCCTTATGAATTACCTAGGCAGTGCTTTTATTACATGAGATCCATTGTTTCCCGATCTGCAAATTACTTCCTGCATCTATTAACTGCAATGGGAGAAATGTGTTATTCAGTCTTACTCTCTGATAAAAAAAAAAAAAAAAAAAAAAAAAAAAAAAAAAAAAAACCAAAACCAACCCAACCCCAACCAAAAAAAAAACCCCAAAACCAAACCAACCCAAACCACAATAAATCAGTCAAAAGCAGGTGAGTCTAAACTGGCAACATGACCAGGGTATTTCACCGGCTCCCTAGAATACTAAAGGATTTTTCCAAGGGTGGGAGCAGAGAGATGAAAGGATTTAAGTGTAAACTATATAATGATAGTACAATTCTGGAGTATTACCATGCGTGTGACGGATTATTAAAGATCAGGTAGGATTTTTCTAGCCTTACTTCTGACACCTCCAGGGAAACAAATTCTGCAACGCTCTGTAGGAGATAAAGAACAACTCAAGTATATTAAAAGGCTCATAGATATAATTCCATGAACTACAAGCTTTCCTTGTAACTCAGAGACCTTAAAGTGAACAATACTTATATCATAGTCCTTGCATTTCATACGGTTTTGAAGGATGACGTTTCCACTCACTTAGCATTTGCATGTCTTGAATTCGCTAGGGAGGACCCAAGAAAGCTAATACTGTTTTTGATTCGTATCTCTTCCCCCGAATTCCAACAGCGCATCCCAAACTCATTTTCTTAAGCAAAATGCTTCATACATGTATAGCCACTAACACCACCATGATTCTCCTGAATTCGAAAGATAGAGGTAGAGGTACTTCTATATGCTCCTGAAAACTGAAGTCAGCAGGCAATACTGGTATTACATGGCAGAAGACGTATTTACTGTATTATTGCTAATGACACAGCACTTACTATGAAAACTCTAATAAGTCACGTTTGAATCACCACAGGGTGGTCTGGTAGCGTCAGAACTGCGAAACAAATACAGAAGTCAAGGCATCTGAATTTGCCGAACTGCTGTGACCACATTTAGAGCATTCCTTCTTCCTCAGAAGCTCTCCATCACTTCCCAAGTGTAGGAATTCATCCAGCTGGATTCATATTCCAAGCTCCCTTTCAAATCCTCTTCTCACCCAGGCCCAAAGACCAGCAGAGTTTAAATTCTGCTCTTCCCAGTCAACAGGAGTCAATAGGATTCTTGGTCTCCATGACCTCTGCACTCCACCTCACAGGAGTCATCAGCTGAAACACATGCTCTCAAAATAGTCACTGTCACACGTGCTTGTAGAAGAAGGTAGGTTTTTCTTTCAGCTGTTTGAAACGACCAGACACAGAGCACCTTAATGAGTATATACAACCTGTACTCAAAAGGTTCTTCCAGTAACCTCTTAAATCTTTGATCCCAAGGTCAGATATTTCACTGGAAAGTTTGAGTAATTTATTTATGATGATGCTATGAACAGTAACATTGCTAAACAATTCCATTTAAATAAGATACCTATTAACATTTTCTCTACTCAAAGCTAGGACAGGAAGCACCACCTATTATTAAGGTTGTCTGGTACTTCCCACTCTAACAGCCTCCTTTCAATTGCTTGCAACTTTGCCAGAATTTTATCTGTTCAGGCTACAATTTTACACATCAAGCGTGTCTGCTTCGGGGTGATTTTCAGGACATGAGGGAAGAGGAATGAGTTGAATCAATTCCAAGATTTAGACTGTAGGAAAATAGTATGCTTTGACCACGCTAAATAATCATTATGAACTTATATTCGAAAAGTTTTCCTGGTTTTGAAACTGGGAGTAAGATTTGTTCTTCCTATCATAGATCTGTTTATCTTGCTAATCCTAAGAAATCCCAAAAAACTACACAAATTATAAAATGACAGACTTTACACCTGTCCAGAGACACCTCCTTTATACTAAAATCTCTCTACACTGCCAATCCCTTCTGTATCCTCCAGAAGAACTAAAATGCACATGTACATTCCTATGAACACTGAACCACAAAATGGGCTATCCCTGTAATTACTGCTCTGAACCGCAATGACACAAAACACTGGAAGGTACAGCAAGAGGTTTGTCTTTACATTAAGGCACGGGAAAGGGAAAGGGAAATTTGTGACTTGGAAGGTTTAACCTGGGAGTCCAGGCAAAAACAGCTTCAGGGAAGGGGTAGAATTAGAGTGAACGGAGACACTCCTCCATAATTGAGGTGCTGCATCTGGATAAGGGGCCAGGAGAAAAGGAGAGCCAACTCACGGTACCCAGGCAACTGGGATTAAGAACTGATGTGAAGAACACGCATCTTATTTTTCTCTATTAATGGTCACAAAGAACATGGCAGAAACTGCCATCACAGCTGTTCAATTAAACCCAGTGGTGTAAAACAGAAAGGACAAAAAAAACTGGTCTTGACAATACATACGGATCTCAACACAATGTAATTTGATGTTACTCTTCCTCCCCAAAGCAAAAAAGAAGTTCTATTTCCTTTACTATGTTGAAAGCAAGATCTTCCTACCACTCCTGCTTTACCTCTCAGTGAATATTGTAAGCTGAATTATTTCAAATACTTTATTTCGTTAGACAAATTTTCTAGGAAGACATAAATTAGGGCATATGGTTCATAACATTTTCACTTCCTTTCCCCGTAACCCATTTCACTACTTTTACACTTCATCAATTTAAGCGTTATTGCTAATACGTAACATTTATACTCTGTCAAAAGAGGAAAAAAAAAATTCCAAATGTCTAATTAGAAAGCTCCGATGGCCATTTCGGCAAGTAGAGTTACATTTTCTACCTACACCCAATACATATGAAAGCACTGAAATCAGAAGCAAATGCAGAGCTTATAGGCCTCCAGGTTTCGGTGCAGAGCAAGAGCTTTTTTTTTTACTGCTTATTCGGGTACAGGGAAGAACTGAATCCCCAGAGCAGACAATCCCCGTCAGTATGATTTACAGATACACAAGAGCATAAAGCATTAAACAAGAGCGTGAGAACGGCTGTTTTACCACACCAAAAAGCCAAGAGCAAGTAATACTTTTTATGTTAAAAATAACACATTCCTACACACAACTGAATCAACAACAACACACAAAATTACCTACGGCAGGAAGAGCATATCTGACTAACACCAAAAAAAGTTAACCGCTAACTTTAGTTAATATAAGAAAAGCTGTTTTCTAGCCAAACCTTCATACTGAAACATGACAACCACCGTTCTAACATCAACACGTGCCAGAAAATCATGCAAGAACCAAACAAAGCCAAGAAATGCATGGAAAAGCTTTCAAGAAATAATCTTTCTGAAGCCTCCTCTTCAACTCACTGTCTGACTTAGAATCGTTGCATGCAAAGGTTTACAAGGAACAGTTTTACAAATCTTTGTGGACACACGCGAACTCCACTTCTTCAGAATAAGCAACATACATTCCTGTCTCACGTTAAGAATTCTACAGGCTATATTAGCCTCTTAAAAGCATCAGTGATTAGTCAGAATTATCATAGGAGGGGATTCAGAGTTATTATGTCAGGATTCTGAATGCTAGAAACATGGAAGCCTTCGTACTACAAAACCAAACCGAAACAAAAAAAAAACAAAACAGGGAGCTGTTAAAAAAAAACAACCCAAAACCATAACATGTTAGTCTAGACATACACACACCCCTGACAAGAAGAATTAAGCCAGCAGATAACACCTTTGAAAACACCAACAATTAAAAGGTATCCCCCTCCCATTTATTGACGGCCCATTACACTGTTTCCCACGTTACTAGTTAAATATACAATTATTCAGAGAAGAGAAAGGCAAGCCCTGGGTAGTAAGACACTACACCTGTAACATCAGCTCTTTCTTTTCCATACCATACTCTTTCCTAATCTGTTTTTTTCATGTCACATTTTTGAAATAATATCGGGGACACTGTAGCACAGCCTCTAAGGCTATAACAAAATGTAATAGGCTTCTTGAACTGTAAAAAAGTAACCCTTGGCATGTGAGACTGGGGGTGGAAGGGTCAGTAAGACTGTTTTCCGGGTGCCAAAACTCAAGAGTTTCTCTTCCAAGTGTGGTATGTTCTCATGAAACTGTAAGACAGACCCCCATTAGCGGTTCCTACTTTTGCAGAAAAGCTTTTATAACTTATACCATACATAAAGAATATGTCTTCAGAACTTTTTTATAAGCTTTAAAATAGTCTTTAAAGAAGTTGAGAGAACAAACATCCTTGATTCACTCAGGCAAAACAGCTGCATACCAGAAACCAGACTCCTGCACTCACAAACATTCAATTCTCCTGTGCCTAGTTCCATGCCCCACCAGTAAGTCAGACCTTCTCTCTCCCACCATAGTCACAGCATCACAGAACGGTTTGGTTGGCAGGGACCTTAAAGATCATCAAGTTCTGGTCCCCCTGCAATGGGCATGGATACCTCCCACTAGACCAGGTTGCTCAAAGCCCCATCCAACCATCCTTGGTTACCTCCAGGGATGGGGCACCACAACTTCTCTGGGCAACCTGTTCCAGTGTCTCACCAACCTCATAGGAAAGAATTTCTCTCTGTTATCTAATCTAAATCTCCCCTCTTTCAACTTAAAACCATTCACCCTCATCCTATTGCTTCACTCCCTCATAAAGAGCCCCTCCCCATCTCTCCTGTAGACGCCTCTAGGTAGTGGAAGGGGCTACCAGGTCTTCCCAGGACCTTCTCCAGGCTGAACAACTCCCAACTCTCTCAGCCTGTCTTCATAGGAGAGGTGCTCCAGCCTCTGATCATCTTCGTGGCTATGCTCTGGACCCTTCCCAACAGGTCCGTGTCCTTCTTGTGTTGAAGTCATTTACACAGTATTTGCTCCTCAGAATGAGTGACCAATATCGCCTCTCACTCCAAGCTCTTTCCAGAGCACTGCAGACATCCTGAGTTGCTGCAACACGATTAAGAAATTTCCCTCTCACATTACTGCAGACAGATGCATTAAGAATCATTACAAGTTATTACTAGCACCTCACAAAACATTAATTTTTCATTTCAAGGAAATTTGTTTTAAAAAAGCCATTTGTGAACTCCACTACAAGTCGCAAGCCATTTCAGTCTCCCATGTCTACCTCTCAAGCTTTCATTACAACAATAAAGAATATAAGCAATAGATTAATACTTAAAAGGATTTTGCTCTTCTACTTGCATCATCTTTATAAATTGTTCTCCTGTTAATTAGTTATTTGATCTCAACATATTAGGAACAGCACAAAAAATACATTGCTCTCTGTACTGCTTTGTATCCTACGTGCTTGTCTTCTGCTAAAAGCTTCTCTTAAAAGTGCTATTATTAATTGCCAAGCACTGGAACTCTTCCTCCAGACATCTTCCTCATACTTTCAAGACAGGCAGACAAGATTTTATCCACTTTTTCAACTGAAGTACAAGCTAAAGTCCATCTGAATACACAAGTCAGTCTATTGAGCACTGTGCTCTCCCTAATGCATGCAGTGTAGCCAACTTCTTACAGAAAGTAATTGCTGGAACAATTAAGACTCTCATAAGGACTTAACATGATTAATACGCACTATGTCGTCATGTCTGCATTTTTATCTCATGCCGTGATACTAAAACGGTAAGGATGCAGAATCCAACAGAAATATATCAGCAGTGACCAAAACCTGTAGGACATTCTTCCATAGCTCCAGGCTGAACTTTTGAGTGTTGATCTATTAACGTGAAAACTACAGAGCTACTATGAACTATTTCTATTCTAGTTTATTATAATTTAAGTTGGTCTTTCTACCTAACACTTGCAACATTTCTTTCTGAAACCATCAGAGATCCTGGTTCCAGTTTTGTTTGGGTTTTTTACCCCCAGAATTGTTTCAATGCACAATAGTAACCCTACACTGACCTCCAGAATATGTATTTTTTTTGGAGAAGAAACCCCACGTACCCTAATTTCCCAGAAACCAGCACAATTCCTGGTGGTTTCTTGATGCCTGTTTCTCCTAACAAATCAAACCCCAGACAGCTTTGGAAAAATCACATGTTAGTTTCTCTCATGAAAATACACATCCACTTATGAACACGAAATACATTCACTATCCCTCACCTAAGAGTACTTCTCTCCAGTGGATAAATAAATAAATACTCACTGCAAAGCAGCCAAAGACAATGCAGCGTAACCCACCAAATTGCAAAAAAATAAAGATATTCTCAGAAGCAGTCCTGTACAGACATTAAAAATGATATTGTAGCTGCTTTATTCATTGTCTACATGCAAACTATGCATACAGATAAAACGAACACTGTCGTCATCAAGACAATTTATTCTTGTGTTATTGGACCCACAAACCCAATGACACGTACCCGTACTATTTTTCTTTGTGCTGTCTTCCCATCACTACCAAAAAGTTCCACCTAAAAATAGTGATTAGCAGAATCAGCCACCCACAATATTTACGGGTCATTTGCAATCTGTTCTTTGAACTAAAGATGATCTTTGCAATAAAGAACAGAGTTAGTTCACTACAGAGGCTTAAGCAATATTTCAAAGTCTGATGCGCATGAACCGCTCCCCTGGATTTCTACTGTTGGAAAAAAGGAAGGTAACTGGAGTTCAGTGGCTGAGAATGAGATTCTTCTCACCTTCTAGGCATGTTCAGTTTGGAGAAGAGGAGGCTGAAGGGAGACCTCATTGCCCTCTGCAACTACCTGAAAGGAGGTTGTAGAGAAGTGAGTGTTGGCCTCTTCTCCCAAGTGAATATAGACAGGGCCAGAGGAAATGGTCTGAAGTTGCAGCAGGGGAGATATAGACTGGGTATTGGAAAGAATGATTTTACTGAGAGGGTGGTCAAGCACTGGAACAGCCTGCCCAGAGAGGTTGTGGAGTCACCATCCCTGGAGGCATTTAAGAAACATGTAGATGTGGCACTTCAGGGCATGCTCTAACAGCTGAGATTGTAAGGGTTTTGTGCGTGTATGGTTAGACTTGGTGATCTCAGAAGTCCTTTCCAGCTGTGACAATTATGTGATTCTGTAAATTTTGGCTGCCAGGATTGGCCATCTTGTATAACTTAACAAACTAAGCTTCTTCTACAAAGAAGGGAGAGTGACTGAACCATCCCATGGAGAGTCTTCTCTCTGTCACCTCTTCACCTTACCCAAGAGCCCAGGAGAAAAAATTATGCAAGAATTAAACATGAGAAATGCCACACTGAAATGGGACAACCCCGTTTAAGTAGCCTGCTGGATCAACAGTCCTGACACAAAAACCAGCTGCAAACAGAGAGATCCTTTACAAAAATCACTTGCTGTTCTTTGTCAGGCCCAAAATTGGTGCTGACCGTTTTTGCGGCTGTGGCAGAACTATTTCTCTAGTGTTATTTCACAGCATAAAGCGGATTTCGTGTCCTCTCCAGGATCATCATGCACTGAAATCCAGAAACTGAAGCTTAGCACAGTGCAATTCGCTCAATAACAATTCTCACTTTTCTCCGAGGATCTGTATGCACCAAAATCAATTAGCATTTGCTCCAAATGTAACATAGCAACAGCGGACAAGCACTCATTTGATGTAAAACACTCTAGTTCTTCCAATTTGAAAGAATTTTACCAAATTTCATCAACTGTGACTCTATCACAGTGCTTTTGAACAGCTCGCTCTATCACTAGGGAGGCAAGGATCATAAAATTTGAGTGCCAGGAACAGTAAGTGGTCAATTCAATTTGTTATCCTCTTTAGGACTTCTCAAACATTTTATTTTTCTTGTTTTCAGAAGGAAGGAAAGTGGGGCTGAATATATAGAAATAGTCACACAGGTATGGTGGGCGGAAAACAGTCCTGAAGCCATAATCTGAGATTTGATTACTTCAGCAGTCACAAAAATAAAACCATCCAAAAAACAAACATTCCTAAAATAATCTTTATTAAACTCACTGACATTCCTTTTACTGTTTCTAAACTTCAGCAAACTGCCAACATGCTGCGTGAAGCAGCCCTTCCTGTTGATCTGTTTTGTATTAATTATAGCCTAATTAAAAAGGGGAGCCTTTATTGTAATCAACTACCAGGCGTCTTAAAACAATAGACAGGGCTCTTAAAATTTTCCAGTGATACTGCCAGTGTGACTGCAGCACACTGACCAAATTTAACAATTTATGCACATTTAGGGAGGAAAATCCTAGCATGGGAAAACCTTTATCATGTTAAAAAAGAGGGCGAAGAGATCTCCCACCTACTAGGAAGGCCCTTGGTATTAGTGGTATAGCTGCTACACTTCAGATGTGAACACATAACAGGTCATCTAATCTTGCCATTAAGAGGTTTGAATTTGCAAATATGCCTCAGATGGAAGAAAACGGCCATAAAAGGCAGTAACAATAAAAGAAATTTAACTGTGCATTTCCTTCCATCAAGGAATGAAAGGGAAAATTGAAATATTAATAAAATATTCACTGCACTGACTGTTGATGAACTAAATAGAGATACAATTTCATGAATATCAGCTGGACTGCATTAAAGTTTTAAAGTATTTTGAGTTTTTCCTAATTACCTTTATGCTTGGCTTAATCACGTAGCTAGCTGGAAATTCCAGCAACACACCAAAGTCCAAGCAAGTGGTGCATTAGCAGCCCATCACTGTCACCCTCGAGAGCTAGCGAAGATCAAGGAAGCAGAATCTCCTACACCACCATAGCCACAAGCACAATACAGTATGTTAAGAATTATTTGATTGCTAAAGGTTATACGAGGAAATCAAAGGAGGGTAAAACTGAAATTCTTCATGCTAACCACCTGTTAGAAATACCCGCCCATCCTGAAGACAGGGAAAGTTTTTCTTGCCTCCCATCAACACTGACAGATTACGCTGAGAGAGACTTAAAGAAAAGGTATGAACTCAATAAGGGGAGCATTCAAGTGACCTACTACATGTTAATCTGGCAAAAAGCACATGCCAACTGAACTGTTATGGCCCGTCTCCAGGCAGAGACTGACAGGTCCTGGAAACGCTGTCAAATTACTAACACGCTGTCTGCTTCGGCACGAATCCTGCCGGCTTGGATCTCTTCATTCTGCCTTGATCTCAGGAACCACTTGAGGCACCTGAATAAATCCAAGGAAGGTTACACAAGCTGAAGTCCTCTTTTTCCTTGCTGTCTTCGCACAGTTTATTAAGAGCTGCATCTCAAGTGATTAGGAGCAGAAATTAAACTTTTTCTTTGTACCGTGTACAGAGACACCTCACACTTTTTTTTTTTTTCCCCTCAATTACTTCCAGTACTGAAATAAAAAATAATCCTTTAGGCCGAGAAACGACCAATAAGATGCTTGCTATTCTTTACGTAAGCAGCCCATCAGCAGGTCAGAAGAAGAGTTATGTAAAAGAAAAGTAAGAAATGTGAATTGCATCAACTGGATCCCCAGTAATTCAGGTTCTTCATTTTCAAACAGGAATATTTGAAGTCTTTACATTTCTAAATGAGAAGCTACAAATGTCAATAATGTCATTTTAACCTTTCAATCGATTGAGAAAATAATTATTTTCAGCAGGTAGAACTAGGACAGCCATATGTCTTAAGAAGCTACTTTACACCGTGCAGTAGCAAGTCAACTTCTACCCAACAGCAGTTGGTACCAGTAGAGGCATGAGACCAGGTACAACAAAAGAAGAAACTTTCCCATGACTTGAAAACATGAACACAGTAACGCTCCAGAACCCACCGCAACTTTGAAACTTCTTGTACTTACCAGAAAGCATCCATTCAAATAATTTAGTAGGATGTAAAAGTTACATCAAGTGATATTCTTAATACCCGTTATGGTCCAGTACGCATTTTCTGTTCCATTTCAAAAAATATTATTTTAAAGTTGTGTAAGCGATCGTCTTCAGACTATAGATTTTCTTCCTGGTTTAGGTCTGTTGTGAATCTTCTAAAACAATGTAGCAACGTGAATTAGGAAATGCCTGTCAAAGAACCTCTTTTGGTTTTGAATATCATTTGCACAGGCTAAGAACACTGCACAGTGCATTATTCTGTTCTCTCTCTCCTGTTGACCACACACAGTCCAAGAAAACTGCAACCTCATACAATTTGTTCCGCAGCTGGAAGAGATACAAGACCTTTCTTATTTTGCAGAGACCCAAAACTAGAAGAGTCACCCGGTGACTGTCAAACCTATTAACTCGCTAATCACTCACCCAGGCTAAAGAGGTGCTCACGCCCAGCTGTTCTAAAATGAAATTGGAGGCAAAACCAATCTCTAACTGGAAAGCCAAAAGGTTTTTAAATGCTACATTTTAAAATAGAAGAGAGAACACTTTTAAGGAAAAAAAGTAACTCTTGTCAAAAGAGATTAAGCAAAACCTCTCTGAATTACACTGAGTAAGTGTTAAGAGTCCTGCAGCTGGGATACCTACTCACTCTAAACACAAAGAACTATTACAGCCATGTAACTGTTGCTCTGATCTTGAATTTCTGCAGACCCACAACGTTCCTGAGCTTCCCAAGAATAAAACTGTGCAGGTTTAAAAAAGTTCTTTTCCAACTGATTGATAAACTTCAAAGAGTATCTTGTGACCTAACAGATAGGCTGATGGGTCCTGCCACCTTGAAAAAAAATAACACCGGAAAAGGGATTTGCACACCTGGAATTGCTATAAAAAGGCCACAACTGCACTGCCTGGATGCTAATCAGCTCCCAATTAGCTTCAAAGCATGCTGGCCCCAACAAATGCATTCAGTACCGCTTATCATCAGCTACCCTGCAAAGACAAAATACAGCGAAGCGCAACGACCAGTATCCGTATCACTCTCACAAAGATATTTAGAACTGCTTTTTGCTACAAAAAGCATTCTGGGGAGATTCCAACTCCATCCTCAGCAACAATGGGAGCATTCTGTATTAGAGGACTCTTGATTACCCTCAGTACTACACAACAACACACTCACATTCAGGTATGAATAATTCTAGCAGCCTTAGTATTACGCCTTGATTGTCTGCCTTTTCACAAATGTCCTCTAAATGTAATTTTCCGGTAACTACTCACTGAGGAAAAGCACCTCCTAAAACCACAGGGACAATGCCTAACATCTAAATCTGAAGTTTTTTGCAAGGCAGCAATATGCCTGCTAAAAGAAAATAAAACGGCAAGCACGCATGCATGATAGGATTATTTGATTCAATACAATATAAATTAGGTCAGACTCCTCTTTGGAGAATTCTGTGTCAAGAACTAGGTGGTCCGCTAAATTTCTATTCATTTGCCTTCAGGCCTGGGGAATTGCAAAGACTCTCAAGAAACTGATGCTCTTCTACCCTCAAGAGTAATCACTATTTGAGGGGAGGGGAGGAATCTTTCAGTGTAACTGCTTGACAATACCTGGAGACCTGAGAAATCTTTATATAATAAAAAGAGCAGCTAATAAATCCTTGCATATATGTAACACATACATATGTGTATCCATACACAGAGATACACAAAATTCAATACAGGAAAAAAAAAAAAACAGCAAATGCTTTTTGTATTAAACTACCCTATTTTTTTAATTGTTTTTAACTTTGCATATATCCTTCAAAAAAGGAACAGTTTATGCATCCTCATTAAACCAACACTAATTGAAAGACAGGAAAAGCACTATCTGTAGAGAGTGCGAAGGATTACAGGCTGGAAACTCTGCCCAGCAGGCTTCTCAGGCTCAGGAATGTTATATTTTTAAAAGTTTACTCACATTTATCATGCCTCATCCCTGGAGGTGTTCAAGGCCAGGTTGGACTGGGGTTTTGAGCAATCTGGTCTAGTGTCCCAGCAGGGGCTTGGAACTAGATGATCTTTAAGGTCCCCTTACAATCCAAACCAGTTTAAGGTCATCCTTTCTGATTCTGCAAGCAATTAAAATAAATCTTCATAGCTCCAAGGGTTGTAAGGTCATGCCAGCTACTTCACTTATCTAAGAATAGGACTGAAGCAGACCACAACTCAGCAATCCTGCTGCTCTACTGGGGGCTAGATTTGGTTAGGACACACAGCTGTGTCTGAAGAGCTAGGTCCTTGATAGCTGCTTCCCCTCCAGCTGGGGACACCAGGTTACAAGCTTCACTTTATCTCCTCAAAAAGCAATATACTAAGAGACAAAAGCTGACAGGTCTCTCTCTCTTCTGGGTTTTTTTTTGTCTAAAACAGTACACATCTTGAATCAGACCCACCACCACAAGTCGGTTCCCCAGACCCTTCTATAACCAGCACAGCTCACGCCAGCAGATTCTGACACAGGATTTGCATCTGTGACTTGAACCATTGAAAATAAAGACAGGGAAGGACTTTGCCCTACAACTATTTTTACACCAGTTCTTATGGTGGTTGTTGTTCGAACAACTGAAAGCCCCTTACAAAGAGAAGTTTCACACCACAGTTAAAACCAATGAACCCTTCTTACATCACTTGAGAAGTGTTTGATGGCTGTGTGAGATTAGACACACAGATGAGGGAGGTTGCACATAGTAGCGTGGTAGCTTTCCTGTAGCTCATGGTACCAGGCTTACTCACTTTTTCCAAGTTGTGACAATTCTGTTGCCTTTAAACACAAATGGAAGATTGATTCATGGATGAAATTCTTAAACCAGCACCATGAAATGTAATTTTATTGTAGCTAGACTGGGCAAAATCTAGTGTTAAGGGAAAAATACAGAGATAGGTTCTCTAAGTGACAAGTCAAAGTATAAAATGAAAATGTTTAAATCTGATTAATTACTAGGTTTAGAATATATGCTTTTCATTCTACTGTATCAAAATACTCATAATAAAACAGTGCAGCTGATGAAGTCAAGCACTCCTTTACAAAGGCTGGCAAATTTGCAGAACAGCACTTGAGGTTCAGATTAGTAAAATCCTAATGAATATCTAGTCTAATACCCATGTAATTACATGGAATGCATTTGCAAGTGGTACAATTAAAAAAAAAAAAAAAAAAGGAAAAAAAGAACAAACCCCTGGCACAACTGAAGTCCAGACTGTGATTTTAGTGCCTCTTGAAGGGACTCAAGTGACAATCTGAAAGAACGGAGATTCCCCCAAGAAAGGAAGAACTGCAATAAAGATTTCCAATTTTTCCCACGTCGCATATGCTTCATTCTAGCACTGCAAGTATTGACACATTCCATTTCATCAGTTTTGTTCCAGACACCAAATCTGTTTTCACATTTTACCTAGTAATTGCTGTATCACAAGTGCCCACCTCTTCTCACACGCTGTACGAGGAGCTGGGTGCTCAGCACAGGCTCCTGAAAACCTTTCTCAGGACTACATACATGAAGGTTGCTGCTGCTGCATTACACATGGCAAGGCTCTACACTTCCCAAAGCCAGCACCTCCGGGCCTCATCTTCCTATTCATAGAAACTGGAGAGTACACAACTCATTCTACCCCCATAATCCTCCAAAAGGATTTAAAGATATAATTAATAGTGTAAGAATGAAACCACAGAAGAGCTGAAGGCACGCACCGCTGAAATAACACCAAAGAGTATAGGACATAAAAGAGACCAAGCGATAATGTACTTTCATTCCTAAGTAACTGGCTGAGCAAATGTATTGTGACCCATCAACTCTGATTAATTTTGCAAAAATGCTTGGGTAGCGTTTATAAAAACCAAGTCATTACCTTGACTAAACATTGACTTGGACGGTTAACTTTAACCATCAAGATCTTGACCAAATATTGACTGGGAAAGTTAATTTGAACTACAAAGTCCAGAATATCTTGGTCCTCTTTACTAGTATTTGCTGTCACTTTAAAACGTAAACACAATTGTAAAAGTAGAAGTTCTCCCACCTAATCCACCTAATCAATATTTACCTGGGTAACTTGGCTGTTGCTAAATTCAATGCAACTATCTTGCAAAATCTGAAATCTAAAATATTTACAAGAAAGCGGGTCTGTTAGGGATGAGAGGGAAAGGTCAATCTTCCTGTATTTTGCTTGAGTGAGGATGTTTCAAAAGTATTAAAAAAGAATCACAAGGTTCACGGTTTAAAATTATTCTGGTACATCTATGCAGGGGTCTTCCAACGTATGTTTAAGAACTGTGCCTTGTTCAAAGAACCATGCCAGGCTTGAACCAGGACAACACGTTCACTCTGGTACCTCTACTTTTGAAGCCCTAGTAGCAGCTACTTCAAGTCTACATCCTCCACTATTGGTGTCACTTCATCATGTGAGGCCACGGGTCAAAGGACACATACAGGGTCTTTCACTAGCTAAGTAAAAAAAAAAAAAGAGAGAGAGAGAGAAAGAGAAAGAAGAAAAATCAATTTCAATCCTCCTAAGATGAAACCACTGATGTGTGCAGTCACTAAAGTCCCAAAGGTAATCCTACAAGAAAACATGATGGTGTCCTCCATCACTGTGCTGAGATACTCTTGAAGTGCAGCAAAACCACCTACGAGGCACAGTCTAAGATCAGCATCTGTATCAAAACACTCCCAGCAATAAATCTGAACTTCTAGACCAGTGTCAATAGTGCATTTTAAACGGGCAATGAAACAAAGTGGTAATTACAAAGAGGCAAGGAATTTCATGTTTCAGGAAGGTGTTACCTATGTGGTTAAAGAAACAAAAAATGCTTGTGAATCCAGCAGTAATTCCACCCAAAGTTTTATTTCAAGAGTTTGAAAGTGCCTTTTAGCTTTGTGCCTTAATTGCTTTTTTAATATATCAGCTGCCTTTAGCACACACAACAACAAATAGCTTAAGAGCAAATATAAAAGAGATAAATCTCAGATAAAAGATATCAGACTAACTGGTGAAAACTTGCTCTTCCATCATTTTTGAGTATCGTAGTAAGAAACAGATTGATACTGGCGTTATGGGGGGGAGAGGGGCAGAGGGTGGTGAATGAAAGAACAATAAACAATACAATCATCAGTAGTTTAACACAGTGCTGTGTCTTGCAACGGAAACATACTGTGAAACAGCTTGCAAGATAAGCTTCATCAACGATAAGTAATTTTTATTCCGTCTGAGTGGTTGAAAACAATAAACATGATTAAATGCTTCAGACATGCATTCAGAATTTAGACAAATGGCAGAGAGTTCCAAGGACTTTGCTTTTAAAACTACGTTGGGGCAAGACCTAAAAATGAACTTAGCCATTTGTTTTGGAACGTCCAACTAAATAGAAGTTCACAGGGAAATTAAAAACTTCCCATTCATCTGCAAGCTCCACGACTCTCCAAACCAGAGGCAAGCTTTGTTATTTTACTGTTCAGATGAATACTGGTCCCAGCTCCCCACCTCACTACTTTATCAGTCATAGAGGCGTTTCAAATGTACCGGTCATGACTACGAGCTCCCGTGGGGGTGAAACACCCTGCAAAACACAAACGAAAGAGGTTTCCCCCTGGCTCTCGGGGAGTTTACAGCCCGCCGCTTGTTCTGCCGGTCCTCCTAGGGGTCTGTCACGACTGTCCTGCCCCTGGTTGGCAGCGAGCCCCTGCCCACAGACGGCAGCCGAGGAACGATTTTCAACTTTTAACTAATTCAAGGCTGTCCGCTCAGGCGTTCCTGGGGACTCGGTGGCCTTGCACTACCACACACAAAAAAAGGAAAAAAAAAAAATTTAAAAAACCAAAATAAACACCCCAAACATTCAGATCGGGATTTTTTGTGTTTGTCAGTTGGTGTTTCACCCCCTCCCCAAATAATTGGCAAGGAGAAGTACATAAACCCACAGCACCTCATAAAGCGACGGTTCACTCTACACCCGATTCCTCGCCCGCAGGCGAGGGGACGACGGCTCTTCGCCCAGGACCGGAGGGCGGCCCCCCCACCCCAACCCTCACCGAGGAAGGTCCCCGGCCCCGGCTGGAGATGGCGAGCTCGTCCTCCCCCGCTGCCCAGCGGCCCCGCAGCTCCAGGCGCCATTTCCCCGCCGCTCCTCAGCGCGGCGTCTCCCGCCGCCGCCGCACCTTCCCCGGGGCGGCTCGGCACC